>CAIGQZ010032997.1:3613540-3626949 GCA_903798205.1 Danio tinwini
AACCAACCAACCAATCAACAAATCAATTAATCAACAAACCAACCAACCAATCTGCAAACCAATCATCCAACCAAACAACCAACCAAACAGCCAACCAACAACCAGCCAACCAACTGACTAACCAACCAATCGACCAATGAATTTGTTTTGTGATCATATAGGTGGTTACTCTTTTAAATATGAATGTGACTGTCCAAAAGGTTGACATTATTTTCCACTAACTGGATGATTGGCAGGTGAATAGGTGGTCCTGGGACGCTGCCCAGGACACATCAGGATGCATTACCATTAACACTGCAAATGCAACATGGCCACATCCATTCCTGAGTACCCCTGAATGTAGTTTTAGTGATTGGATAACAACTCTATTTAGTAGTGTCCACTTGTAATCCCATAACCCGAGGCGGATGTTAATATTAGCTTATACAAGATGTCCATGCTACTCAAGCTATCTATTTAGCAGTTTTTAAAGGGTTGTTTTTCTATGCCACATTATATACATGCTGCAGATGACCAGAGGCTGTGAAAGGAAGCATCAATACTGACCTTCACCCCACACAGTCACGCATGATAAATAAAGACATAGCTATACAGTATAGATAGTAAACCGTGTAGTTAGACACCATTCTTGCTATACGTAGTTTATTTCAAATTGCACTGAAAGACTTTAGAGGAGAGGAATTATCAACGTGAAATCAGGTGATTAAAAGTGTTCTCATGCAATATTGATCCTTGGCTTTTTTGCTTCAGTCGGATGAAGCAATCCATGGGCATTTTTGGGTTTAAAATCCGCTCAAATATAAGCATTGATTGCTAAAGCTAACAAGATCTTAAGGCTTAAACCTGAAGTAAACCTTGCTAAATAAACTTTCAACTTCACACAGAGTGTGTCGTTTGCTTAATTGCCAGCTTTCGATGCCTTCCATATTTTGAGTACACCAACAAGGAAAATTTAAGAAAAAAAAGTACATTTTTAAAGAAAAAGAAAAAAAACCCTCACTTTTATAATTGACACACACACACACACACACACACACACACACACACACACACACACACACACACACACACACACACACACACACACACACACACACACACACACACACACACTCGTTTTCAAATTGTGGATTCCCCACAATATTATTATTACATGCTAAATAATTCACACAAAACTGCTGTATGTTGGTTGTTTTCTGACCATTCTATTTTTATTGCTGCTATTGTTTTAAAGAGCCTCTATTATGCATTAAACAGGTCATATTTTGGTTTTGGGGATCTCCAACAACAGGTTGATACGCATGCAAGGTCAAAAAGTACTTTCATTGTCTTATAATATCCATTTATTTTTACATAATTATCCAGCCTGATCTTATGAGGAAACGTAAGTATTTTACGTTTTGTCAGTTTAGTGGCTAGTTTATACGAATTTGTATGAGTTGAGACGTATAAAAATGTACAATTTTAAAAAGGAGGCATGGCACCCAACCCCGCCCCTAAACCCAACCGTCATTGGGTGATGAGCAAATCGTACTAAATTGTACGAATTAGATCTTACAAATTCATACAAATTAGCCACTAAATCAAAAAGTTACGAATTGCCATGAGATTGCATTGAATTATCCCAGCAACTCCCATGTGAATTGTTCAGTGACTCATTTGTTCCCAAACCCCTCCTTAGCGCGATGCTAATCTTCGCTGACTGGACCAATGTCTGTTGCGATTGGTCAACTGCGTTAAGCGCGAGAGATAGAGAGAAATGCCTCCATGGATTATCAACAATTTTGTAGTACTCAAAATGCAGAGTGTATGTGTGAGCATACCTGCCAACACTCCCGTTTTCCTACCCATCTCCCATATATACAACCAATTAATTTAATTTGCAAGCTGGAGAAAATGAGGCAAACATTTTAATCGCGCATACACTTGTGAAATGGAGGAAGAAACTGGTCCATGAACTGTGCAATGTTCCTGTCAAGCTCTGTAAAGTCCCATACATGGATAGTCTTTTCCTTTAACAAACAGCCAACAAATCCCCCGTTGTAAGAGTGTAGATTGCTGAAGCACATGGTTGGGCTAGGGCTGGGTCAGTTGGCGTTTCTGTGTGGAGTTTGCATGTTCTCCCTGCATTCGCGTGGGTTTCCTTCAGGTGCTCCGGTTTCCCCCACAGTTCAAAGACATGCGGTACAGGTGAATTGGGTAAGCTAAATTGTCCGTAGTGTATGAGTGTGAATGAGTGTGTGGATGTTTCCTAGAAATGGATTGCGGCTGAAAGGGCATCCGCTGCGTAAAATCGTGCTGGATAAGTTGGCGGTTCATTCCGCTGTGGCGACCCCGGATTGATAAAGGGACTAAGCCGACAAGAAAATGAATGAATGAATGATTGGGCTTTAATGCTAAGGTATTTTTGCAAAAGTAAACCTCAACCACTGACTTCACAGTTTCATCTTTAGCTCATCTCACACTTGCAGTAGTATTTTTATTATTCTTGCCGAAATAAAACAAATAAGACTTTCTCCAGAAGAAAAAAAATATGATCAGACATACTGTGAAAATGTCTTTGCTCTGTTAAACAACATTTGGGAAATATTTAAAAAGGAAACATAAATTTAAAAGGGGAGCTAATAATTCTGACTTCAACTGTATATATATATACAGTTGAAGTCAGAATTATTAGCCCTGCTTAAATTATTAGCCTCCCTGTTTATTTTTCCCAATTTCTGTTTACCGGAGGGCATGTTTTTTCAACACATTTCTAAACATAATAGTTTTCATAACTTATTTCTAATAACTGATTAATTTTATCTTTGTCATGATGACAGTGAATAACATTTGACTAGATATTTTTCAAGACACTTCTATACAGCTTAAAGTGGCATTTAAAGGCTTAACTAGGTTAATTAGGTTAACATCATTTGGGAAACATTTAAAAAAGGAAATGTATTCAAATGGGGGCTAATAATTCTGACTTCAACTGTGTGTGTATGTATATATATATATATATATATTGAAGAGTGCAACAAGCAGCTGTTGCTGCCAGTAAGAGTATATTTCTTAAAAGGATATCTGATAAACGACCGGCAGTATCAGAATGGCATAAAATTATATTTAATCTAATATTACCCACTAGTCAAAGGGAAAAAATCCTTATTTTGATCAGATCTGAACTCCTTTTCTTGCGTATGTAGGTCCCAGGATTTAGGTACCATTTTGCAAAACCTTAGACCACCATAAACCTTGTTAATTTCTGTATTATTTTATTATTATTATCAGTATGTGCTGTGATGATGCTGTGATGTTAAGACATTTGTTGGTTGTAATCTGTGGCTATTGTTCTGCTGTTTTGTTTTGTTTTGTTAAAATAAAGGCAAAACAAAAAAAGATAATAATTTTTAACGTATAGGGAAAAAAATAAAAACCTTTTTATAATTGACTAAACACACATACTTTTTCCATATTGTGTCTTCAACTAAATAATACTATTTCCGCTAAATAATAAACACATAAACTACTGTATGTTGGTTAGGTTTTGACCATTTTTCTAGTTTTATTGATTAAATGCATCAGGTCTTCTTTTCGATGCAAGAAAACAAGGAGAGGAAGTAGAAAGGAAATGCATCATGCAATATTTAGTTTGTGAAACAGTCTTGTTAGCAAGCCCATGCATTAGTGAGATTAACAACTTCTACATAAGGGGGGCATTAAATGATGAGTCTGAACTCTGCTTTACTCATTTGGAAAAGAAAGCTAATGAGGATCCAGCTCAGGGTTGTTGGAGAGTCCCGCAGACATACTTCTGACTCGGCAAGTTTGCTCCACCTTTGCATGTTCATCTGGCCAAGAACTGCTGAGTGACAAGCAATGCAACCAATCACAGCTCAGTTTAATGGGTGATTTTCATTGTAGCTGTCTGGTAACGGTCTAACCAAATATTTGTGGATCTTTGCATCCATACACTCTCAGAAATAAAGGTACGGGAGCTGTCACTGGGGTGGTACCTTTTCAAAAGGTACAAATTTGTACCTAAAAGGTCCATTGTTCCAAAAGGTAACACCCCAGTGACAGCTCGCATACCTTTATTTCTGGGAGTGTAGAGTGACATACATAAGCCACATTTTTATACAATAGCATTATACAGATACTTTATGAGGGTCGACTTATTTGGTCTCCCAAATTCGCACTTTGTGTACCTGTATAGGGAACCCAAATGAGCATATTGTGCAGTCATGTTAAAATCACGACTGAAATGCTGTGGAAAATGTGTTTTGGGATATTTTCATGTGAAAGCCATGCTGTCATTACTGCCAACCTGATTTCACGGTGAGGACTATCTATGTTGATCCTGGAACAACATACCAATCAGCCAATCAGTTTTAAGAGATACATTTACAGTTTGTGATAAGTTTAGGCTTATGGTTAGATTTATGCTCTTCTACATGATTGTAATACAACTATTATTCCCCTTTGGTTTTAGGAGTAATTTACAGTTATGGTTGGGTTATGTGGATTACGTTTTTCAACAAAAATGATGTTCCAGGATCAACATAGATGTTAATCCATGATCGCATCGTACTTGGCAAAATCATGACGTGCCTATCCTTATATTCACATTTAGTCGTTTAACAGATGCTTTTGTCCAAATCGATTTACAAGTAAGGAGGCATTCTGCGATTCAACAAGAAGAGGCAATACACACAAGAAGTGCGTATTATACAAATGAACTGTTCAACACAGGCTTAATGTGAAAATGTATCCCTGTATACACTTTTGGAGAGCGCAAATTATGTAGCCAGAGCTACAGTTGAAGTCAGAATTATTAGCCCCCCTGAATTATTAGCCCCCTTTATTATTTTTTCCCCAATTTCTGTTTAACGGAGAGCAGATTTTTTCAACACATTTCTAAACATAATAGTTTTAATAACTCATTTTTATTAGCAAGTGTTCTAGACACTTCTATACAGCTTAAAATGACATTTAAAGGCTTAAATAGGTTAATTAGGTTAACTAGGCAGGTTAGGGTAATTAGGCAAGTTATTGTATAATGATGGTTTGTTCTGTAGACTATCACAATAAATGGTTACATTTTAGAGGAGCTAATAATTTAGACCTTAAAATGTTTTTTTTTTTTTACTGTTTTTGTTCTAGCCGAAATAAAACAAATAAGACTTTCTCCAAAATGTTTATTTTATTTTTTTCTGGAGAAAGTCTTATTTGTTGTTGTATATAGATAGTGCTGTCGCCTCACAGCAAGAACGTCACTGGGTCGCAGGTTTGAACCGAATATTTGGGCTGGGTCAGCTGGCGTTTCTGTGTGGAGTTTGCATGTTCTCCCTGCGTTTGCGTGGGTTTCCTCTGGGTGCTCCGGTTTCCCCCACATGCGGTACAGGTGAATTGGTTAGACTAAATTGTCCGTCGTGTATGAGTGTGATGTTTCCCAGAGATGGGTTGTGGCTAAAAGGGCATCCGCTGCGTAAAATTGTGCTGGATAAGTTGGCGGTTCATTCCACTGTGGTGACTCCAGATTAATAAAGGGACTAAGTCAACAAGAAATGAGAAATATATATATATATATTTTTTTTTTTTAGATATGGTGTGATTTTAAGAAAGTGTCTGGTGTTAAACGAGTGATGGTTAAAGTTTTAGAGAGATGAAAGGTTGTTTTCTACAGGTGGTTTGTCAAGCCCACTCACCTGTGAGAGGTACACTCAGAAATGTATACTGTTTTGTTGTTGTTGTGTGGTGTTGTGGCAGGGAGAGGAAATATTTTATGAATATGTTCAGGTGATCAGAGTAAAGATGGGTTTTAGATGTCGTTTCAAGGATACTTGTAAGTATAATCCTGGTAAAAGTCTTACATGCTTTTAGACTAAGCTGGTGTAGGACTTGTTTTAAAACAAACTAGCTCTTCGATCACCTGAATAAGATTTTGTTGTCGTTTTTTGCCTGATTGTAATGTACTACAATGTAAAAAAAAGTAATGGAATGTGCTGTAATGTAAATGTAATTTTTTTGGCCTAATTGAAAACTAATTTTGTAGCAGTTCAGATGATGTGAGGAAGCAATCCAGCTGCTCAACAAACTAACAAACCAAGCGGTATCATGATTTCTAACAGTAAATGTGTTACATAAAAAGCAGCAGTGTCTGATTCTGTGGGTGAACACATTAGTTATCATGGTTAAAAACTGAAGCCCTCATCCTCTTTAATTGTGTAATTGAGATTCTACATGCGTTGCTAGGATGCTGTCCTGTGAAGTCCTGATTCCTTGACTTGTTTAACACGTGTATACTTGATCCCATACCAATGACCAAGCAGCGCTCAACCCCTGATGACACTTAGCAACTACCCAGCAACACCCTAACAACAATTGCCAGTAATACTGTAAATTTTACAGCATTTTTACAACATACATAATAACTTGCAAGTACTAAATCAATCTGCTTATGCAACACACGTTCCATGAAATCAGTTACTACGCAGCACTTTTGCATATAAGGTGCATTCCGACCCCTACAGCATAAACCCCACACAATTAACAATTATCAATTGTAATTATTCATTTACTGTGCATTGGTATTTTTTTACAGTGTTACTGGCTATTTTTACAGTATTACTGGCATTTTTTACAGCAATGGACCTCAACCTTTTTATTACCACAGACCGGTCAACGATTGACAATTTTACCGCAGACTGGGGGTTCATAGGTTGTTAGGCGACCATCAATCGTTTTCTCAGAGGATGACAAGCTGACAAAACATTGCTGTCACTCTGATATGAGTTTTATTTATGGTGAAGATTACAAAGCACTGCAGTGTTTGAGTGTGTGTTTATCTGAGATAATTAGTCTACCAAAATGTGCATATTGCATACAAAGTATGAAGCTGATCAGTCAGTTCTTGTTGGTTCACTTGCGATGTGCTCGCCACATTCATTCAACTGGATGCATTTGGAAGGCACATGTGTGTCACCACCATTGTAAATAACACACTTGTGCAAACTCTAGAAAAGACAAGATATGTGAACATCATTTGTGATCTCCAGCAGTTGATCTTCTTGCACAGACATACTGGATTCATCTCATTTGTTGACAAATGTGTTGCGGATCCATTCCTTGGCAGTTCGCGGGTCTTTCACTGGGCCTTTTTCCCTTAGCAAAGAAACTTTTCAAAGAAATGTCTTAATCATTTTCTTACTCAAAGTTTCTTACTCATTTTCCTACTTGTGGGTTAAATTTGGGCGCTCAAGCGGCCGAGATGTAAGCAAGAAAATACAGTCATTTTTCAAAATAAAAGATTTTTCAAAATAAAAGATTATTCAGACTCAGATAATAAAAAAAATGGAAATAGTTCATGATTTCTTGTGCAGCCCGGTAACAATTGGTCAACAGACCAGTACTGGTCTGCAGCCCGGTGGTTGAAGACCACTGTTTTATATTATTACGGATAGAATTCAGTTATAGTTTACAGCACAATAGTAATTGTTAATTTACAGTGCAATTGCAAATTTTACAGTATTACTGCAAACCCAAATGGCCAGTAATACTGTAATTTTTTTTTTCTTTTTTACATTGCAGATAATAACTTGCAAGTACTAAATCAATCTGCTTAGGCAATCCACATCCCATGAAGTCAGTTGCTATGCAGCACTTTTGCATATAAGGTGCATTCCGACCCCTACAGCATAAACCCCCACACAATTAACAATTGTAATTATTAATTTAGAGTGCGTTGGTAAGTTTTACAGTATTACTGGCATTTTTTTAAAAGCAGTGGTCCTCAACCTTTTTATCACTGTGGACCGCACAATTTTACTGTGGACTAGGGGTGGGGGTTCGTAGCTTGATAGGCGACCATCAACCGTTTTCTCAAAGGATGACAAGCTGACAAAACATTGCTGTCACTCTGATACAAGTTTAGTTATGGTGAAGATTACAAAGCACTGAGATGTTTGGGTGTGTGTTTGTCTGAGATAATTAGTCTATGCAATGTGTATATTTCATACAACATATAAAGTGATCGATTAGTTCTTGTCAGGTCTCTCACGGTGCGCTCCAGGCATTCATTCAACTGGATGCATTTGGAAGGCGCAAGCGCGTCACATCGTGCACCACCATTGAAAATAACAAACTTACACAAACTCTAAAAAAGACAAGATATGCATACATCATTTGCTATCTCCAACAGTTGATCTTCTTGCACAGACATGCTGATTTGTTGGCAAATGTGTTGCGGATCCATTCCTTGGCAGTTCCAGGGTTTTCCCTTAGCAAAGAAACTTTCCAAAGAAGTTTCTTACTCATTTTCCTGCTTGTGGGTTAAATTTGGGAGCTCAAGCAGCTGAATTGTAAGCAAGAAAATAGTAATTTTTCAAAATAAAAGATTTTTCAAAATAAAAGTTTTTTGTTTTTTTTTTAAAATAAAAGATCGTTCAGACTCAGATAATAAATAAAACAGAAATAGTTAATGACTTCTTGTGCAGCCCGGTAACAATTGATCCTGGTGGTTAAGGACTACTGTTTTACAGTATTACTGCCAAAATTTTGTTACGGATAACAGCACTATTATAATTGTTAATTTACAGTGCAACTGCAAATTTTACAGTATTACTGCGAACCAAAATTGCCAGTGATACTGTAACTCTAACAGCATTTTTACAGTGCATATAACTTACATATTTAAAAAAATATGTAACTTACGTACTTTTAAGTACTTAATAAATCTACTTATGCAATCCACATTCCATGAAATCAGAAACTACACAGCACTTTTGCATATATGGTGCATTCCAACCCCAACAGCATAAATCTCACACAGTCAACCACAATATATTGATGTTTTTTTTTCCAAATCAGGAGGAAGCTGTTTTAGGTATGTAGTATACATGAACAGTCTGTCTTTCTTTCCTCAGCTCCCAACGATTCACTCTCATTGGCATCCGCTTGTTTCAGCATCTCTGCTTCGCTTGATCAGGTGGGCGGGCTTTATGAGCAGCCGTCCTCCGCCTTCCCCTGCTCCTCCACTGAGAGAAAGAGCCAGAGAAGAGGAGGGAGGGGTGGGAGGAGTGAGAGAAAGAGAGAGAGAGGCTGACTCTATGAGCCGGAGAATGGAAGAGCAGTGTGTGAGAGCGAGCGAGTGAGAGAGCGAGCGCACGAGTACTCTGAGTTTATGAGAGCGTCTGCACACACATCAGAGTCACTCCAGTCACAGTGGGACAAACACAATAGATTACCATCACACAACACTGAGAGAGACTGGCCAAGGAAACCTAGAAGAAAGAGATTGACGGACAGCCCGTCTTCATTAAAAGGGCACATCGGAGGACTGACAATAGGAGCAAGAGTCGTAGGTCGGTGGTGCGTGAACTTTCCCTTCTTGTCTTCTCTCCTCGGTGCCCGAGAGGTCACCAGCTCAGTGAGTCAAGATGATCCTGGAGGTCTTTCTGATCTTGTGGCTGACAGGTCACGGTAAGCAGCTTGGTCTCTTCTTCGATTCTGCCGTGTTGTGTCCTGTGTCTGTGTGCAAGCAGAGAATCTCTGAGAGTTGGAGCGGTTTCGGCTCTGAAACCGTGAGCTTGTGTCCAGGAGTTTGAAGTTGCTGCATGGCATCTTGTAGGTCTGCCAAATCGGGAACCCCAGGAGCTGGGTTGATTGTGAGGTCAAGCTCTTGACCGAAGGATGTGCATTGAGTGAACACAACACGCGGTTATTCTTAGACAGAGATTGTAAACAGGATCGGATGTTTCCGCTGCTTGCCGCCAGGTGGTTGCCTTTGAAAAAAAACCAAACAATTGAGATGAATCGGAGACTGCCGCGGAGACCCTCAAAAGAGGTCCGCTTGTATTTACGCGGCTGAAAGAGGCAAGGCAGCGACTCTCCGGAGCTAAACACATCGAGTTGATTGTCTTCCTCTACAGCAACCGGTGACCCAGAAAAGGAAGTTCAAATAAATTCAGAAAGCCCCGGGACTTCATTTGAAGCCCCTCGTAGACCAGAACTAGCTGCTTTGTTTGGGGTCTGTCGGACTCAAATTCCTTTAATTGAATCGTCCTACGCAACAGCGCTTCAGCACTTCCTAAGCTGTCTCTACATCCCTCAAAGTGTCTCCCCCCCCTTCACGCTTATCACACAGCACACGCAAATCAAAGCCGGGCAGAACTTAATGACCTGCTTATCACTCAACTTGCTTCCTCGCTCCGACACTCATTAAATTGTTGCAAATGCCGTATCCCTCGCTCAGGATCTGATGGAAAGATGTTCGCGTAACCCATGGCTCTAATATATAACTTCACACACACGTAAACCCGGACCAGCGCTCTCAGGGAGAGAGCGTGAGACTGCTTTGAGGGTGACAGTGGGAGTAAAGTATGAGGCGCTCCGTTTCTTGTTTAGTAGATCATGCCCCGGGAGGCTGTCAGCTTTATGATCTAGTTTTATAGCAGTGTTAGCCATGTGTCCAGCAAATAGCCAGCTTTTTTTCTCTCATTTTGGATTGTTTATTTGGTCACGCTTTATTTGATGGTGTTAACAAACCATTTACCATGACTTTTAGATCAATAAACTAGTAACTTACTATAGGTAGTAGTAGGGTTTAGGTATTAGGAATGTAGGATAAGATTGAGCTTTATACATTTTAATTAACAGCCAATATATTATTAATAAGGGTCCAACTAAAGGGTCCCATTTTATCCTACTAAGTACTTGCATCAAACATAAATACAATGTACTGTGTTTATAATGTCTTGCAGAACACTTCTGGTGCTAGGGTTAGGGACAGGTTTGGGCGTATGGGTTGGTTTAAGAGTGGGTTAAGGTGTAAGGGACGATCAACATAAACTTTAAAGGTGTAAGTATGGAAATTAATCACATGCATGTATTTAGTCAATGATAAGTGCGATGTAAAAACATGTATTTACACAATAAGCACATTTTAACATGATTAATTTCAGTGTATGTACAAAGAGAGGCCAACTAAAGTGTTAAGGTTTGTTTATTTATTAAATTTTATTAGAAGAAAATAAAGAAAGCTAATGCTTATCATCATTTAAGGAGTTTTTTCAGAACAACACTCGATGCTAATCTTGTCATAAAGTTAGCACAACAAATAAACTATGCGTTAAATGTCACTTTTTTGAATTGATTAACAGAAAAGGCTCATTAGCCTTTGAAATCATCTTCGCAAAGGTATATTTATGGAATTGTTCGCACTAACAATACACAGTAGTTGCCGCCAACAGAAAATGCAGTCAGACAGTCTGTCTGATCTCCTTCCGTCTATCTCTTTAAAGCTCTCAGTGCACTGAAAGCATCGCGCGCCGAGTGAAGTCGCCTTGTTTTGCTTTGCTGTGCTGTTGAGCTGAGCTTGGTATTGTGGCAATGAAAAAAATAAAAATAAAAGCAGAGCAGGCAGGTAAACACGAGATAACAACAGGCGCTCCTGTCGCCCCACTCTGCCCCTGGGGATGGCAGGTTCCCCAAAGCGAAATTGTGTTTTACACATTATTGCTGTTTATGGAGCCCACCGGTGTCAGCAGAAATAAATATATTAGGGAAAAGAACTCCTGCCGAAATACAAGTCTTTTATTTAGAAGGATGAGGAGAAGCGTATGGTTGTGTGAGAGTGAAGTCCACTAGCGGCGCTGAGAGCTTAGAAAGACCATATTGAGTTTTTGTCAAGAGTTGAGGGTATATGTAGGACACTTTCTCTCTTACACACACACACACACACACACCTGGTGACAAGTCCTAACTGATGGCACACAGTCGAGTAGAAGCTTGCCCTTGTGCAGCACAGAAAGCTGTCGCACCACAGGCAAACCTTCTGTCCAAACGCTTGTCTCTCTTCCTCTTTTTGGACACTTTCTCTTCTTTACTCTCTACTCTCTTAGTCATAGTTTGTTCCTTTTTCGAGTTTGAGAAGCAGCTCTTTCTTTAGCTTCTCTAGTTGTTCACATTTCCCTGTTCTTGGGATGAAAATGTTGCTTGTTTTCTATCAGAAAGGAAACCATTTTTTTTTGTTTTCATGGTATTTTTATGAAAAAAATTAATTGTAATCTCATAAAATCCTTTCCAAGTCAGCATTTTTGTCTCATTTCACAAAGTATAAAGTTGCCGGCGAATCAAAACACCTGCAGGTTAGATTTTTTTGTGAGAACACATCTCAAATTTTGTTTACTTATCTTCTTCCACTGGTGTCTTGTGCTCGCTTTAATCATAAACTTTATTAAATGTTATTAGATTTATGCTTATGACTAGCCAGTGGGTTCAGTCTGGCCAGTGGGTTCGGAGAAGTAGCTCAATTCTTAGAGAACATTCATTGAATTTATGCTTCTCCCTCAATTTAAAATGTTCTAAGGGTGTTTGGAGATTGTAAGAAAAGAATCACACAAACACAAAAACACACATATTTTATTGCATCTATCTTTTTTTCATCTGTTCCTCGATTAAAAATGTCCTCTCTGTCCTGTCATTGCCTGAAAAAAATCCTATGAAGAAATAAATATGTTATTTTTATGGATTTTTCATAGCCAAATTGATTATTTACAAAATCTTTTACCTTATTTCACATTGAATAAATGCAAACATTTCTTCACAAGAAAGGTAGTGTTACTTGAAAATCAATTCTGCTTGAGATTATACTTGTTTTGACAGAATATATCGTAAATAAAATTTATATACCTCACCGAACAGGCATTTTTATTTTCAAATTTAATCAGACACCTGACAAAATAACATGTTTTTTAATAAAAAGAGTAAAAAAAACTCTAATAGAATAGCAAAAACAGTTATATTAGGTATATATTACTATTTCTTCCAATTTGGCCTTCAGATGAAAGTGTTACTTTTCCCAATATCTATTTTCTATCACTCTTTGCGACAAAAGGAAAATCAATGTTTTTTTTCTTCTTTTTTTTTTATATTTTCTTAATGATGTTGAATAACAGAGCAAAGAAATTTTTACAATATGTCTGATAATATTTTTTCTGTCTGCAAAAGTCATATTTGTTTTATTTCGGCTAGAATAAAATCAGTTTTTTATTTTTAAGAACCATTTTAAGGTCAAATTATTAGCCTTTTTTCCCCCCGATAGTCTACAGAACAAACATCATTATACAATAAATTGCCTAATTACCCTAACCTATTTAGTTAACCTAATTAACCTAGTTAAGCCTTTAAATGTCACTTTAAGCTGTATAGAAGTGTCTTGAAAAATATCTAGTCAAATATTATTTACTGTCATCATGGCAACGATAAAATAAATCAGTTGTTAGAGATGAGTTATTAAAACTTATGTTTAGAAATGTGTTGAAAAAATTTTCTCTCGGTTGAACAGAAATTGGAGTAAAAAATAAAGAGGGGTGTTAATAATTCTGACTTTAACTATATATATATATATATATATATATATATATATA
>CAIGQZ010032997.1:3691226-3717559 GCA_903798205.1 Danio tinwini
ATTATAACATACTTTACACTTTACTATAGGTTTTGTAAGACTAAAATAATAATCACTTTATTTATTTGAGTGTTGTTACATGTGCTTGCTCTTCTTTGTCTTGTATTAAATTATTAGTTCCCCTAAAAATGCTAATTCTGTTATTCATTACTTACTCTTATGTTGATCCAATCCATTGAGACCTTTATTCATCTTCAGATCACAAGTCAAGATATTTTTGTTGAAATCTTGGAGCTCTCTGACCCTCCAGAGTTGCCTGTGCTAATGTGCACCCTGAAATGATGTGGAGGACATGGACAAACAAAATAGTTTTTGGTGCGCAAAAGTGTTCATGGAGCTTCATATGATAGCATTTTGACACCATTTTTTTTCGTTCCCTCTTTTGGAATTTGAACCTTTTGTGACTCAGATTTTATCTACAATACTTTAATTTGTGTTCTGAAGATGTATGAAGGTCTTATGAGTATTATATAGCACAATAGTAAGAAATTAAGAACAAAATTTAAAGTTTTTTGGTGGAAACTACCTCTTTAAAATGAGATTATGTGATATGTTTTTAAGAGCACCTATTTGACCCATTTTTCAATATTTAAGATAAGTCTTGTGTGTCTTCAGAACGTGTCTGTAATCTATCAGATTATTTATTACACCTTTTAAAATATTGGAATTTGCTGTTCTGAACACACTGTACCTGTTTTTGTTGCATGTGCCTTACATGCTAGTTCTCCCTGTGCCTCAGTCTCAGCCGTGTCAGATAAACAGCACAATGACAGACATGAAGGAAGCAGATCTCATGTAACGTTTGTGAGAAATACTACAGTAAGAACTTACCCAATGGTTATTTGATGTATTTGTTGTGGAGTTAATTCAAGCATATCTGCAATGATGAGTCACACACAATGTCATTAGAAAGTTCAAGCATGATGGGGTTCTTCATAACTCCTAAACTGTCTGCATTGCGTAAAGGTGTTGAAAGTTTGGGCTCTTGTTGGAGACAATTGTGGAACCTCAATGGCGAACCATTTTCACGTTGTTTGGGCTTGCCCAAAAATACAGACCTTCTGGTATGAAATAGAGACTGAAATAAAAAAAGATAACTGGAGAATAATTGGACGACTCATTTATTGCATTATACCTTGAGAAATACCAGAAATTATTCCAACTATTGATAAATACTTAATTCAAATCCTTTTGGTAAGTAGCAGAATGGCCATAACTCAAAAATGGTTTCAGTCTGATCCTCCAACAAGGGCTCAATGGATATGAATTGTAAAGGAAATACACTTTCAAGAGTTCACACTTAGATAATGCTTGACTATATTAGCTAGTTTGGCATGCTGTCCTGGGAGAGAACCCTGAGCTCACAGATAGGTGAGCCCAAGGCTCCCGCCTGGTCAATAAGCATTAGGAGGGATACGAAATCAGGTAGTTCTCGATAACATCCCGAGAATAGACCGCTGATTATGTTAGTTTGTACTTAGAAAGTGCTTATGACTGTAGTTGCATGTTTTTGGGTGTGGGAGGAAACCGGTGTACCCAGGGAAAACCCACGCGAACACGGGGAGAACATGCAAACTCCGCACAGAGAGTGTCGACTGTTTCAGCTAGCATTGAACCAACTCGACTTCCTTGCTGTGGGGCAACAGTGTTAACCACTGGACCACCGTGTCACCTGAAATCTAAACCGAGGAGGAGGGAGAATGGATGGATGGGGGGGTTTCCAAAGCGAAGATGAATAATGAAGTTTAGGCTGGATATTTATTTTAAATTTGAAATTATCCGATAGGCTAGTGATTGGTGATAGGATTGACAACAGCTGATCCCTATCACGTGCTCCTCTCGAAATTAGTTTGTGAAACTTCACGTATGGAGAGACTGACTTTTAACCTAAGATTTGATTCAAAAAAGTGTAACAAGTACTGGTAAAAATGGTCTTAGTTTATACACGGCTGTCAATCAATTTGGTGGGCGGGGAAACCGCACTCCTACGTCACGTTGTGGTGGGCCTCAAAATGGGAAGGATTTGGATCCTATTTTAACATCAGGAAACTTATTATCTCCATCCCAAATGGCACACTATACACTTTGCATTATGTACTTATGCACTTACACACGCAAGAGCATAGTATACAGTATGTATGTAGCGTTGTCCCAAATGGAACACTAATGTTTTTTTTTACTAAGTGGAAATTCAAACCGTTTCCCTGATGACGTTTGACGGTTGCCAAATTAGTGAAATAAATTATCAAACTACCAAATAATTTCTGCCATGAGTATAACCGCATTCACCATCGGGAGGCGCTATAATCACTCTTATAGGAGAATTTAGCTTCCACAATCCAAAATAAATAATCCAACATGAGCGCCTAAAAGCTCCGCCCCTTACGCTACGTGAGCAAAGCTGCGGTCATTGAGTGCGTGGTGTGCATCATTCCACACTTCATTTTAACGGTTGAATAAGTGCATCAATTAAAGTGCACTTATTTTGAGAGTTTTCAGTGTGAACGCACTGCTTACACTATTTATACTACAAAATGGTGTAGAAAAGTGTATAAGTATGCGATTTGAGACGCTCCTACTGCCTTTATATCACTTCAATATGACTGTGGACAATATACCTACACACAGTTCTGTCCAAACTGCTTCCAAAAGATGATTTTCATCATAGGTGCCCTTTTTATTTTGTGATTTGTAACCTTTGACTTGCTTGCTTTTGTTTTCACACATAAGCTTTGTAACCATGAGTGCGTTGATTCAACAGCACAGTAACATCGCACTGTGAAATCCTGCAAAAGTCATGCAATATAGGTAGAAATGTGATGCATTTGAATGCATGTTAATGCTAGATTAAAAGAGAACCGAACTCCAAGTGAGTTTCAACAAAAAAAGCAGCACCACTTCACTGAAAAAATGGCAACTGGCAGCTGTCTGAAATGCATATTTGGACACATGTGCATGCACATGAATTGTTCCATAAAGGAGCCGTGCCATGCTTCTGTGCTTTGAACAGGTAATAAAGTCAGTCTGTGATTCGGCATGCTGTGATCTTTTTGATTTCTTCTTACTCACACAACTTCAGAGAGTGAGCGAGACAGAATCATTTCCTAAAAGCAGAGTGTGTATATCAAAGGATGGACCAGAGGACGGACAAATAGATCCATTCCATATCTCTTTTTTTTTTACGTGAGATCCGCTCCAACTAACCTCTTTCTGCGAGACAAGAAACCTTGTTGAACCTGCCGTCTGCAAAATGCATGAACAGCCTCGCCGCAGAAGCTCTGAGTTTTGTATTCTGACTAGATTGGCAGGTGAACAGTAATTGGAGTGTAATGAACAGTCTTGTGCTGCCTAATGGGATATCGTTCTGCTTCACCAGCTAAACTGAATATCATACATTAGTGCCATACCTATACATTTCTCGGTATTCGATAACGGGGAGGTATAGGTTCACGGCTTCCCCCTGTTCTATTCATACAGCCCTGTCCACATTCCCAATCTGCCAGACGACTGATGAAAGAGGTCTCCCTCTCTCTTTCTTTCCATTCTGCCCAGATTAAACCGAGGCACTCAGCATGAAATTAGGAATCGATTATTGAAAGTCCTGTGTGCTTGGTTAACCTCCTTCAACATTGTGTGTGTGTGAGTGTTTAAGGGCGCAAACACATCGCCCCAGGTTACCCATTAATTCCTTTAAATCCGTGCAGGTGACACATCTGTTTAAAGATTTACCGTGATACTACCGGAGACCCCAAAGACGCTGCAAGCTCATGAACTGACAGAGGTGAAATTGCTCCCCTTTTTAAATCAACATTAAGGGAATCTGTTCTCTCTCTGTCCCTAAGCGACATCGAGCTCTGAGAGATAAATGGCAGAGGACGATGAGAATCCCCCAGTGCCCCTAACTGGATCGTCATAAGATAAAGAAATCACAAATGAGATCTCTTTAATGCCAACTGTTTCTCCCAGAGCAGGCGTCCAGGAAAATCACCTTCCTGCAGAGACTAGCTTTGATCTGGTCCAACAGGAGAAGTTCAGGTAGGATTAATTGGGGCTGGAGATAAACTCTATGGAAGATGGTCCTATTGGGGCAAGATGAGACACCTTTGCTCTATACAGTAGGAGAAATAATTGGCACTAGCCTCTGACATGCTTGTCCTAAAGCAAGGCTTCTGACTCTGGGGTACTATGAGCCAGATAGTTTAGTTTTAACCCTAATTATAGACATCAGAAGTAGATAAATGCTATGTTCCACGCAAGATAAACCTGCCTCAGAAGGGCTCTTTTGGAGAATGAACCATCATTACCACCATATTATAGGGTAGTTCAAAACCAAAGCAATAAAAAACTGTCCATGTTAGTGGGCCTTGGGAATAGTTAATCATAATAAACTATTTGAACACATTTGAATTGTGACAAACATGATGCAGAAATGTGTTCCAGATGTGTTCCATGCAACAACAAAAAATCTAGAATAACTCAAAATGTAGTCTATACCATTATAGTTTTCTGCATTTGGCACTTTTCGAAAGCCACTTTAAAATGGATTCAATGAAAACATTTGTGGCCAGCTTCTATGTAGTCTATGTCCCTGTTTATATTTCTTTGAGGAATTCAGGTAGGATTAATTGGAGTTGGAGATAAACTATGGAAGATGGTCCTACTGGGGCAAGATGAGACACCTTTGCTCTATACAATAGGAGAAATAATTGACACTAGACTGGGACGTCCTTGTCTTAAAGCAAGGCTTCTGTCTCTGGGGGACTATGAGCCAGATAGTTTAATTTTAACCATAATTATACACATCAGAAGTAGATAAATGTTGTGTTTTACGCAAGATAAACCTGCCCCAGAAGGTCTCTTTGGAGAATGAACCATCATTGCCACCATATTACAGTATAGGAAAGTTCCAAACCAAAGCGCTGAAATCTCTCCATTTCAGTAGGCCATTGGGAATAGTTAATAATTAATCATCATAAACAGTTTGAACACATTTCAATTGTGACAAGCATGATGGAGAAATGTGTTTCAGATGTGTTTCCATGCAAAAATCTTATAGAATCACTACAAATGTAGTCTATACCTTTTAATAGTTTTCTGCATTTGCACTTTTCAAAAGTATCTTTAAAGTGGATTCAAGGAATACATTTTTGGCCAGCTTCTATGTGGTCTCTGGCCCTGTTTATATTTCTCTGAGGAATTTTCAGAAAAGGTAAAACAGCTGTGAAGTATTCAATGTAGTCTCCTGTGCTATGATAGGGTTACTATTTTGCAATACATTCCCCCTCTGGTTAGAGATCAGACTAATACCAGTACACACAGCTACATTCTCACAGCAAAGCAGGTTACTTAATCCGGACGCTTCTCCCCTAATCATTGTTAACAAAGTGTGGAAAAGCTGTATGCAAAACCCATCTTACCCCTCACTGTAATCTACTGAAGGCGGTAACAGCATGCAAGCTCTAAGTCTCAGTTTCTCTGTCACAATCAAATAAGTGTTAAAGACGGCTTTTGGTTCAGGATGTAAGTGGTGCATATGATATCTCAACCTGTATCTGCCAGTTTTCCCATTTCTAATGTAGCAGGGCAACGTATGCTCTTAACATGTCAAGCTATTTCCAACTTCAAAGCAATTGCTCAGGCTTCAGACACAACATTGTGTGGCGCAAAAACAATATACTTTGCAATAAGTGGAGTCTTTGAAATGACCCTGAGGGAGGAAAAAAAAAAGCTGTAACGAATAAAGAAAAAAGAGAATGAAATGGGTTTCAGGGAGGTTTGTTGTGGACAAGCCTCTTGAAAAGGAATTTCATCCCTCTCTGGAAAAAAGTACTCTAATGAACAGTATGTAAAGAGGTGCAGAGTGTGTGTGTGTGTGTGTGTGTGTGTGTGTGTGTGTGTGTGTGTGTGTGTGTGTGTGTGTGTGTATGTGTGTGTGTGTGTGTGTGTGTGTGTGTGTGTGTGTGTGTGTGTGTGTGTGTGTGTGTGTGTGTGTGAACCTTGAACAAGCCCAGCAGAAAATCTTAGGGAAAAAAGGGTAAAATATGGATTCTGGAAAAATCAAATAAGGTAAAAAGCTGCTCAGCAAAGCAAAGCCAGCATTTGGGATGGTGATAATCAGCTTATGGCCTTTATTAAAGAAAAGCAGATAACAACTGATGGGGCTACATCTGATTACAGACAAGAGGCGACAGATCGTGTTTTGGGTGGGGGTGTGAGGTTTAGGGAAGAACACATACTGCGATGTGCTGGCAAGCAGAATTAGATTTTTACACACTCTACCTGTTCATATATTTCTTTTGACCACGTGAAATAATAGAGATTTAATCTACACTTTTTGAAGTAAAGGTACAGGAGCTGTCACTAGGGCAGTATCTTTTTAAAAGATACATATTTGTACCCAAAGAATCCACAGTGGTACCTCAAAGGTCCATATTAGGGCATAATCACTCTGTACAGTTGCCTTGAACCAGGTCGAAGCATGCTTGTCCCCCTCCCATCTCCCCCGATGGCCCGCACTCACATTGCATTCAGGCCTGAGCATGCTCACGTCATTGATGATGCACTGCTCAGTAAGTGCTCTCGCTCAGCACAGTGGAGATTTCTTTAGTTATATCGTTTTAATCGTTTGATATGCGGTGACACGCAATCAAATATTTCACCAAACAGATTAGCCACTTTTGACGCTCATAAACAATCATAAACTCCTTTTGCATGCAGTTATCAGGAGGTTTGCTGAAGCCGCAGCTGCCGTGTAGTGGGGGGTTTGCGTCTTTAATAATCTACCACAGTTTGCGTTCATTGAATAGTAAAAATGATTAATAAACACGTTTGAAACAGTCCTGTAAAAGTCATGTCTCGTCTTCAGTTTCGGGCTCAGGCATGCTTTGCACTCACACTACAAGCGTACAGCGCCAAAGCCCAATTGAACCGCGCTCTGGCACACCTCTTTCAACCGAGCCAGGGCCAGCCAACTGAACCGTGCCTGAGCCCGATTCAGAGCACTCACACTTTTCAAACAATCTGGAAAACAGGCATTGGAATAGTTTGAATGGCATAGTGTGAGTATGCCCTTAGTGTCCAAATGTACTAAAAAGTACCTCTAAGGTACCATTATGGATACTTAAGGTACACATATGTACCTTTTGAAAAGGTACTACTCCATTGACAGCTCCTGTACCTTTATTTCTGAGAGTGTACAGTAGTATATGATGATCTCAGAAGTGAACTAAAGCCCTTACTGGCTCTGATGCAATCACAAGTGGTCAGCTGAGATGTATAAACATTTACCACTTGTGTTTGGATTCTGTAGAGATTCTCCTTATTTGTCACACTCTGCATTACTTCTGCGAGAAACGCTCAGTGTGACACTTGAGAACTATTGAATTAATAAGCCCATGTTGTTTGGTTTACGAGCAAGTGAGAATCCAAGCAAATAAACCAGTCCAGTCTCATTGGAAAACAAAACATGTTATGCTGGGAACACACCAAATGCGAATTTAAGTATTTCCTTGTGTAGATTTCATAGAAAGTAGACACAAGTGCCGGAATAGAGGCACATTTCTGCAGTTTGGTGTGAATGATGCAAAATGCATGATGGTGTTTTCTGCAAGTGAATGGAATTTGCAATCTTTCAGTTTCAAAAATTGAACCCAGGTAATCAAGTTCCCAAGACAAGAAACATCTAGAGTAAGTAAAGTGATGCTTTGTGTCTGGTGTGAACTCATCATTAGACCCCATTCATACATATACACTACCTGACAAAAGTCTTGTTCTGGATCCCAGTTGTAAGAGCAACAAATAGTAACTTGATTTCCAGTTGATCATTTGAAAAAGTGGCAAAAGGTCAATTTTTCTGATGAATCATCTGTTGAACTGCATCCCAATCAATCCAAATACTGCAGAAGACCTACTGGAACCCACATGGACCCAATAATCTCACAGAAATCAGTCAAGTTTAGTGAAAGAAAAATCATGGTTTGGGGTTACATTCATTATGGGGGCATGCGAGAGATCTACAGAGTGGATGGCAGCATCAACAGCCTGCAGTATCAAGACATTTGTGCTGCCCATTACAGTACAAACCACAGGAGAGGGCAAATTCTTCAGCAGCATAGCGCTCCTTTTCATACTTCAGCCTTCAGTGCTCCAGGATTGGCCAGCCCAGTCACCAGACTTGAACATTATTAAACATGTCTGGGGTAAGATAGAGGAGGAGGCATTGAAGATAAATCTATAGAATCTTGATTACCTCTGGGAGTCAAGTTATTATTTGCTCTTTGTAAAACTTGGACAGGCGACAAGACTTTTGTCAGTTAGTGTATGTACACTCAGAAATAAAGGTACGTGAGTTGTCACTGGGGTGGTACCTTTTTTAAAAGGTACGAATTTGTACCTAAAAGGTCCATATTAATACCTCAAGGGTACATATTGGTACCTAAAAAGTACAAAAGTGTTCCTCCTTAAAATTTGTAGGTACTAATATATACTTCTGAGGTACCAATATGGACCCTTCAAGTACAAATGTGTACCTTTTGAAAAGGTACCACCCCACTGACAGCTCACATACCTTTATTTCTGAGAGTGTACCATTGTAAACTGATATGGAAAGAAAAGGGATTTTAATAGCAGATATTGGGAACATTTTTGCCAAAATATTGTTGTAAAAAAGAAGTTGGACAATTTTACAGCTGTGGCGAAGTGGTGGAGCTTGGTTTGTCAACAAGTCAGGCTGAGAGACCAGTTTGCTGACTAGCTATGACAAGCAAACCACCGTAGGCTGGTTGAAGCCCACATTTAGAAAGCAATCTCCATCAAGTTGCATGCAAATAGAGCAGAAAACCAGCTGCACACAAATATAACTCACTCTCCCTCTTCCCACACCGTGACTAGCAATCTGCCTGACCGCTCTCCCAACTCCACGCCACTTTCAGTGAGAAACTCGGAGAACATTCGGATGACACGCCAGAAATGAAGCAGACCGTTTTCTCCCAGGCAACTTTCACTTGTTATTTATGGCAAAAGGGAAGACCAATCAGAGGTGTATTATGTAAAACTTCATTGTGAGCTATCTTACGGTCTCGCTCTGTTTTTTATCGCTCTGTCACACTTGCTTTTCTCTCACCCTCTCTCACAGTCTTTCACCATCTAGTCTAACTTGCAAGTTTTATCGGAAGCCCCTGCGGTCTCTTTCTTTCTCTCGCTAGGAACGAAATGGCCACCGTCTTTTTGTTTTTTCCTTGATAGAATAATTCCTCCCGTGCACGGCCCTGATATTTGTCAGCTTAAAGGCTGCTGCGGATTCTGTCTGTCAGTTGCCGTGACAGCAGCGCATGCTTATTTGCCCTGCTATTTTGAGCAGTGATTGACAGCTGGACAGGCTTGACATTCTCAGCCACGCGGCGGAGCCTGTTATTATGCGAACATTAACATTCCGATAAACACATGGTCCACCATTGAAAAAATAATTACACACCATCATTCTGCTGTCTCAAAGCGCTAGGAATATGCAAGTGCGTCTGTGTTTGGGGTGTATTTCTACGCGTGTATGTGTGTGAACTTTTTTGCTGCTTGTTCTATTGCACGTCACTTTGCCACTTTTTCCTTCCATATGGATTCATGTGTTTAACCCCCCACACAATAAGACAACCCCCCCCCCCCCTTCTCATCCAAAGTCTTTGTAAAAAATATATATATATGAAAAATAAAAAGTGGCTGATTATAACTCTGTGGGATCAATTTGTACATTATTTAAAGGACTGTAATGCTGTCTTAGTATGACTGATAACTTTAATAACGCGAGCAGCCTGGCTTGCTGAATGCGGGTTAGCGAGGTTCTATCTCAGTGGAGACCGTAAACCCGGCCCACTGTTTTGCTTTTCAAAGAGAAAGAGTGGTTTTGAAAGCGCACAGAGCCGTAGATATAAAACGTAGCGATGCGCAGAGGAGAAGGAAATAAAAGTGTATTCAAAACCAGGAAATACCACCGAGATAGTGAGAATGAACCAATGCGCTGGGACCATGGGTAAATGAATTCTCAGAGGCTTCATAAAGGTAATCTCAATGCGCGCAGAATGGAGTTTAAAGGAATCACTGAAGCCCGTACAGCTAAAATTCAATTTCTATTCCTGGCACTGATATCATTTACCATTGGTGATAATGGGCTGAATAAGTTAATGAAGTTTGGAGACTATGAGAATCATCCGCGTTGCATCTTTTCAGAGCAGAAGCATTCTTGATGTCAGCTGTTGAGCTGAGATGCATCTTGATGAATGAATACGCTGAATGTTTAAGGCTAATGAAAAAAATAATCATTTGCGAGTTGGAGTTTCATAAGATGAGGAAAAGAAATACATCTTAAACCCTGCAGGCACAGGATGTCAACATGACGTCATATTGACGTTGAACCCTAATGTACCCCAACGACTGCAGCTCCACACAGGAAGCTTGGCCAGAAGAATAATGGTCGTTCCCAACAGAGCGTAGTTTCTCTTGCGTTTTTTTTTTACCCTTCACTTCGTCAATTGGTGAAGTTTTTATTTTTGCTCGTGACAGACTTGCTTGGATCGGGACTTGTCGTGTTGTGCTTCGGTGGATTTGCTCTTCAGTGACTAAACTTTTAGCAATGAAATTTAAACCACACTGAACTGAACTTCAACTCTGAAATCTGGACGTTACTAGATCTATGTAAAGCTGCTTTGACACAATCTACATTGTAAAAAGAGCTATACAAATAAACATGAATTAAATTGAACACCGTGGGGACGATGCATGGTGAAATGAAAATCGGGTTGACGTCAGAACTCAACATCAGGCCGACATCGATGTCCAAGACCAACCTAAAATCAACATGATAGGTGAATTACCGCTTTGTAAACATTCAGGATGTGCGCGCATCAAGGGAGCAGAAAAAAAACAAAAAAAAAACGGGAGCACTAGCATTGAATGGAATGACATCCAATGCAGTACAGAGTTTGTTGTTGTATTAGAGATAAGTTATATTGATTACGTATTATATATATATATTATTTACATAATGGTTTCAGCGTATTATACCAGCTTGTCACCCAGTGATAAGCACAGTTATTCTGCAAAATTAACGTTAAAGTAAACGGCGTTCATCTGACAGGTCCATTTGCGATAGCACCCTCCCAATGGATATTGAATAAGACAAAATGGCCAAGCATCCAGTCCCAAATACACAACTATCTCATTGAAACTCCAAGTGTTTTTACAAGAGAGAAGTTATAGGCCTACAAGTCTTTGGATGCCAATTTTGTTCTGTGTGGTCATGTGCAGGAAATGACCCATGTTTACCAGATTCAAAACTTTGTAGTGATAAAAACGAAGGTTCTGCCTAGCCAAAGACAAGGAAAGAAGACTATGCTGTTCAAGGCCTGGGTAATCATCAACAAGCAAAACAACTGCATTCTGACAGAGAACTGCACCTGTACGGCAGGGTATGTGATTGCACATGTTTATATTTCATTCTAAACATTCAGTGTCCGCAGTTTATTTAACCTTATTCAACAGTTTTTGCTGAAATCGTTGCTGCAATCAAAAAATGAGTAATGTGTATGATTCAGCATAGCGTGAACTTACCTAATAAAAAAAAATGAGAACTGCAGAGTCCAGCATTTTTAATTAGGTCCTCACTCCGTTCAGCTCTTCTGATAGCTGTTAGCCAAAGACGTCTGCGGCTGGCATTAAAAGCAATGTGCTGTACGGTAAAAGTTTTCTATTTTTGGACTTTGGATTTTGGCATCCTAACGCACAACACAATATTTTTGCTATTGCAAAATGTCTTTTTTGCAACCGGTAAGCGTGGTTGAACCTGTGTGACGTCATGTGTGATGTAGGTTGGTAATTACCCTATATCAACGTCTAATCATGTTACACCTTAACGTTGTGCATACATTTCCACCATGACATCTGTCAGATGTTGGATTTTGGTCACTTTCCAACACAACCTAAAATCAACCAAATATCAATGTCATTTAACTTTGTTATTGGACGTCAAAATAACGTTGTCCTTAGACTCTGGCTAGACATTGAATTTTGGTCACCTGACATCATGACCTAAATCTAACCTAATATTAACGTTTTATTAACATTGTGTGCCTGCTGGGAAAGAGATTGCCTACAGAAGAATGTAAATAATTGTTCAAAACCAATTTGACTTTTGGGAACAATTGTGAATCCAGTTTCTTCCATATTTTCAGAAGCTTTTTTAGATCTTGTCATTCCTCAAAACACCATCATTAAGCATTCGACAGATGACACAAAGTCAAACTGGTTTCCAGAAGTCAGCTTGAAGGTGAGAAATTATGAAGGCCATTTTTATTTTTGGTTAAACTATCCTTTTAATGCTTCCTCGTTCTCGAGTGTCCTTTCTTTATGGGTTTGTACTTCCGGATGAGCCAAGCGGACAATGACCTACCGTAGTATCCATCAGAAAGGTGACTGACTCAAATGGCCACATAAAAACTCGGCTCAGCATCTTGGGTTAGTGCCTCGTGCGTCTTTATGCAAGAGCAGACACGAGACAACAGCTCCATATCGCTGTCCATTAGCATCAATGATGTGGCAAATATCCTGTTGTCAGCAGGACTACCTGTATCTTACGGCCCTGCCGAGAGAATGAGGCTTACAAAGAGAACGAGAGAAAGAAAAGTTGCAAGCGAAGCAGAAGTCAGCTTGCAGTTAAAAAAAAAAGTAAAAAAAAACAAAAGAGTACAATGCAGTACAATATTAAACCTCAGAGGAGAAGTGAGTGACCAGGACTGTTTGTGTTTCCTTGTGTTTGTCATTTCTGCTGAGAGTCAGCTCTCCTCTTTTACGCTTGTATCCCCACGGTCCCTAGAAATATCTTCCTTCATCCATCCACCTTTCTTGGGGTATATTCCATTCTTTACCTCCAGCCCCTTCATCAGCCTGACAGGCGGTACGCTGTCCTGAGGGATCGCTCACGGTGAGCTACTCTCTACAAAGGCAACCATTCAGTCGTTCAAGGTGTCCGTCATGTGTAAATTAAAGAGAGTCAACACTACTCTCTAAATTTGTAGCCTACGTTTTCTCTCTCACAAAAAGTGCTGTCACATCTAATAGATGAGGCTCGCGGAAGAGGACACTCAAGTCACTTTTAGCACCTTTCTTTCACAACGAGTGCTCAATTATTTAATCCTCCCTTGGCCTTCAGGCGCACACGGTAGTCTTGTTCTTTTTTGCAGGTCTACAGAAATGACGTTGTCTCTTTAAAAGCTCAAAACGCAAGGCCAAACTAACACCACTGCTTTTTTCCTTTTCAGAATTTAAAAAACAAGACCTCGGTGTGTGTGTGTGCACGTGTCAGCCAAAAAGCAACTGCTGATGTTTCCCGCGTGTGTGCTTTCTTCACCGATTCATTCTTAGGGTAGTAAAAGCAGAGGGAGGGATGGAAGGAAAAAGAGACTGTCCGCTGTTTGTTGATGAGTGCTGTGGGAGATGATGATGGTGTTTGGAGGGACTGGTAATTGATAAAATGAAGCTCAAGCTGATTTAATTAGAGAGAGAGAGAGAGAGAGAGAGAGAGAGAGAGAGAGAGAGAGAGAGAGAGAGAGAGAGAGAGAGATGGAGCTTAAAAAGAGCGGGAGAGCGAGACAGATAGGATGCATGCTGGCACAAGCTAAAACCAAGCCAGAGGTAATTAATCAGCAGGAACTGTCCCCAAAAGAGCCCGAATCCCTTAGAAATGCATTTTCTGTGTTTAATAGCAAGTAATTGATTCATAGCCTTTGAATCTCGCGGGTCCCGGGAGTACAAGCACCTCTAAGAGGAGCAGCGGTGTCGGGAGATAATCGCCATTTTGAATCTGATTCAAAGAGTTCATGCGAGCATTTGTGTGTGTGAAGATAAAGCCCCTGAGGACAATTAAAAACTTGGAACTCTCGCATCTGTAATCTTTTATTAGTTTATGGTCTGCTTTTTTTCAAGGAATGTTGTTTACAAGAAAAGCGTCCCTAATATATAGCCAAAAGACCCCTGAAAAAAAAAAGCTGGCAAGAGGATTCGAGGTTTCCCTGAGCCAAACCTGGCTGTGTTTTTGAGCACCTCTCCTGCTGGACTGTGACCTGGATTACTGAGCTGGCACAGAGACAGACCGACTCTGTCTGCCAATAGGCTGTGCCTGTGTGCTTATATATAGCCCACTCCTTTGTCCGTCTGCCCCAAAAATTACCCACACCAGGCCTCCCCTGGGCTCCAGCTCTGCCCACTCTTCATCTCCCATTTTCTCACAGGTAGGCCGATGACCTTTCTGAGGCGTCCACCCCGCATGTCCTTTCGGAGGTACCAAATTCTGACCTTTCCAGGCCTTTTAGCCGCAGCAGGTAATCAATTAGTGCCCAGCTAGATTATCAGAGCAAAAGGTGAATGCTTGCAAGTCAGAGGTCCTGCAAATGTTTCCACTTTAATGATTAGCTCACACTTGGGTATCCTCGACTGAAGCAAAGGAGGGCGGTTATGATTCTTGGGAAATGTGGGAAGGAGAGCGCGTCCTTCAGATTTAAAGGGGTAATTCATTTCAAATTGAACATTCTGTCATTGTTAAGTCTACTGTTGACCACAAAAGAAAATATTTTGCAAAATGAAAACAATGAAGACTTTTACAGCAACTAATCAATTGTAGGTCCTTAACACGTTCCTTTAACATTGCCATTAGGTTATATAATGATATTCTAAGAACATTCCAAATCTCCAGTTTTTCAGACAATGTGTTAATGTTATTTTTTGCTTATATTAATGCTATTCAAAATGTTTCATAACATTTCAGTTCAATACTATTTTACTGTTCTCTGTAATGCTATTTATAATGGTACTGTTGTACAACATTCCATCAACATTAAAAGGTCACGAAACACCAAAACTCATTTGAGATGGTGACAGTCATATATATGTTCCACAATGCTGAAAACACAATTAGGACACATATATTTCACTAAAAAGTGAAAATTGGTTGTTTTTGCATTGTTTAGAGCAAATTCCTTCTTCTGGTTTAACCTGAAATGTTGAAACAACGTCACGGCAATGAGATCACTGTGTAAATTCCAGCATGGATCTTGTCTGTCTGTACCGGCCAGTACAAAGTGACATTATTTGAGTTTTCAGCACATCTGTTCATTAATTCATGAGAAAGAATTGGTTCAAACCAATCAGCGCGCTCTATTGTGAACGACATGCAACTTCATTAATATGCATGATATAGCTTCAAAGAATTATTTTGCCTGTTACGGTGTTCAGAGAGATGCCATGTTGTGTTGCCAATCATGATTCAAACAATAGTAGAATAATTGTTCGGTGACACGGGTGCTGCGATAAAGGTTTTGTTTCCATTTCCGTGAGATGAGAGCACAGCTTGCATGTGGATCCAAGCAGTTGGATTACAGTGGTCTGCTAACATGCGAAAAAAAAAATAGTTCGTAAGGAACATTTTTACCTAAGAGCTTTTCGAATCTGGAAATGGTGACATTACAATTTGCCCGCTCGTCTTCTTTTAAAAAAAGACACAAGCTGCATCCCAAATGGCACACTATACACTAAGCACTCATGCACTTAAACACTCAACAGCATAGTATATGTATGTAGTGCTGTCTCAAATGGAACAATTATGTATTTTTACTTAGCAGAAATTCAACCCGTTTCCCAGATGACGTTTGACGGTTGCCAAATCAGTAATATAAATTTGGAACAAAGTACCAAATAACACCTGCCGTGAGTATTACCGCATTCTCCATCGGGAGGTGCTATCGTCACTCTCATAGGAAAATTTCACTTTCACAATCCAAAATAAATAAAGTTATCCAACATATGCCCGGCAATGCAGTGGCGCAGTAGGTAGTACTGTCACCTCACAGCAAGAAGGTCGCTGGTTTGAGCCTCGGCTGGGTCAGTTAGGGTGTCTGTGTGGAGTTTGCATGTTCTCCCTGCATTCGCGTGGGTTTCCTCCGGGTGCTCCGGTTTCCTTCATAGTCCAAAGACATGCGGTATACAGGTGAATTGGGTAGGCTAAATTGTCTGTAGTGTACAGTTGCAATCAGAATTATTCAACCCCCTGATTTATTAGCCCCCCTGTTTATTTTTTCCCCAATTTCTGTTTAACGGAGAGACGATTTTTTTCAAAACATTTCTAATCATAATAGTTTTAATAACTCATCTCTAATAACTGATTTATTTTATCTTTGACATGATGACAGTAAATAATATTTGACTAGATATTTTTCAAGACACTTCTATACAGCTTAAAGTGACATTTAAAGGCTTAACTAGGTTAATTAGGTTAACTAGGCAGGTTAGGGTAATTAGGCAAGTTATTGTATAACGATGGTTTGTTCTGTAGACTATGGAAAAAATAAATAGCTTAAAGGGGTTAATAATTTTGACCTTAAAATGGGTTTTAAAAATTAAAAACTGCTTTTATTATAGCCAAAATAAAACAAATAAGACTTTCTCCAGAAGAAAAAAATATTATCAAACATACTGTGAAAATTTCCTTGCTCTGTTAAACATCATTTCGGAAATATTTAAAAAGGAAAAAAAAATTCAAAGGGGGTTGAATAATTCTGATTGCAACTGTATGAGTGTGAATGAGTGTGTGTGGATGTTTCCCAGAGATGAGTTGGTGGTTCATTCCACTGTGGTGACCCTGGATTAATAAAGGGACTAAGCCAAAAAGAAAATGAATGAATGAATGAACATGTGCCCCTTCCGCTACGTGAGCAAAGCTGCGCCCGTTGAGTGCGTGAAGTGTCCATGAGTGCATCATCTGGGTAATTAAAGTGCACTTATTATTTTTTATGTTGTCAGTGTAAATGCACTTCTTACACTATTTTTACTACACAATGGCGTAGAATAGTGCATAAGTATGCGGTTTTGGACTCACCTACAGTTCCAGTTGGTGTTGACTGTCCTGTCTCTACGAATTCGATGTGTGATCATCAGTGTTCTTTGTTTATGTTTATTCAGATAGCAAAGTTAGTATTGTCAGCAATACTAACAGCAAAACTAATACAGCAATCCAGTTTTTAAAGACATACCTTAGTCAAAACTATTTAGTTACTAAGTTTACAGTAATGTCACTACAATGTTATGGACTGGAAATCATCCACTTCCACATAGTTCTCAGATTCGCTCTTCAATTCACTGTCTATCTCCCCTGCGTCTGTGTTTGTGTTGCCGTTGTGAAAATCAGCTCTAGTTCACGTCTTTCACCACTTGGCACTCCCACCTAAACAAAGCTAGACCCACAGAGGTGTGAAAAGACCCTGCTGAGACAGGGGTGTTTAACGTTGTATTAACGTTGTTTTTTGGTTGTACCTATGTTATTCAAAAGGTTTCATAACATTTCAGTTCCATATTATATTACTGTTGTCAGAATGTTATTTATAATGGTACAGTTGTAGAACATTCCTTGCACATGAATGTTCTAAGAACATATTTCTATCAACGTTACAAGAACGCATTATTTCGAATGCGTTAACATCTGAGAATTGTTTTAAAACATTTTGAGAAAGTATGAGGCAAGCATCATAACCAAAGAGAGCATATTTTACTTGTTTTTATACTACAATGCTAATGGACAGGTATTCATCACATACTACAGATTGGCTTGAAGACATCTGGTAGCATCCCATTGTTGTTTTCCATTGTCTGAAATTATTTTGTAAGTCCTTTATCTGTAATCTCCTGTCTCATCGTTTCTAGACTTTAAGCAAGCACACAATAAAAGCCTAATTCATTTCGTCAATATAAGAAAAGGCTATTTCATGTTCAATAAAAGGCACAGAGGGGGAAGTATGCAAGGCAAAAAGGATTTTTTACTTAATGACAAGTCCTTCTTGATGAGTTTAAGTGGTAGATGGCAGCAAGCGGGGGATAAGGAAAAGATTTAGCATCCCTCTTTCCATGTTATTGTCCATGGGATGATGAAAAAGTGACCTCAGATGAAAGACAACGCTTTCCCTTCTGAGCCCAAAGCTTTTTAAGTGAGACACTGTCTTTCAACCCTGAGCCATTCTAATGCACTGAGGGACAGATTTCACCCTAATTGCTGCAAATCACTTTCATGAGGGAGGCGCATGCCTGTGTGTGTGAGTGTGTGTGTGTGTGTGTGTGTGTGTGTGTGTGTGTGTGTGTGTGTGTGTGTGTGTGTGTGTGTGTGTGTGTGTGTGTGTGTGTGTGTGTGTGTGTGTTGTTAAAGAATGACTCATTCTGATGCATGTTTTGGCAGAGGGCTCTGTAAAAGCCAAGCCATCTTCGGTTTCTATTCTTATTTTTCTGGATCACAGGGCAGGAATCGAAAGAGCAGCCGTCTACATTACGAATCCTCGGTTTTACGCAGGCAGACAAGTGCGCACACACATGATAAAACTAGACATCTCTCATCCATTTTCCATTTGGCTACTTTTTTCTTTACTTGTGCCACACACTGTAGCAGGTACAGACACTGACTGGAACATCTAGCACTTTGCACCCTTACATTTACGGGTTTTACAAAAGGGATGCTTCAGTCCTTCATGCTAAACTGCCAAATGTAAGGCTTCAGACATGTTAAAACACACATGATTAAAAATAGCTATACAATTTGACTGTGGAGTACAGAAGAAAAATGGATTACAGAAAATGATTTAAAGTCTTCTTTAATAATGAAATACACTCACTGGCCACTTTATTAGGTACACCTTACTACTACCTAGTAGGTACTCACTAGTACCTTTTGCCTTCAGAACTGCATTAAGAAGTCGTGGCATAGGTTCAACAAGGTACTGGAAATATCCCTCTGAGATTTTGGTCCATATTGACATTATAGCGTCACGCAGATTCTGTAGATTTGTCGGCTGCATATCCATTATGCGAATCTCCTGTTCCAACACATCCCAAAGGTGCTCTATTGGTGACAGTGGAGGCCAAATTAGTACAGTGAATCCATTATCATGCTCAAGAAACCAGTCTGAGATAATTCACGCCAAGACATGGAGCATTATCCTGCTGGAAGTAGCCATCAGAAGATGGGGACACTGTGGATATTAAGGGATGCACATGGTCAGCAACAAAACTCAGGTAGGCTGTGGCTTTTACACAATGCTCAATTGGTACTAATGGGCCCAAAGTGGGCAAAGAAAATATCCCCCACACCATTACACCACCAGCAGCAGCCTATATCTTTAATACAAGGCAGGATGGATCCATGCTTTCATGTTGTTGATGCCAAATTCTGACCCGACCAACCGAATGTTGCAGCAGAAATCAAGACTAGCAGAAATCTTTTATTGTACAATTTTGGTGAGCCTGTGCGAATTGTAGCTTCAGTTTTCTGTTCTTAGCTGACATGAGTGGCACCCGGTGTGGTCTTCTGCTGCTGTAGCCCATCCGCCTCAATGTTGGACGTGTTGTGTGTTCAGAGATGCTCTTCTGCAGACCTCGGTTGTAACAAGTGGTTGTTTGAGTTACTTTTGCCTTTCTATCAGCTGGAACCAGTCTTGCCATTCTCCTCTGACCTCTGGCATCAACAAGGCATTTATGCCCACAGAACTGCCGCCCACTGGATATTTCCTCTTTGTCAGAACATTCTCTGTAAAATCCCAGTAGTTTCTGAAATACTCAGACCAGCCCGTCTGTCACCAACAACTATGCCACATTCAAAGTCACTTAAATGCCATTTTCTGATGCTCAGTTTGAACTGCAGCAGATCGTCTTGATCATGTCTACATGCCTAAATGCATAAAGTTTCTGCCATGTTGATATGCTAATTAAAAATTTGCATTAACAAGCAGTTGGTACCTAATAAAGTGGCTGGTGAGTGTATATAAAAAAATAATAAAAAAACAAGCAACTTGTGTGACTTAAAAAGTCTTTTATATAATATAAAAGTCTTAAGTCTTAAGTATAACAAGACATTATTCACTACTTAGTATAAAATACCTATACAGCTAGGCATTTAGTGTCCCTATTGTTTTTGAACTGGTTACCTCTCAGCCCCTGTGTCTTAATTAACACATACATGCATATGGCAAAGTGTGATCAATGCTCAAACATCATTAAAAGAATCTCTGAAGGTTGATTACCCGGTTGCTTCTGCATTATTGGTCTCCATGCATCTCCAGTAAGCACGATTTTCAATATTTCAGCCAGTTAACTGATGTATACATGATAGAACATTTGTCCGGTATTGATTTTGCTGATGGCACACTATGCTTTTGGGATGATGAAGCCAAAGAGCTCATCGATGCATTGATAACAGTCTTGCTGAGCAGAGCACAGAGATTCGGTTTCTATCGTCTATAGACACATTTCTTCACCACACTATTGATTAGTCTCTCCTTAAACACGGGCCTCAGCGAGTCAAGGTTTTACACACAAACACTTGTATAATGGAATTCTTCTTTGTTTTGCAAGGTGAACAAACTATTCCAGGGGACTTACTGCATTTTGGGGGGAGTAAAGCTTTTTTTATGCTTTTAAATGCTAGTTTTCAATGCCACAGCGATATCAACTTGTAGCCCAAGACTGGTTACTCACTGAAGCTAAGCAGGGCTGAGCCTGGTCATTACCTCGACGGGAGACCACATGAGAAAAGTAAGTTGCTGTTGGAAGTGTTGTTAGTGAGTTCAGCAGAGGGTGCTCAACCTGCTGTCTGTGTGAGTCCTTATGCCCCAGTATAGTGAAGGGGACTCTATATTGTCAGTCAATCCATCTTTCGGATGAGACATGTAACTGAGGTCATTAAAAATCCCATGGCACTTCTCGCAAAGAGTAATGAAGTAACACCAGTGTCCTAACCAAATTTCCATTTATCAGCCCTTACCCACCATGGCCTCCCAATCATCCCCATCCACCGAATTGGCTTTATTATTGTCTCTCAACCACCTATGGCTGGTGTGTGGTGTGCACACTGGCGGCGTTGTCCTGTGGCTGCCGTTGCATCATTCAAGTGGATGCTGCACACTGGTGGTCATGTGGAAAGACCCCCCTATGATTGTAAATCACTTTGAGTGTATGTGCATACACAATAAATGTACTATATGAATACACATTACTTACTTAGTATGAGAGTAGCTTAGCTACTTTCTCCAAGAAGCACTGAATATATGTTTAATAAGGCTAACGTATTAAAATAGAGCAGCTTGACTGTAGTTAACTATAAATTTAAAGGCTGCAGTAGCTTTCAAAAGGTTAGTAGGGCTTGTTTTTCTCCATGCCACTATAGTTAGCATCTCCCCCTCTTTTTTCCCCTTTCTTTAAGTCTGTGCGCTCTCTCACTCCATCACAGTGATGAATCTGCTTCTATTCTCAAGGAGACCACGTCCACCTTCACAGCCGCATGCAGATAGTTTACCTGCGGTGGGCTTTTTGTGTTTTTTAGGTGGATGTGGTGTGACAGGTTGATTAAAGCACGTTAGAGGATCCACTGCTGCTGTCACTCAAAGTCCTGACATTTCTGTGAAAGAGGGGTCAGGAATAGGGTGAAAAGCACAGGAGTATAGGAGTTGTACTCATATTCATGAACTGAAACTATGGCGGAGAAAGTAAATATAGCTCTAGATTAGGAACTAAAAAGGAAATGTTACACAAATACACACAATTGTGTTGATTATGTGTACACTTTAAAAAAAGGATAGTTTTACAGCTCCCCTGTAGATAAACAGTTGAGTTTTTCCCATTTTTGAATCCATTCAGTCAATCTTTGGTACTGGCATGGGAAGTTTTAGCTTATAGCATACCCTGCTAATTAAACCAGCTTAAACCAGCATAGGCTGGTTGGCTGGTTTTAGCTGGTCGACCAGCCTGGTTTTAGAAGGGTTTTGGCTATTCAAAGCTGTTTTTTTCAGCCATTTTCAGCCTGGTCTTAGCTGGCCAGGCTAAGTTATGACCAGTTTAAAACTAGTTTGACCAGCCTAGCCAGGCTGGGAGCCCAGCCAAAATCAGTTATGTTCAGCTTAAACCAGGTTGGTCAAGCTGGTTTTAGCTGGTCATTTTCCAGCCTAACCAGCTAGGACCAGGCTGGGAATGGCTGGAAACCCTTTTAAAACCAGACTGGTCGACCAGCTAAAACTCGTTTAAGCTGGGGTTTTTTTCCTCAGCAAAGTAGATTTTTAAATCAAGTTAGTCCATTAGCATCTTGTTTAAAATGACCAAAGTATTGTGATCATTCATATACTTAAACCATGACTCTTCTGAAGTTGCATCATGTACTAAGACAGATGGAAAAAGAAATAGGAAAGAGGCTGATATGGCTAGTTCTGGCATAGAATCTTTGCTAAGCTAAGCTAAACTAAGCTAAAAATGCGCCCGCCAGACCCAGAGATCGATTGAATGGATTAAAAAAATGGTAAGGCTCAATTGTTTAACTCTAGGGGAGTTGTAAAGCAAGGTTATTTTGAAGTAGGGTGTTTCTTTAAAGATCAAAATAATGGATAAAATATATTTTTTTACTGAGGTAAACTCAGAGTAACAGGTCATCTCCTGTAACGCACGATTAGGAAGCGAACTGAAAAGAACATTTTAATAAGTTCAGCTAAGGAGTTCAGCTAAAGGCCAGTTTTGTTCATGTACTCAATTAGCCAACAACCTGAAGTACTCCACTCAGTGGAAACGGGTTTTCAGTATATCAGCAGTTGTTGCAGTTGGGGCTGGGAAGCTAATTTGTTGTCGATTACAGAAGGCTGATGTACCACTCTTGTAGTTGTTGACCTTGGGTGCAATGATTGTCTCTATTCGACCACTTCCAGCTACAGCCATGGCGGACGGATCTATACTCGCAGTACTAAGGCAGATACAAGACAGAGTTTGTGTGTATGCACGCAGTTTTACAAAGTCCAAAAGGTGAAATGAAGTCCCTGGCTCTCTTGTAAAAGTCATTACCTCTTTTTTTTTGTATTTTTTATGCTACTCTCCATTTTTGCAGTTTGTGCCATATCTCAAATGCAGCACATTGTCACCCCATGTGGAAAGAATAGTTTTGGACGCAGCTTCATTATTAAGAAGGTAGCATCTGGTCTGATAATGAAGGTTTATTTCTTTTCAGACCCGCAGCCCTATCTTCCTGCATGACCAAATGAATTGTGCTGTTATGACTGCAGCCCAAGATACAAGCCACGGCTTTAAAATTCTCAATATAACTTTAAAAGAATGAGCCCAATTAAAAGTGACAAGCCGGCCTACTTTATAGTTTGCGATGGCCTGTTTATGAGCAAAGTTAATCCAAGCATAATAAAGCTCCAACACAAGATCCATAAAAACCAACAATAGTTCTACTAAGGCCATGCACAAATTACAATGTTTTGGGAGTGATAACAGATTTCATTTGCTGAGGCGAATACTTTATCATTATGGAACACTTCTCTAACTAGCCTGACCTCGACAGAAATTTTTAGTTCTAGCTGTTTAACCCCATATGCACAGCTTATATTACCAAAGTGTGTATACATTATGCCAATTATCACTATATAATAAAGAGGTAAGCCACCTTTTTCATTATTTTCCAGATGTCACCAGCAACATCATCCAACTTTGCCATAAAAACAATGATTTCCAAACCAAGTTTGGCCAGGAACCACATGTTAATGTTGTCAAACTAGTTAGGCATCCATAAAACCAGCGTTTAAACGCGTCAACCAAACAATCCAGACTTTTCAGCCAGATTTGAAGTCCACAGACATCAAGTGTGTGGGCTTTTGTTTGATCCTTCTGGCAAGAAAGCTTCATATTCTGGTTTAAATCCTTGTGGGTTGGAGCGAGGTTAATACGAAGAAGACCTCACGTCAAACCATAGCCATCATTAGTGCTGCCCCTACAGAGTCTCCCATTAGCATGATGCTAAAGGCCCCATCATATTACTATCTTCTTTAATGTCCATTGATCATACCCCCTACAATGTCCAGACAGGATGAAAATAATCAGTATTATGTTAACCCTGAGGCTAAAAGGGAAATGGCGCCTCTGAGGAGAGAAAGAGGGCAAGAGAGAGGAAAAACAAGACCAACACTTTAGCAGCTCTACGGCTGGATATGTATGCTGAAAATATTAAATGCACCAATCTTTCGACTTTCCTTGCTTGGAGATATTGGCTCTAAGTTAGTGGGTGTGAACGTGTGAGTACTATAAAAGAGATTATGTGAAGGCCCTCGACTAAATAACAGGTTGGCCATTGCAGTAATTCTAATTAGAAATTGTTATATTAATCAAAGGAAGGACAACCTACAGGATTATTTGACTTTGTAAGGTCCATTTTCTGCTCCTGCATTATTACTCCCTTTAAAATCTCAGGATGAACTGGCAATTCTATTAAATATAATTGACTAATTAAAAAGAAAAAAATAAAATAAAATAAATAAATATATATATATATGGAGGGCCCTATCATACACCCTGCGCAATAAGGCACAAGACGTGTTTGGCCCAGCCTGGTCTCACAAGGAAACGTAAGTATTTTACGTTTTGTCAGTTTAGTGGCTAATTCGTACAAATTCGTATGAGTTCAGTCGTACGAAAATGTACGATTTTAAAAAGGAGGCGTGGCACCTAACCCCACCCCTTACCCCAACCGTCATTGGGTGATGAGCAAATCATACTAATTTGAACAAATTAGATTGTACGAATTCATACGAATTAGCCACTAAATCAAAAAGTTACAAATTGCCGTGAGATTGCGTTGGTTTGACCCGATTTGTTGCTATTTTCAGACCAGCACAACACAAATTTTTATGTTTTGCACACGTTGTTTAAATAGCAAATTTAATTTGCACTACTTTGTGGACACATGGATGTTCTGGTCTATAAAGGAGGTGTGTTAAGGCACACTGTTGGACCGTTGCTATTCTGAGAAACTGAAATAGACTGCACCTTTGAGAAAGTAAAAGCAAGTCTAAAGTCCAGCAAAGAGTGAGTTAGTTATGCACCTATGCAGGTTTGAATGCTTAATACACACAGGATGTACAGAAATACACACATATCTTTCACATATGAAAACAGTAAAGGATTAAAGTGTTACAAAAAGCATTATTTACTACATCTATTTAAAAACCACTGCCTCCATGCCTTCTTCATGTCCAGTGGGTCTTTTCAGTTAATTCATGACAATTAGCATTTTTATTATAATGTTATTATTACTAGTAGTATTATGTATTAAATACATATTAATATATGTTTGAATAAAAACAAGTTTAGATTTGTCTGCCTTATGGGTTTTGGAGACATATGCATCATTATATGGGGCATAAGAATAAGACGTGTGTTTGGATATAACATATTTTTTGACCACACTTTGTGATTACTGTTCATTTATTCATTTGCTGGAAATTATAACTAAAATCATTTTCAAACAAATATTTGCGCTTAACAAACGAAATTAAATATGTAGGCTAATGAATGTCTTCAGTGGAGTGTGTAACATCGTTTCTTTACTCTACAAAAGTAGAGTAATAGAGAGAGAAAGTGGATTCAGACATGTCCTTAATGCTTTTGCACCATGCACCTTAGACTTTGCGCCTAGATTATTAAAATAGAGACTAGAATCCACTACAGAAAGGGAGATGGATTTGAAATTAAATTAAATAAAAACAAACATATAAATCGTTGTCCACATACTTGTTATTTGAGCACAGACATATGGCCTCCAAGCCACTATTCATATTTTTCCACAGCTAACACATAACTGCACCCCACAACACACATTTGCATGCATACGCATACACAAAAGCCCACAGGGGGACTGTGAACTGAACTGCCGTGCATCCAATAGAAATTCATAGATTGAGATGCCACAGGAGAGACTGGTTAAAGAAGTTAAACAAGTAAAAAGTGCTAAGGAAAAAGGGAGTGTTGTGAGGTGTATACTGCTCACTCACATCAAAGAAACGGGTCCCATGCCTCGTCGTCATTCATTTAACATATGGTACACAAAAAAACACTGAGACATGAAAGATTTCTTTGAGATGTAGGAGTACAGATCCTATGCCTTGTAACTTCCCTGCTTTCTAAGGGGATTTAAACTTGTATTCACATATCGGTTCATACTTGCTCAATTTTTTTTCTTTTTTCGATTTTCATGGTCTCCGCCTGAGCTGGGCCTGAGCACACAGCTCTCTCCGCACTGAGGAAAGAAATCCCTGAAACTCTGTGAAGAGGAAAGAGAGAGTGGGATTAAGGCGTCCGCACTCATTTCTTTCCCCTAGCCTTAACCAGACTTCTCCTGGTTGGTGCAGTGCGGATAGGGATTGGGCAGGGTTAGGGCAGAACCGCTGCTAGATTTCCATGTATTAGTCCGGGAGAACTTTTTTTCCATCCCTCAATGACTCGGGGGGGGG
>CAIGQZ010032997.1:3736027-3749595 GCA_903798205.1 Danio tinwini
AATAATAATAATAATAATAATAATAATAATAATAATAATAATAATAAAACACTGACTAAATGTCTCAGCTATTTTAGCATAAAAATAAATCTCATGAAATCTGATGCTATTTCATTTAAAAGGTGGATTCTGTTTAATTCAATTTCCTTTTACCCCTCACCGACTCTATATTTACTCACAGGCAGCGATTTAATTAAGAGGAATCAGCCGAATGCTTCCAGGCAAATGTGGCGTTCCCTTGAGGCCGGGCTCCAAACCTGTCTGGAAGCATTTGTCCAGAAACATGTGTTCAGTGTCAGACTGGCACATGCCCTGTTAAGCCATTACCCGGGCAGTTCCGCCAATGCCAACACCTCCTGCATTGGGGATGGTAACTGACAATAGTGTGTGATAATGGCATTTCCTTTCAGTAGCGCAACCCCTCCCCTGCTCATCCCCTTAACGTTTAAATGCTACAAGTGATGTTGGGTTGATTGCTCTGGGATGAAAGTGTGTGTGTAACTGTTGCGAAACAGACGAGAAGTGCCCGCGACAGGTGAGAATGGCTCCATGGGTTGGTAGGGTCAGGTTGTTTACATGTTCTTCCCGATATTCCCATGAGGTTTTGCGACGAGACCCAGCTGAGTGTTCCATTAGCACAGGGGCGCACCGTGACACGGGAGCGCTGATCAAAATAACACTTATTAATCAGGAGAGATCACACACGTTGTCCTTGAAAAAAGGGCTTGCTCTCTTGTTCTCGCTTACTCTTCCTTTCCTTTTCTTCCCTCTCCGTGGGTCTAATCTGGTGCAATTTTTCATCCAGGTAATTCGCCACCTGTCCTCCCTCTGATACTTCTATCACACACACACACACACACACACACACACACACACACACACACACACACACACACACACACATACAGCCACCCTCAGGTGCATGTTCGACTTTCCCTATTGCTTTGCCCTCTTAGCTTCAACTTCTGTACACCATTAGAGGAACCGTAACTTCATCATTACCAGTGTGGGTTGATGGGGCTGCCCTGATTTTGTACAGACTTTGCCTCCGGCTGATCAAGGGCAAAAAGCTATTAAGGGCACTAAGGTTAACTTAGCTGAGATGGAACAAAAGCATGTACTATTGTAATGCAGTTGCTCAAAGCCAACAAGAAACTACAGTGAAGCCCATCAATTTTCTTAATGCACATACAGTACCTGGGCTTATTTAGTTTGACCACGTTTCACTTCCCTTCACCAACCTGTCTCTATTCTAGTACGTATGGACCCGTTTTTAAGTCTATCATTAAAAGAAATGGAAGATTTACTCCAAAGAGCCTATTTTTATTTCTTTGACACATTAAACAGACGAGTATAATGTGCAGGATGATTCTGAAAGAGCCTGTAATGACTTTAGTGTCAATGCAAACAAAAGGGATTCAATATTTTCTTAAATACACAATATAATACCATTCATAAAGATTATAGCTACAAGCAGCAGGTATTGGGTTGCGATTGGTTTAAGGTCAGTAGGTTTTTTTTATAAAAGTGTGGTCATTTTCCTATAGTAAATCTGTAACTAGTTCCAAAATACTACAAATAAATAAATAAATAAATAAATAAATCAGGCCAGGCAACATGGTGGCTCAGTGGTTAACACTGTCACCTCACAGAAATAAGGTTGCTGGTTTGAGCCTCGGTGAATTGAATAAACTAAATTAGTGTGTATGGGTGTTTCCAGTACTGCACAGGTGTCAAAGCCAGTTCCTGGAGGGCCGGAGATCTGCAATGGTTCCAACCCTTATAGATGAATTGAGTCCTTCAGCTTGTTTAAAACCTATAAGTAAGTGTGTTGAAGCAGGGTTGGAACTAAATTGTGCAGGGCTGCGGCTCTCCAGGAACTGGCTTTGACACCTGTGCAGTACTGGATTGCAGCTGGAAGGGCATACACCCTATAAAACATAAGCTGGATAAGTTGGTGGTTCATTCCGCTGTGGTGACCCCTAATGAATAAAGGGCCTCAGTTGAAGGAAAATTAATGAATGAATGAGTTCCAGGTCAATCACTATAGAAAAACTGTGCTATATGCCCTCTTCTGAAGTCCAGTTGATAAGGAATAATGTGTGCATCACTTGTAAAAGACAATAAAATCTCTGTAAAAATTGCAAGGTTGGACGAATGCACCTTGGACAATTACACTGTATGGCCATTTTCAACTCAGTTGGACCAATGGTCCCTTAGTTAAAGCTGCTTTCACTTTTTATTGATTGTTATAGTGCCACCATGTGACTTTTTTTTTTTTTTTTTTTTTTTTTTTCTTCCCCCCAGATTGAGCTCATTCTTTTCTAATACAAGTTTGGTGACAATATCTTAAACAGTTTTGTACTTCACATGTTTGGTTGTCCTGTGGCGAAACTGAATGGTGATGCTTACTTTTTGATAACTTTTGATATTCAAACTCAAGAGGATCTCACTACACCACTTTTGTTTACATCTGGTGAAAAACTTAGGACTAGTTCACAAAAAAAATATATGTTTTCTCTAAACATCCAACAAAGTTTGGTTTCACAGACTGTATTCCATTCTGAAGAGCTCCTCCATATGCCCTAATCTCTTTGAAGCTGGCACCCCACAGTGTAAACCCTTCGATAGGATTAGGGCATAGGTGTCAAAGTCAATTCCTGGAGGGCCACAGCTCTACACAGTTTTGGTCCAACCCTTATCAAACACAGCTTATCCAAATAATCTAGGTGTTAAAAAGAATCTTGAACACCTTGGCTGCATCCGTAACCACCTACTACTCAGTAGGTACTGCATTTTAATTTAAACACACTACTCGGCCATTAGAAAAGTACGTTCTATACAGTAGTATAAATGGAAGTCGGACATACTACATTCGCCATTTTGTCATGGTCATGTGACCTACCTGCGTCAGTTGCGTCACTTCACTCCCATTCATGAATTCTCTCGAGGGACATCATGGGATAATGCAGTGTGCATGGGATGCGTACTTCAGAAGCTCGCTGGAAGTAAGTCGTCCGGGTACTTCTCGCATACTGATTTTCAAATTCTATGAATTCAGACATACTACTCGGCTCACACACTAATTTTATTGTACTGTACTGTATAGTATGGAGGTATGCGGTGTCGGACGCAGCCCTTGATTAGTTACATCAGTTGTGTTGGAATAGGGTTGGAGCAAAATTGTGCAGAGCTGCGGCCCTTCAGGATTTGACTTTGACACCTATAGATTAGGGCATAGGAAGAAGCCCTCCAAATGGAACGTAGCATGAGTCTTTATGAGCAATAAATTAAGTGAAGCTGCAGCTCACTTAATGGCCACTGGTCTCACTAATAACATGACTGTAGATTTTTACAGAATATTGGATCAGTGGTGTCACACCTTGATCCAGGAGCGCCAGTGTTCTGCAGATTTGAGCTCCAACCCCAATTAGACACACCCAAACCAAGTTCTTTCTAGGTATACTAGGATCTTCCGTGTGTTGAAGCAAGTTGAAACTAAACTCTGCAGGACATCGGACCTCCGAGTTCGAGTTTGAGCCCCCCTGGGCTAGATTACTCTTTCACTGATAACGTGACTTCAGTTGTGGCTGTTATGAAGGCAGCAAGACAATTATCTATTTTCACAAGTGCATCAATCCTCAGTGCATAAAATTCTGCCTACATGTTATCCAAAGAAAATATCATGTTTTCCTTATGATGTAGATTATAGAAACAAAATAAGAAGCAAACAACATTTTACGCTGACATTAATATTCTTTTGTAGTATTAAGCCATCCAACCTTCACTGGCTTCCTACCTCCGCTCTGTTTTTCTCAGCAATCTGATGATTTATACTTAGGATCTAGGGGGCCAGAGGGATCAGCAGGGAGTGTGCCAGAAGAGCTAGCGATAGCAGCTAATTAGCAGCAGCTGCTGATGGGAGCGTGGTGTGGACGCTGCCAGAGGAGGCTTGACAAAATTGTTATCAAACGCAATTAGAGGAAGACAGGCAGGTTTTTCCTGAGACAAAGAACCCCAGGCTAGCTCTGAAAATAGCCTATGTGTGAATGTGTGCATACACACCTGTGGAGAGCTTATAGTGCATGCACATGGATAAAATATGTGTTTTTTCCCCCATTTGTGTTGGAAACTTTTTTTAAACTTTATTTGATTAATTTCCATACGCATTGATGTGCACCATTATAACCCATGATTGCTAAATGGGGAGATCTCACCTTAATTTAATCTGCTTTTCCTGGGCTGGGTCGCAGGGGCAGCAGTCTTGGGAAAGAACGCCAGACTTTCCTCTCCCCAGACACTTCCTCCAGCTCCTCTGGGGGTATCCTGAGGCATTCCCAGGCCAGCCGAAAGACATAGTCCCTCCAGCATGTCCTGGGTCTTTCCCGAGGCCTCCTGCCGGTGGGGCATGACTGGAACACCTCCCTAGGTAGGTGTCCAGAAAGCATCCGAAAAAGATGCCCGAGCCACCTCAGCTGACTTCTCTCGATGTGGAGGAGCAACTCTACTCTGAGCTCCTCCTGGGTGACAGGGCTCCTCACCTTAAAGTCATGTTTCCACCTAGTACCACAATACATTTCAGTGACTAAATCACTGCGAACATTTTTGTTTGAATATCTTCAAGACTCTTCCATCTGATTATACGTTACATCATTTCACCAGAGTGCTCAGTACAACACACACAAGTACCACTGAATGAACAAACACATGTTGTGTGGCTTACAAGCAACATAAGTGTTTACTCAATGAAAGCAATACATTCTGATGGCTTTTCATCTGCCTCAAACGTGAGCAAGCTCAAAACCTTTATTTACATCTGTATGCTATGAAGGTATGCTGATTTCAAATGTGAAATCAGTCGTAAATACGAACAACTGTAGCTTAATGACTAGTTGGCTAGCACAAATGAATAGTCATAGAAGTCCTAGTTTTGAACAGATAGCCCCATAAACACATACACTCACATGGGGCAGTCATCCCTCCATTAGCAGATGGCTGAGTAGGAAGGAAGGCCTGGTGCTCAGCCAGCCATAGTCTTATGACCATCGCCAAACTCTTTAGAACTTTCCATTCTCTCTCGCCATTTTATCCTGCTTGCAGTTACAAAGAATAGTCAAACTGTAATGGTGGAGAGGAACTGGAAAGCACACCAAGGAGTAGTACTCCACATGTTTCTCCTCTTAGCGCTTATACAAAATGAAGGGAAGCATGTACTGAGCTAGATCACTGCTATGTTGACAACCTTAAAAGCTGAGGTGAAAGACAAGGTTTATTTTTCAGAAGGGATTTAAGCTGGCTGTTACACCGGCTGCCTCCACCATTGATCACCAGGTTGTGAGTTTTGTTTATTTTTGCATGCATGCCTAGCATCTGTGCACGTACAAGAACACATACGTCTGCTTTAGCACGGACATCTTGAGTTCATGTCTGTGTAAATGCTTGTGTGTGTTTAAGTGTTTACGGGAGCTTGTGTGTCCCAGGTGAGGTGCTGGCTGCTGTTGCCTCCCTGAGAGACTGGGTGGGTGTTGCTGGCTCTGGCAGAGGCAGGAGAGTAGCAGCAGATGTGAATTGTCAAGCCTTGCATTTGGTTCATTAGCTGCTCTTCCACTTGCACCAAACACAGCTGTCACTTGGCCCACAGAGCAGGGGTGTGCGGTCGTGTGTCTATGTATGCGTGCTAAAATCTCATATATCAACCCACAACCATTAGTTTGGATCACTGAACACACAACCCCACGATTGAATTCTTATAAACATACATTGCTGGGAAGACTCAAACCAAGAGATCATGTTACCTACAGATATGCAGTGTTACAGATATGCATAACCAGCAATGCAACATATAAACCTCTTGTTGAATACAGACATTTGGTTTCCATTGTCTTTGAGTGTTTGAGAGCAGGAGAAAAAGAGAGAGACTGCTAAAAACCCTTTTGGGAAGGCGCAAACTCACTGGCGTAAGAATGGAAGCCGGCACTCTAGTGTTGTTAATGAAATCCCTCCTGCCTAATTATGTGAAAAAGCACAATATGTTTGGGATGCGCTCAGCGCAGCTCCTGACAGGCACTAAAGAGCCATCGACAGCTAAAGAGCGACAGAGTGAGCACGCAGAGAGGAAGAAAGCAAGTGTAGTAGGGGAAAAACAGTCAGTGGAGGAAGGGAAAATACGTTATCAGCCCATTTTGCTGTAACAAAACAAACAAAAAAAGTCTGATACCACAGCATACGTCTTAATGAGACCATTTCTGTAAAATATAGCTATATACTCTAGTTGAGGTCAGGTCAGTCTGAGCCATAGAGTCAATACACACAATCAATTAATCTAATTTATCCTCACCTTCTAAATGACACTGAACTTTGTACAGTACATGAGGGTTGGCAGGTAAGGGTTATCCCTGCTACATTACAACCCAATGTAACCCAAAAAAACATTTGACAACTAGTCAATAGTGTGTACAAGTACAACCTACTATTCTTTCACGTTCTAAAGCAACTAAAATATTCTGCCTTTTCTAATAGACACACATCTCTGTGGTTCCTACAAAGGGTGATCTAACCCATGAATTGAAAATCATTTAATCAAATGTATAGGAAACATGGTTCAAGTAACTACAAAGATCAGGCAGATTTATCCTCCTAGGTGAGGACCAGAGGCGACACTGTCCAGTACGGTTTTAGAGGGAGGTTAGGGGTTTGTATCATGGTTGAAAGCGAAGAGTGGGAAGTAGGGGGGTGGAGGGTGGGTTGGTTGAGGCTAGTAGATGTTGGCCTGCGGCCCTATGTAAGTGTCTAAAGTCAAAACGCGAGGGGGGGCTCAAGAGCGTGATTGAAGGGATTGGTGGGGTGGCTTAGCATCTGGTGGGCTCCTAATAGTACCTCTGGGGGCCCCAAGACAGAGTGAGCCCTTAGAATTGTCCTAATGTTCCCCCTTAGAATCGTCCTAATGTTCCCTCCCTAGCAATGCCCCTGGGGAAGACTCTGTAATTGAAAATCTAGTTTACACAAAACACCCCACATTGCTCCTGAACTAAATGCTTTCACATGAAAGATTAATCTGGCTTTCTTCGAAAAAATGATTAGCCCTGCATTTGATAAAGGGGTAATGTTGACTGAAGCACATGGCAACACCAAAACAATAGTGCTTACCTGTGGTGAGGCAGTTTCTAAATCCAGTGAAGAAAGGCGAGCAAACAAATATTATGAGTTGTGTGATGTAGCATTCCAGAAGAGGGTGAAGGAAAAAAAATATTGGCACCATTGATTGTTGGCTCTGAGACTGGTGCCAGTTCCTACTCCTGCCAATCGTTCCTCAGTTGCCCCGTGAGAAACTCATTGTGCCTCTTTCTGATTACATTTGTTTACCAAGTTGTTTATTTATATTTCTTGCAACTATGTCATTATCACAGAATGGCGTATACAAATATTGCCATTAACCTCTTCTTAGGTCACTTTCAGCTGTGGCATGTAAGAAAGTGGATGAATCAAAAGAAGACATGATGAAGTGAGATAAATGCTAGTGAATGTAAGGCACATAGGAGAAGAAATAGCAATTGTATCACTTTCTTTCAAATTACACACCTTGCTGAGCTGACGTGGGAGTGTGCCACGCCAGGGCCAGGTGCTTGGCTGTGGACTAAAAGAAGGTGCCATTCTCTGCTCCGGCTGCCAGTGAATCTGTTAATTAAGCATGCTAATGGTTGTAATTGCAGCCATTCATGAACCCAGAAGCTGAAGTAAATGCTAGTTTCATTGTTGGTGGCAGAGTTCAGGCTGACTCAAGCAGGAGAGCCCCCGTGTGTTTAGTGTGAGCGGAGTATGATGTTAGTTACCGGGGGAGCAGCAGAAAAAAGAAACTGGGACGAGGGAGAGCGGGTAGCAGACTGACTAAAATGCCGCTTGCTTCAGGCACTCAGCAGCTGCTCTCAGGCAGATACCCAGCTGTGTAACAGTGGCCTGGCCATGCCAAAGCAGTTAGGACAGAGTGCTGTGCTAATTCAAGAGCTTGTGTTGTGGAGGTTACACTACGGCAACTGCCCTCAAACGCTCCCCCCTGACCAGGAACTGCACAGTCTTGCCAGAAAGCTGAGAGTGCATCACCTTGAAAGCATTACAATCAATTCCAAGCAACAAGGGTAAGCCTTGGGGCATTTCAACTCTTGGCTCATTTTGAGGGTTTGTTTCAGATCCTGGGGAAATTTTCTTCCTTAGTTTTGACTAGTTTTGGTATATGAACATGGCAACTACAGTCAAGAGGACAGGTGTACTCTCATGTGACTCGCATGAGAAAACTTGCAATCTTTGTCTCTCTGGTATGCTTGAAAATGTTGCCTTGTGAAAACAAACCGAAGCAAGAAGAAAATGCAGGATTGTAACAAATAAAATCCCTGTTTTGGAACAAAGCAAACAATCGATAGGTACGAAAACGCCTTACAAAAACGTGTGCATGCTGCAAGTAATCTAAGACACTGCGGTGCTGAAATATTTGCTACACTACATAAATAAAATATATCTATTGATTTCAAAATTCTGAAGATGAAATATACCATTGTTAAATCCAGCAGTTGAACTCCTCTAGTAAATGTTAAAGCATTAAGATGTTAAAGACCTAACATGACTTTCTGTGAATTGGCTTAGAAATGCCTTGCACTGTGAAAAGGGCTATACATTTGAATTGACTATCATTTGTCTGTCCAAACATGCTGAAAAGTGAAAAGACAACCTTGTTGGTGGTGAAGGGTGCTTATCGAAGAACTCTCACAAGGAGCTACTCATGTGGCTCAATAGCTTATCCATCAAGAGCAGACCTCTTTTAGATGGTTCCTGTGCTTACAAACCACTTTCTAAGGTGAGACCTGAAATCTTTTTTTTTTGTGTGTGTGCGTACTGCAAGATGAGATGTTATGTATTGTGCAGCCTATCTTTTCGTTCAATCATCAGGCTATTGTTCCAAAACACTGCTTTGATTTGTACACTGTGTCCCTATAATTGGTCTGGCTGTTTACCCCTCCTTTATTTTCTGGCCATCTTCACAGTCTAAGCATATCGTTTTCTGTTCAGATCATTTCCCTCGTTTGTCTTGGCTGAGGACTTGAGAGCTAATCTATAACAGGCTGTGCCCTGGATCGGATTAATGAGGTGTGCACTATGCTAATACTGCTATGGCAGGTGCAAAGGTGTGGTTTGCTGCTGAAAAGATATGTCAGAAATTATGTGTGAGTCCTATTGCCACCAGGGCCCAGGAATCACCTTTTGTCTGTCACTAGGACTTTGATTGGATAAAGCACAGCTTAGAGATCATTAAGTGTTTTCAAATAAAAGCCAACCCTAAAGAGAAGTGATTATTAACAGGTTCACCGCTATGTTTTCATTTACTAATAAAAGCTTACTTTTGTCACCGCCTATAGAGCATTTTAGAAATATAGTATTAAAGGATTGTAGAAAATGGTAACTAGTGTGCAGTATGTTGCCCTTGACCTTCAATAAGTTCAATTTGTGAGATTATTACCCGGTTACCTTTTACTGCCGATACTAGCTCCCTTCACTTTAGAAAGCATTCAAGGTTTTCCTTTATGTGTGCTTTTTCTCACAAAAAAACATAACCTTAGAATTCATCAGGATAGGCAGCGGGAGCTCGGGTGACATATGATGTGTTTTATTGTGTTGTCCCTACTTCTGCAGTGCATAAACACCTCAGCCCTGTGAAGTAGCCAAGGGGGAATTAGCCATCGACCTCGTAAATAACTTTCTCACCTCTAGTCAATAAGTAATTTCACGTTACCCCACTATCGAACACAGTAATCACTGTGAAAAGTGACTGGAAAGGAGAACAAGCTTCTGGTTTTGTGGCGTGGGCCATTTTCAGTTGCCTGTTTTCCCTGACTACACACACATATATACACCTATGTGGTGTGTTACATTGTAAGGAAAGGAGGCCTAATCTTGTTGATCTCGACTGATGGTTGAGAATGTGACAGGTGTGCGCTCATGTGTTTGTGCATGTGGCTGAATGTGGTGCTTTTGATAAAGATGTCAGATGTACTGATTACCTAACCTTTAGCAAGTGCTTTTTGAAACTCTGAGACAGAAATAGAGAGGTGTAGATAGGTCAGACTACAGGAGGAAGTCAGTGTCGCTTCCAAGGCAACAAACAGGAAAGATGGTGATCCAGTGACCAGCATCCCTGACAGAAGATAAGTGTAGATTAATTGCTAGCGCATCGCAGAAAAGAAAACTCTCTTAGCATAGATGTGATTTTTATGTTTAGTAAGTTCCATTCATCACTGTCTCGCAGATCTGTAAATGAACTCTGTATATGTTTCTGTGCACACTCTCAAAGCAGACTGTAAATTACAGTCGTTTGGTTGCTTGTGTCATCTTGCAATTGTGTGCTCTCGAGACAGCCATACAAAAGAATCATGACTTTTCTAACAGTTTTCTCTTTAAGATCAGTATCTAATATTGAGCTGAAATTGCTTTTCTAAAGCCTTTCTGACACTAGAAGAAAGGGAGCAATCGAGAACATATTTTTACAGTAGGTGGACACTGTGGGAATGCAGTCCATTAATCTGATCCGCAAGATGCTGTTTTGCCACAGCTCACCGAGCTTCTGAACTGTACAATAAAACGTAATAACAGCGGTTTGTTGTGTTTTTTTAAGTGCAGTTCCTGTAGAGCAGAATAATGCATTTAAAATATTTTCTCCTCTTAGGGATTCACATGGAAACTCTATCCTCAAAATAATTTGTCCCTGACATGTGCAGATAGATCTCTAATAAAGCCTTCTCATACCACATTCTCTTCCTGTTTGAGCTTCCAGTGCCTCCTGGGACCGGACTTACATCACCTACACCTCACAATAGCCGAGAGAAGACCAAAATGAAAGGTCTGATTGAGTTTCGCTCTGTCTACCAATCAGCCTCTTGAGACCTCAGACTGACGTGATGAGCAGTTCAAGATTGTCACAAAACACTACACTGATGTCTGGAGGTCTTAAGGATGAGGGTGAAAAAATGGGGACAGCATATTTTTTTCTACTTTTCTTCACATTTTCACCCTAACAGACAAATTCCCTTGGCTATTATGTGCAAACGGCAAGGCTATTCAACTTCTTTTGGGGGGTCAGAATGCATGGCTTTATATAATTCTAAAAGAAAACAGGTCTAGCATACTTAGGTGAAATCTATTATTCTTAAACTACACAATTCTGCTGCCAAGTTTGTTTGTTTTTTGCCAATAACTGTTTTACTCATCAGGCATACTATCCAACAATGTATTTACTTCCTAAATTAAGTAGCTTTAGACCAGAGGTCTCAAACTCAATTCCTGGAGGGTCGCAGCTACATAGTTTAACTCCAACCACCTCCGACTCACACCTGCTTAATAGTCTCTATTAGTTTTGAACACCTTGATTAGTTGGATCAGCTGTGTTTGATTAGGGTTGGAGCAAAACTGTGCAGAGCTGCGGAACTCCAGGAATCAAGTTTGAGACCTATGCTTTAGACTATTAGCCAATCAACCCATCACTTCTCTAAACAGCTTGTTCTACATTATGTAGAGGCATGATGATCATGGACCTTCTTTTGCCCTGGGGTAAACCTTGAATTGATGTCCAGTTATTTGTAGGTCTAGTAAATACAAGACATGCACATTCACACTCATGGTCTGTTTACTATCCCTGATCCATTGACTCCTCAACTACACTCGTAACACACTCCTAACACTGCACATTTGTCTGTCACACCCATTTACGCTGTGGGCTCTAAATAAGATACATCACCCTCTGAAGGGAACTTTGGAAACCATCATTGTGTGCCATAGTGAAGTGTCATCCAAAATTGAATTGCTGGCCACTTTGTAAGGCTCTTTGGAATGAAGGATTCCGAAGGGTTAAACTGAGGGACATTTTGGGCCTATTTTTGAGGAGGAAAGTTTGTAATCTTTTCAGAGGGACCTTCTGAAGGGATTAGGGTATAGGGATGATCCCTTCTGAATGGAATGCAGTGCAGGGCTGTGTCCGAAATCGCCTACTACTCAGTAGGTATTAGATTTGAATTTAAATGTACTACTCGACCGTTAGAAAAGTATGTTCTATACAGTATGAATGTGAGTAGTATGAATTGAACTCGGATGTACTACACCCTCAATTTTGTAATCATTACATGACCTACTCGTGTCAGTTGTGTCAATTCATTCCTATTAATGAATTCTGTTGTGGTGCATCATGGGATAGTAAAGCATCCATTACATGCGCACTTCAGAATCTTGCCGGAAGTAGTCGGCCATCCTCGCCTCGCATACTGTTTTCAGCAAACTATATAGTATAGGTGTATGCAATTTTGGACAGAGCCCCGGTTTTTGAATATCTGCTAATCAACTTATGAGTAGAATCAGGTCGAATTTTAGGAGACATGATGAACGTGCAGCAATGAGGCTGCTATGATTCAGAACGCACCTACTTTATAATGAATACTAAGTATTCAGAGATCCTACTCCTGTAAAATATAGCTTTTTTTATTCGTAGCTTCTGTGCACATACTAAATTCACATGGAGGGAAGCATTCTAACTGTCAGGAGCAGCAAATCTGATAAAACAGCAATGTTATGCTATCTTTTGTCCCGCTTGGTGCCTCTCTCCCCCTCATTCTTTTGTCTCTCAGAAATGATGGAGAACCAGTATTGATGAAAAGCGATAACAATCCACTCTGGGACTGCACAAGCACGCCAGCACATCCGATGTCATCAACAGTTCCCTCATAAGCGTACTACACCGTTAATGATAACACTCGCGCCTATGCAAGAACACACTTTCACACAAACATATATGCAAGCATGTGGTGTCCAGAGACATATTACAGACAATACATGGAGCTGCTCAATTCTTCCTGCAAATGGTGTTAAGGGGGAATGGTTTTTTAAAGTAATGTGAAATAGAGATAGAGGAAGTGAAAGAAAGTGTGAGTAAGAAAGAGAGAACACATAAAGGCGGACTGCTTGAAAGCCCATTAGAGAAAGAAAAACACAAAAGGCTAGGAATAGCAGACAGGTTCCATTTTAGCCCGCTGCTCCTCACGGCCTGCTCATTAAGGGCCCTGCGGGCAAAGGGTTTCACAGACAAGCATCTGACAAGGTGAAAAGAGCCGGGCCTCCACTACACAGCGGCAGGCCCTTCAAAAGTGAAGGGAGAAGCCATTAGTCTTCCCACAACCCTGGCTGTGAAGTGAGCCTAACTGAAGCTGAAAGGCCCGTCACACTTTTAGACCTAAGCAACAAGCACAGGTGGTCACAACAAGCAAGTCGACGGCTTTTGATAGGTCAGAGACAGAGGCCTATCATAGCGTACGGGTGTTTTGTCCTTAAAACGAGTGACTGTCCAATCTGTTGCTATTTGCCTGCGTACACATTCCTCCCTCCCTCCCTCTACCAGCCTTGTGCGAGCTCGTTTGTCAAGAAAGCCATGCTTGCAAATGAAACCTGGCAGCCTTTCATTTTGATAGATGTGTGAACACAGGACAGTTGTGTGCATCAGTGTGTGTGTGTGTGTGTGTGTGTGTGTGTGTGTGTGTGTGTGT
>CAIGQZ010032997.1:3768374-3781086 GCA_903798205.1 Danio tinwini
CTAGCATTTTAACATTATTTGTGTGTTGCTAGCATGTTTTAGCACATTTGTAGCATGTTCAAAACTGTTCTACTATATTTTAGCAATTTGCTAACATTTTAACATGTTATTTGTTTGTTGTTAGCATGTTTTGGCATGCAGCATATATACTTCAGCAAATGTGTAGTATATTTAGAACTATTCAACCATACTTTACCAATGAGTAGGCCCACACAGAATCTACGCGTGCAGAATTCCCGCAAAATTTTGCAAATTTCCGCAGATTTTTAGCCCATCATTAATACTGTTTATTAACTTGAGTAAATATGTGTAAATCTGAATTTATTCAGGTTTTAAATTACACATATTTTACATATTAAGGCTTTAGTTATGAGACTCCCAAAATAATTCAGCAGAAATCCGCAGATTTTTACCAAAATTCTCAGCAGAAATAGCAAAAAACGTCCACAGATTCCGTCTGGCCCTACCAATGAGCTAGCATTTTTAACACACTATTTGTGTGTTGCTAGCATGTTTTAGCATGCAACATATATACTTCAGCAAATTTGTAGCATATTTAGAACTATTTAACCATACTTTACCAATGTGCTAGCATTTTTAACACGCTATTTGCGTGTTGCTAGCATGTTTTAGCATGTAGCATTTATGCTTTAGCACATTTGTAGCATGTTTAGAACTGTTCTACCATACTTTACCAATGTGCTAGCATTTTATAACACAATATGTGTGTGTTGCTAGCATGTTTTAGCATGTAGTTTATGGTTTAGCCAATGCTATCTCACGGCAATTCATATTTTTGTGGATTTAGTGGCTAAATTGTATGGATTCGTACCATCTTGTTTATACAGTTTGGTACAATTTGCTCATCCTCCAATGCCAGTAGGGTTTAGGGATGGGGTTGGGCCCCACGCCTCCTTTTTTTAAAATGGTACATTTTCTTACGACTGACCTTGTACAATTTCATATGAATTAGCCACTAAACATAAAATTGTTACGTTTCCTTGTGAGATCAAGCTGGGTTTTCCACATTTGTAGCATGTTTAGAACTGTTCTATCCAACTTTACCAATGTGCTAACATTTTTAACACATTATTTGCGTGTCACTAGCATGTTTTAACATTTAGCTTATAGGTTTTAGCACATTTGCAGCATGTTTAGAACTGTTCTACCCAACTTTACCAATGTGCTAACATTTTTAACACATTATTTGCGTGTCACTAGCATGTTTTAGCATTTAGCTTATAGGTTTTAGCACATTTGCAGCATGTTTAGAACTGTTCTACCCAACTTTACCAATGTGCTAGCTTTTTAACACATTATTTGTGTGTCACTAGCATGTTTTAGCATGAAGTTTATATGTTTTAGCACAGTGTTTCTCAACCACGTTCCTAGACAACCACCAGCTCTGCACATTTTCCAGGTCTCCTTAACCGAACACACCTGATTTATATCATCAGCTCATTAGAAAAAAACTGAAAGATTTTTAATGGGTGTGACAGACAATGAAGACATCCAAAACATGCAGTGTTGGGCCTCCAAGAACATGGTTGAGAAACACTGGTGTAGCACATTTGTAGTATGTTTAGATCTGTTCTACCCTGCTTTACTAATGTGCTAGCATTTTAACATATTATTTGTGTGTTGCTAGCATGTTTTAGCATGTAGTTTATATGTTTTTGCACATTTGTAGCATGTTTAGAACTGTTCTACTCTACTTTATCAATGTGCTAATATTTTAACACGTTATTTATGTCCTGCTAGCATGTTTACTACCCTTTTAGCATGTTGATTAGTGTTGTCATAGCATCTAGCATCAACTAGCATGTTCTAGGCTATCATTTAGGCTTTTTAATGATTTCTAAATAACATAAACCTTTAAGCTGCAGCATTGGAAAACAATGTTTGCATTTGTCTTTGAAATTGTAACATAAAATATATATTTTGTTTTTGTAGTGTCTTGATATAACCTTTTATTAGTCTCCAAACCATATTGTTTCATTTTTGTATGAGGGCACACTAATGTATAATGCTGTTTTGTTGTTTCAGAACACTTTAGTAATAAGTGGCTATAAAGAAAGTCTACTGCATGTGATGAAAAACACCTGAAAAACAAAAAGCAAATTGTGTTTTGTGTGTGAGTGCATGCAATAAAACACATAAAAATATATATTTTTCTAGCTTAGAACCTGAGGGGAGAACTTACATTTAAGAGAAAAACAACAATAGATCAATAGAGACTCATGCTAAGGGGTAAATGCTGACGTTCCCTTGGGAAACAGGCCTGGTAAGCTGGGCAGGGGTGGACTAAGCATTCACTACTTCCTCTACACAGCAGGAGCGGGAAAACATCGCTTTTAAAGCATTGCTTGCAATCTGCGTCAAACCGTCAACAGGGAATTTTTAATTGTCGAGATAAACATGGGACTGGTTTTAGTCTAACTTTTAATGGTGCGTCTCGTTTTTGCAAAAAAAAAAAATAAAGCACATAAAAGATAAAGAGGGATTTTTTTCATCTCGGGCTTGATTCACCCTCAAAGTCTAAGAAAGAGAAGGAAATAATAAGGTTGTAGCTATGCATAAATACATGAACCCACAGTATGTATGAGGGTTTTCTCTTTTGTCAGATCACTGTAGGTCAGAATCTGTATTCATAAATACAGAGAACTTGAGCCGAGGACTCATCTTCTTTCATTAAGAGCGTGGTGACCCTCTCTCGGGGGAATTTCTGCCAACAGCAAATGCGGCTTTAGTGGTGCTGAGTCCAGGGTTGATTGACAGAGCAGAGAGAACAATTACCTGTCGAAGAATGACAATTATGGGGGCAGGATGGAAGCGGTGTTACTGGTTTATTTGTCTATTTTCTTGCCAAATCTCAGTCCCTTTCAGCTTCAGCTTTAATCCTTGTCAAAAAGTAGTCCTGATAGTTCTTGCTTTTGTTGGTCTTTGGGGTAAGGTGGGGTTTATTTGCCCTGTGATTACAGGGCATTCAAGGCAATCTGTGACAGCAACTGTGATGGGTTTTTCTGCCTAGTGGGGATGGGGATTGTAAAAATTTTAATGGATCTGGTTTCCATTTCATTTGAATGATTCTGGTACTACACTTGTTCCTTTTCCTTTTTTCAATTAATTCACCAAATGTAGTTGTGATTCATAAATGAGTCTGATCCCCCCCACCCTCCAAAAAAAAAATTCAAAAATAAAAATAATTCATAAAGTTAAGTTGTTCAGGGATCAGCCTGTAAAGCAAGGGTGCTAAACCCTGTTCCCAGAGATCTACCTTCCTACAGAGTTCAGCTCCAACCCTGATCAAACCAATTAATTTGGACCTAAACAGCACTTAATAATCATAAACAGGTGTGTTTGATATGGGTTGCAATTGCAACTTATATCTGCAGGAAGGTAGGTCTCCAGGAACAGGATTGAGCACCCTTGCTATAAAGGTTGTGCTTTTGATTCAATCTAAACTGAACCACAAGAGTAATTTGCGTTGGGATCAGCCTACAGTAGTCCCCTGTTGATTTAGTGGAATCATTGCATGAAAACAAGACTTAATAATCCTTTCTGTCCTATATAATTCAAGACAAACACATTTGGGAACAGGTAACGGAGCCATTCTTTAAGAAAAGCATTCGTTTTTTAAAGAAGAGAAGTGGCAGTGAGTAAGAAATATCCTCAGTTCACAACTCTGTTAACTAGACGGGCTATGTTTGGGGGTGGGGGGGTGGGGGGGGGGGGTTGTTATTCTGAGTGTTATTATGCCAGGCCATCCCAGTGTGTCCAATTGTTGCGTGTGGCCTCTCTGAACAGCTGGCCCCAAATGTGGCCGCACTCCAAGAGCATAAGATTGCACCAGCAGATGGCCAATTAGACCTCATAATGCCTAATTGTAAATGATGAGACAGGTGTCAAATTAGGTATACCTGCAAATAATTGGGCGTGCTCGGTAAGCATCTTTTAAAAGAGTCCCTTACTGGGAATGGCTCCAGGTGCTCTTTTTCTCTGTCTCTCAGTGAGACCTTAATGTTAATTTTTGCTTGAGCAGGTCTGAGTAGAGTAGACGGATGGTGTCCGCTCAAGGGTTGTAATAACATTCAATGACTCACCCAAGGTCTGCGAGGCGCCATGAAGGACACGAGGCATCTCGTCTTCATCACACTCACCTCATGTCTGTCAGGCTCAGACGTCGGGGTCACTTTCACTTAGTCAGGGACATTTCTTTTGCTCGTCCTTCCATCTCTGCATGTCCCTGTGACACTCCGTCTCAGATACAATTAGCCTGTCCTGTACTTCAAGTCCTTTCCCATTAATTACAGCAGAACCCTTATCCTTCAGGAATACACAGCCATCATGTGACTCCAGACAAAGGTACGAACATGGACAGGATGCACCGTTTGTCATTACATTACCTAACGTTGTTTTCCTGGCCGTCTCCGATTTCTCTTTTCCTGATATGGTCACATTAAGGACGGTGGGCTGGCAAACGACCTGTTCTTGCCGTCTGTTACAACCTGTGACAATGAATGTTAAGAATCCACCAGGCACCAAGACAACAAGTGTGTATGACTATATTGTTTTACAATGGCAGTCCGCTAACCTCAGTAACCCCATTACTGGCTGTCAGTTGTAAAACAAGCAATTGGATGCATTACGGTTTCACTGCTGCTTCCCGCTTCCAATTAGGGCTTTTTGACCCATCGGTTGAGCAATCTGTCACAGTTGTGCTGCTTTTTGGCTTCAGCATCCATGAAATGAGAGAGAGAGGGAGAGAGAGAGAGATGCCCACCCACCACAGTCAGCTAAAAGAAGCTGGAGAGCTTTACAAATGCGTATTACTCACATAAAGTGGCAAAGGGTGGGAACATAAAAGCTGAACTTTGCAGGAGACTTCTTGGTCTTTTTGGATGGGCGTTAAGCGTTGCCTGCCTACGCACTGTAAACACTGTCTGACTGCTGTGTTATTTTGTGTATGCATGCTTGAAAGCAGCAGAGATGGGGCTTGTCTCAGTGGTCCAGCTGGGGAAGGAGCAGGGCAACCGTTTAAGGTGCAGTCTACACAGAATAAGAGCCCGCGTGCACCTTACGGAGTGCTTGGGAACCTTCGAGCAAGGAAATGGATGAGCAAACAGCTTTCCTCTCAAGGCTCAGGGATTTTTTTAACACCTCTCAGAGGAATGGCCCACGCTGGGCCTCGCTGGCCCTGCTGTTTACAGCATATGGAGGTAAAATGATGCCAGAGGGGCAGCAAATGGTCTGTGGCCATTGCAGTCTCTGTGCTATAACACACACACACACACACACACACTTGCATTTGCTTCCCCAGACCATAATCAGGCCAGATAACCACGGTGGCAAAGGTTGGATGGAACAGAGAACAGGGAATGAATGGAGCAAGGACATTTTTTGTCACTTCAACAATCCTCTATCATACTTTAAAGGGGTAGGTTACCCCAAAAAGTCAACATTTATTCAGCCTTAACTTGCTTCAAACCTATCTGAGTTTCAAAATATTGTTTTCAACAGAAAAGTGAACCTTATAAAGATTTGAAATTACTCGAGGGTGAGTAATTTGTGAGTAAAATGTAATTTTTTAGGTGAACTCCACCTTTAAGTTCTATACAGGTAGCGCCTGTGAAACAAGCACATATCATACATGCGATATGTTTACCTGGTGTCATTTATATTCCTGACATACGCTGTCACACCTTCATAACAATGAAAAATTTGATTTTGCCGTTATTAAAGTGTGATATTTTCGACTTTGCTCACTTTGGCTCTCTTATGCAAATAGATGAACATTTGCTTGTATGCCTCCTCCCAGGATGCCGAGGGGCACACATTAGCATCCTTGTCAGTTTCTAGGCATGCTATCATAAAACAGACATCAATAACCACGAATGGAGCTCTGTCTCGCGACCCCCTAAGCTATAACCGGGTTATGAAAACATACTACAGAACATTAAGCCATTACTTTTTTTTATTCTTGAACACAGCCGACTGCCTCATTTGAAGCCTCGTTGTTTTTTGAGCTTATCTCAGGGATTTCATTAGCATGCTGAAGCACCACCGATTTGTGCTGGCCAGCTTTTTCATGCATACAATATATGTGTGTGTGTGTGTGTGTGTGTGTGTGTGTGTGTGTGTGTGTGTGTTTGTGTGTGAGGGAAAGGTGATGAAGGAGGGTCCTGCAGCAGGAAAGATCTTGGTGTTAGCTTCGAGGCGAGCAGATGATGCCACTACAGGAGGCTTTTTTATTGTTTGTTTGTTTGTTTGTGTGTGTGTCACACAGATCTTTTCTATACACATTGACTGATTCATAGCCAAGTATACATATAAATGAGGCAGAAAGAAGAGAGAGAGGTGCTGGAAGAACGCAGAGATGAAAAATGAGCTGCTTTAAAAATCAAGGTGAATAAATTATACAGCATTTGGAGGAGGGAACAGAACTCAATTTTAGATGACAAAAATAAAATAGAGCGAGAGAGTGGGAAAGATTCCAATTACAATATTCCAATTACACTATATATATATATATATATACTGATGTGTAGGTTTTATTTCCATTCTTTTTATTAGATGTAGTTTTAATATTGAAGTCATCCAAGTCTCAACTCAAGAAACCACCCCAGGCTCATTCTCAAAACGTACCCCTATCTACAATTCTGGAGAGCACCAAATATATCACAGGAGCAACATTTTTTGCAATTTTTGTTTTTCGAGAATCCGCCAGAGGCCGCTGTGTATGCTTTTTGAGATCTCAAATTTCTCTCGTGAGAGCCATTTGCACCTGCTGTTCTCACGTAAATCCACCAGAGGCCGCTGTCCAGTGACTGACTGACCAGTCAAATGATTCACCCTCCTCCTTCCCTAAACCCAACAAATAGTGTTTTCAAAAGCACAGACTAACCCACCCATTCACCCTCTTTCCTAAACACAACCGACAGGTTTTTTTTTTAGAAATCCAGAAAACCATGTTTTCAGATTTTAAAACATTATCAGCCTGTAATTTATGTGTTTATTAATTTTTTTAGCTTCTGTTTTTGTTTTTCTTAGTGTTTTTTGGTAGACTCAAACCCCATTATTGTGTTCAACTTCTCTCTGCATCTCAAGTCTGCCAACGTACATGGCGAGCTACTGAGCAAACTGGCAACAGCAGGAAAGCCGTCTATACAGAGGTAGACAGTCAGCTGGTAAGCTTGAAAAGGAACAGCGTCATTCATCAGCGTTTGTTTTAAAGACGAAGTGCAGCCATACGTACCTCTGGCTACATAATTTGCAATCTCCAGAAATGTATATAGGGCTACATTTTCAGAATGAGGCTATGTTGCAAGAAACCTATAGCTGTCGAACTCAGAATGCCATTAATTTAATGAACGAATTGCCTGGATTTAAATTTACTCATAAAAACTCGGTTAAACTTTACATTTTATTTTTAGTTATTGTATTTACTAACATGAACTAATGATGAACATTTATTGTACAGCATTTATTAATGATAGTTCAATATTAAGTGCATTATTAAAATATGAATTCATGCTTGTTAACATTGGTTAATGCACCGTGAGTTAACAAACTACTTTAACATTAACAAACATGAATAAATACTGTAATACATGTGGTGTTCATTGTATGTTCCTGTTAGTAAGTGCATTAACTAGAATTAACACAATACAACCTCATTGTAAAGTGTTAGGGGCGACATGTTGGCTCAGTGGTTAGCACTGTCTCCTCACAGTAAGAAGGTCGCTGATTCGAGTCCCAGCTCCGCCAGTTGGCGTATCTGTGTTGAGTTTGCATGTTCTCCGGGTGCTCCGCTTTCGCCCACAGTTTAAAGACATGCGCTATAGGTGAATTGGGTAAGTTAAATTGGTCATAGTTTATGTGTATGAATGAACATTTGTGGATGTTTCCCAGCATTGGGTTGCAGCTGGAAGGGCATCCGCTGTGTAAAACATATTCTGAATAAGTTGACAGTTCATTCCGCTGATAAATAAAGGGACTAAGCCAAAGGGAAATGAATGAATGACTGAATGAATGAGTGTTACCAAAAACTCATTCATTCACAAATTGTGCATTTCTCCCTCATTCACACACATCCTCTCCAAGGCTCCAACAGCAGACTCCATCAAGAGCTTAAAGAGGCCCTATCTGAAGTGTCAATGAGAGCCTCGTGGAATGTTTAGAGAAGGAAATTTAATTTGTTTCCCGTAAGTCAGGCTTCATTAGCTCTTTGTGACTCTCGGCCCCGCTGCATGCAAAAGCAGCCTCGCCGCAAATCAGCAAGCCGACCTGATAAAGTATCCCTCTTCAGGGGGAAACAGACGATCACACATCTGTGCACTCTCACCTGCAACTCAGAAGGCCAGACTTTAATTGTCTGCCCAGTAATTGGTCAAGACAGGTCAGGTGATCCAGTTTTGTGTGGACAAGAGAGCACACAACCTTGCATTAATGAGTGCGCTGGTGTTCTTTATTTCGGTGAGTAAGAACAGTGGGGACTAATCAACCCAGGCTCAATCTGAAAATGCACTGCTATACACAGTTCTGGAGAGCGGCAAATACATTCCAGGAGTTACTTTTTTGTTTTCACAAACGTACCAGAGGCCGCTGTGTATGCTTTTTGACATCTCAAAGGTATCTCGCGAGTGCCATTTGCGCCTGTTCTTCTTGCGTAGATCCACCAGAGGCCACTGTGTACGCTGTTTGAGATCTCAAATTTATCTTGCGAGTGCTATTTGCGCCTGCTGTTCTCACATAATTCCACCAGAGGCCGCTGTGTACGCTTTTTAAGATCTCAAATTTCTCTCGCGAGTGCCATTCACGCTTGCTCTTCTTGTGTAAATCCACTAGAGGCCGCTGTGTACGCTTTTTGAGATCTCAAATTTCTCTCGCGAGTGCCATTGACGCCTGCTGTTCTCGTGTAAATCCATAAGATGCCACTATGTTTTTTTTTTTTTTGAGATCTCAAATTTATCTTGCAAGTGCTATATAGCGCCTGCTGTTCTTGCATAAATTCCCCAGAGGCTGCTGTGTATGCTTTTTGACATATTAAATTTCTATCGCGAGTGCCATTTGCGCCTGCTCTTCTCGCTTAAATCCACCAGAGGCCGCTGTGTACACTTTTTGAGATCTCAAATTTATCTCGCAAGTGCCATTTGTGCCTGCTCTTCACGCGTAAATCCACCAGAGGCTGCTGTCGACTGACTGACTGACTGATCGACTGAGCCACTCTCCTCCTTCCCTAAACCCAACCGATAGTGTTTTCAAAAGCACAGATTAAACCGCCCACCCACTTCCCTAAACCCAACCAACAGTTTTAAAAAGCAATCTAGAAAAAAGCCCTCACCTGATTTTCACCACATTTTCAGATTTTACCACACTTTCATCCTGTTTTTTACTTTATTTTATTTTTTGGCTTCTGTTTTTGTCTTACCCGCTTTCTGGAACCGTTCTTCGCCGGACTCAAACCCCGTCGTTGTGGTCCGCCAGAGTACATAGCAAGCTACTGAGCAATCTGGTAACAGCGGTAAAGCCGTCTATACTGCCCCCTAGTGTTCGTTGCAAAGACAAAATGCAGCCATACATACTTCTGGCTACATAATTGGTGATCTCCAGAATGAGCCTATGTTGGTACTAATTATGCTTTATAAATGTGTTATTGTGAAGTGTTACCTTCATTCCCCCTAGTAGTCCGTTCCATCAATTTCTGTTTTCAGATGATCTGCATAAGGGAAGATCTGTAGGTGTAGTTTACCACAGATTGATGTGTTTTTAGCTCTACGCGGGGCAGATCTCCTTCTGCGCTGTGTGTGCTGTGTGTTAAATGGTGTGTCACGGTTAGGCGCGATTCTCCTCATTCTCACTCTGCTTTTGCCATCATGGTGGCGTGACACGGGACCCTGCCTCTGGCTCCTGTGTTGAATTCTGCACTTCCCTACAGGGTTGAAAAGCTTTCTCTAACCAGCCTCTCTTACTTCCGCTCGCTCCAGCAATCCCAGAAGGTTAAAGACTTGCATCAGCTCTGGTTTTAGTTGCTGCCCTTTTGTGTGTGTCTCTGAGAAATAGACAAAAGAAAAGTGTTCTTTGCTCCACTGCCTGGCCTAAAGAGTGAAAAAAGGCTGTCATGTTGTTTTTTTTTGGTTGGATGCATAGTGTGTTTGGTTGCCTGCATAATCACAGACACGAGAGTTAAAAAAATCTTAACCAATTGCATTCTTCACAGCAGGGAATTGAGAGTGTAAGTGAACTTGGAGTATGAACTGTTATGATTTAATTTCAAAAAATATCAGGCCAAAACTTGCAAGGGAAACTTTTCAGAAAAGTTTACTCAGACATGTAAACACATTAGAACTGACTTAGGTCCATGGCAAACATGTAATATGTGGGTGTAATTATGGGTCATGGTTTTGCCAAGTACGATGCGATCTTCGATTAGCATCTATGTTGATCCTGGAACATAATTTTTGTTGGAAAATGTAATCCATACCTATTCCCTACCCCTAAACCCAACCATAACTGTAAATTATTCCCAAAATCAGAGAGAAATAAAAATTTAATAACACTCATGTAGAAGTGCATAAACCTAACCATAAGCCTAAACTTAAAATAAACAGTAAACGTACCCCTTCTGATTGGCTGATTGGAAAGTTGTTCCAGAATCAACATAGATGTTAATCCAGGAACATGTCATACTTGATGAAATCAGGTTTGCGGTAATTATGGTTATCAGATGAGCAAATTTATTGTATTTATGTAGTTATTTTATCTATTACATCAGTATGTAAAGAAATGAACACTGAAAAATAAAAATAAATTTAAGTTGTAATTATAAATTGAATTGAAAAAGTGACATTTTTAATACTGTAAATTTCCTCTGTATTTTACTGTAAATTTTCCTGTAAATTGTATTTTTATTTTTGTTTTATGTATTTATTTATTTATTTTGCTATTTTATTTTATTAGATTTTTTATTAGATTTTTACTTTATTTTATTTTATTTTATTGTATAATTTATTTTTACTTTATTTATTTTATTTAATTTTATTTAACAATTTAATTAATTTAATTTAATGTAATTGAATTTTTACTTTATTTTATAATTTTTTTTACTTTTTATTATTTCATATTTATTTATTTATTTTTAACTATTTTATGTTCATTCATTCATTTTCTTTTCGACTTAGTCCCTTTAATAATCTGGGGTTGCCACAGCGAAATAAACCGCCAACCTATCCAACATATTCATATATATATATATATATATATATATATATATATATATATTTATATATGTATTATTTTTTTTTTTTTTTTTTTTTTTTTTTTACGCAGTGGATGCCCTTTCAGCCGCAACCGAACACTGGGAAACACACACACACTTTTGCACACACTCACAAACACTACGGTCAATTTAGCTTATTCAATTCACCTCTACAGCATGTCTTTGTACTGTGGGGGAAACCGGAGCACCCAGAGGAAACCCACGCAAACACGGGGAGAACATGCAAACTCCATAGAGAAATGCCAACTGACCCAGCCGGGGTTTGAACCGCCGTGCTGCCCTTTATTTAATTTATTTAGAAAATAGGCTAATTATACAATTCCTTAACAATTGAACTAATTTGTTTGACCATTAGGCTGATAATCATTAGGAACTAATCTCTCATTCTGGCATAATAATGAAAGAACTGCCATATCAAGGTAACTTCCCATCAGAAAATTACCAAAACGCTTCAGTTCTGAGATGCTAATGGTCTAATCTGATTCAATGATTTATGCTAAGCTAAGCTAAAAGTGCTTCCACCAGCTCTGGAGATTGGCTGAAAGGGTTAAAAAATTATCAAACCCAACTGTTTGACTCTATGAGATATGAGGAAAAAAATCTAATTCAAGAATTAATTTAAATTCAAGAATAACATGAAATAAATAAGCAAACTTTGACTTGAGTACTTGTGCAAACATTATCAGTGCAATGAGCAAATGCTTTCTTAGCTGCTGTTTTTGGGTTGTGTGAAGCACACTGTCACGTATTTATCTAAATACTGCTTGCAGTGAAGCAGAAAGTGCCAGATTGTTCATTAATAGTCATCCCTACACAGGTATTTTAAACTTTTGTCCACCCCTATGTAAAGAACAAAACACACATTTTCCACAAATATATAACAAGGCCTTCAGTAAATCCAATATCCTTGTACTGCCCCTTTACCCTAGTCTTCTGGCTCATTTCAGATAATTGCCAGTATAGATCTGCCCGCGTCTTGCGTATGTGTTGGGCCGAGGAGTTAAGCAAATGGAGGTTTTGCTTTGATGAGGCCTGGCCGCCTGCATAGCCTTGGGTCATGGCTGACATTTCATCACTTGTGTTTCTAATTACTGATTTACACTGCCACTAAAGGCTCCCGAGGATCTATACTGACTATAGCGATGTTAAGACTATATTGTTCTCAAGGTTTCCTCTTACTGACTGTGCTTATCTCCACTATGCTCTACTGTTATGTGGAATATAACCTTAAAGGCCTTGAAATTTGATTAATAAACTCATGATAATGTTAAGGTAAGCACATTTACTGTATATGGCTATTCAGTCCTCAATGAAGTGACTGTAAAAGTAAAGGCAAATGCATGTAGAAGGAATTTAAGCAATTTTAACAAAGGTCATGTACTTATGAAAGTGGATTGCAAATATATATATATATATATATATATATATATATAT
>CAIGQZ010032997.1:3845405-3861213 GCA_903798205.1 Danio tinwini
ATAGCTGACAGAAATGAAAACAGCTGATGGAGTATACACTAACCTGCGCATTATTCAGTCACAAGATGGCACCAAACAGTCAAAAACGCAAAGCTGAAAGAAACGAAAACAGATGATGGAGTATACACTAACCCGTGCATTATTCAGTCACAAGATGTGCCAAATAGTCAAAAAACGCAAAGCTGAAAGAAACAAAAACAAATGATGGATTTATTATTATTAGATAAGTTATTAATCAACTGAATGTCACAACTAATCAATCAGAATCAAGTATTTTAGACAGCCGTGTAATAAAACATGTTAACAAGCAGCCGCTTTTGTAAATTCACAATGCATAATAAATGAGAAGTGCATTCAAAAGGCAGTACATTTATTCCACATCCATTTAAGATAAAACTTTAAGATTTGCAGCTACGCATTAAGTAGCAATAGACATGGCCTGCAACAAGCCCATCAATATCTCATCAGGAATAAACACTGTATTGAACCAAGTCAATGGCCTTTAAAATGACTCGGTCTGCTTCTCGTGCTTTGACTGGCGGCCACCATAAACAATGCTTTATTTGGCTGTGTTCACATTACAGTTCTTAAATTGCATTGTGGCGGACGTCAAGGTTAATTGTGTTGCTAATTCAGAAGATCGAATGGAGTTTTCGGGGAAGGTTCTTTAGAGTGTCAACTTTAGAAGACAACTTTACAGTAACGTTCAGGAAAAGTACAATTAACACTAATGTGTAACTAACTAAATTAATGGAGACTCAGAAGGTGTGTTCAAAATTTATATTTTATAATAATAATAATAATAATAATAATAATATTATTATTATTATTATTATTATTATTATTATTATTATTATTATTATTATTATTATTATTATTATTATTATTATTATTATTATTATTATTAATATTTTGCTTAGCTGTTTACATTGTTGTTTTAAATTTGACCAAAATCAGCTTTCTGATTTGTCTTAATTTGCACACCAGTGTCTTGTTCATTGTCCTCTATTTGTCAAGTGACAGTTTTTACATTTTAAAAGTCTGATTCATATGAAACATTTAATTTTAGTTGGCTTTTTTGTAGCTCCTCAATTAAACAAAGAAACAAATGGGTGTACATTAAATTCGAAATGACGATCTCTATCAAAAGGCATTCACCCCAACCAGCTTCCCATCATTCTCCCTCACTTTTCAGAAGGGATGGCTCGCCAAACCAAAGGCTAACATTGCGGGCCCTACTTTGGGCACCTTTGGTTTAGATGCTATTGTGACATTCATATTTCAGTCAAACTGTAGCAGAGTTTGTTTGGAAGTCTGCTTTCTTTGTGGACACCATGGTTCGATAGCAGCGTTCACACTTTAAATAATTCACACCAACAGATCAATGGTACCAGTGTGTGTTTTAACCAAACCAAAAGCGGTAAAGTGTGAACACACCCTCAAGCACTGTTGAGATCAAACTACACATAATGTATACAATCATTTGAAAAAGCAACTCTCTTTACTCTCCATTTAATATCTGTGAGGTCTAGTATAATCAACCATGATATTAACCTATGTGCACTGTTCAAATTCACTACCCTTTTGTTATGTTAGGGATGAAAACATCCACTGAATTAAACTGCTGTGAAATCAGATACAGATTTTTTGTGCACAAATCTGTTAATCAATCTCAGTCCTGATCAAAGCTACTAAATTGTTTAGAAAATTACAGCATTTTAACTCTTTAATTGCCAAGTTCACAAATAATGTCACTGATTTGGTGAAAAAAAAACAGTCAAAATGACGTATTGAAATGACTTTCAATAAAAAAAGTAGTTGTGGACTGGATTTTATTAACCTTGTATAAAAGTCTTGGACATGTGAACGATTAGTTACAACATTGGCTTTGATGCATTGTCAGATTTTCATTTTTTTCTCCCTAATTTACTATTGGTGATTGTTTTTGCACAATTGACTTCCATTATAACCACATTTGATGGTGCATAAACACACAGTCTTTGTTTTTGTTTACTCCATGTAGTTCTGAGAGCTGAGATGCATATATTGATTTTCTCCGACACATCAACGTAAGTGCGTAAAGGTCAATTTCACACACTCACAGACACACATACACACACTTTAATTTGCTGTTATACTTTATATGGCTGGGCAACTTGGCCTAAAATCTAAATCTTGATTAATTTAACTTTTAAGTTTTATTACAAATGAGCGATTATTTTATTTATTTATTTAATTATTTTTGGCCTGACACTGACAGGTTTGTACAGTAAATATGCTCACATATTACATATTACGTGAGAGATTTTTGAATGAAAGGTGCATTGCTTGATTTTAAAATAATTAAAGGAAACACACACTATCTACTACCTATGATTATTTATTGAACATCAACGCTGAACAACTGAAATTAAAACACATATTGCCTAAAAACAATGATCATTTTTAATAAAAAATTTAAAATAAATAACTTGCACTTGTGAAAACAAAATTAATTATTTTCAATGTTTTTCATATTAAAAGTAGAAATGTATCTATTCTAAATAAAATAACTCTTGCATATCCTGTGATATTTTAAACTGTGCATTTCTTGCATCTTCTAGAAACTAATATTTTAATGTAAGTAATGATTGTTATGTAATGGAAAATATGAGTTTTGAAGAGGGGAGTCACGTGACAGTAGGGTAAGTAATTGAAAAAAAAAATAACCTAGAAAACCCTAACCCTAACTGATTATAGTTTCTCAATTGATTATAGTTTCTCAATCAAAATTTTTTGATTACTTTTCAATTAATTGCCCAGCCCTCATACCTCATATAAAATCCAGAAACTAAGCTTTTTTTTTTCTTTTCTTTTTTTTTCGCACAAGCCTATGTAAATGGTTAATGGTGCCAACTGAGGATCAACAGTAAAAATGACAAATTTTACCTTTTCCCAACAGGGAAAACCCCCAACAATCAAACATGAATGATTATATGGTGTCATGGCTTTGTAATAAAAAACAAAATGGTTATAATGGAAGTCAAGGGAGCAAAAACAGCCACCAACAGTAAATTAGAGAGAGGAAAAAAATGAAAATCAATCAAAAACAATGCATTAAAGGCAATGTTGTTACTAATCTTCTAAGACTGTGATAAAAGAAAGGAAAAAAAGAGCAAACAACTGCTTTTTACATTGAAAATGCATCATTTTGTGTTTTTTTTTTTCACCAAATCAGTGAAATCATTTATGAATTTGGCAATTAAAGAGTTAGAATGCTGTAATTTACTAAACAATTTAGTAGTTTTGATCAGGACTGAGGTTGATGAACAGATTTATGCAAAAAAATAAAATAAAATTTGATGCATTTTTACAGTAGTTTCATTTAGTAGATGATTTCATCCCGGACATAACAAAAAGAGTAGTAAATTTGCCCAGATTGTATTGTTGAGTTAAAAACTATATATATAAAATAAAAAATCTAAGCATTTTCACTAAAATTGTCACCAAAAATCATTCCGCTAGCTGAAACACAGAAAAAAAAAAGTTATTAAAACACAAAATCATAGTGAATGAAAACATCATCAGCACAAAGATAAAACTGAGTGGTTTTGGACTCGCGGAAGGAAACTCAAAATTGAAAACAAATGAGGTCAAACATTAGTAGGTAAGCAATTCCCCTCTTATATCGAGTGTCTGTACTTTTAGGTAACAGCTTTTTTTGCTTTCTGATTAATTAAATATCCCCATATTTGCTTTCTGCAAGACCTTCAAAACAACTTTCCAAACTAGTCCACTACATAATGTGGGCACAGCTTGTTTTTTGATGGCTTATTAAATGTTTGTTTTTTGGGTTATCCTGCCTCTTTTCAGACTCCCACTCACTTAGAGAAATTAAAAGCTGTATGTGGGCAGATAAAACACATTGCGCCCGTAATCGTCTGCCGCTCTCTCTTCAATAGGGAAAATGAGAGACACTTCATGGTCTATTAAAAGTGAATGGGATCCAATGAGGCAACAGGCAATAATTGGCATTTTCTGGCACAGTGATTTCAACAGCCCAGGCTTCAAGGACTTAAAAGCCATTAGAGTCCAGTCCGGCCTATTTTTCACTCCTTTCTACGGCAATATGTTAAAGCACATCCCTCTTTCAAGCCTCATTGCTGTAGATTACAGTGATGGCTGCGGTAATAGCCCTATGGTAGAGAGTTTAGGAATAGGTGGGACTTCAAACTCAAAAAAAAAAAGGTTGACAATATTTCAACGTGACAATGGGTCATACACTACCTGATCAAAGTCTTGTCGTTGATCTCAGTTGTAAGAGCAACAAATTATAACTTGACTTCTAGTTGATCATTTGGAAAAAGCAGCAGAAGGTCGCAGAATACCAAATGGAATCACCTGTACCTGTACAAATACTGCAGAATACCAAATGGAACCCGCATGGACCCAAGATTCTCACAGAAATCAGTCAAGTTTGGTAAAAGAAAAATCCTAGTTTGGGGTTATATTCAATATGGGGATTTGTGAGAGATCTGCAAAGTGGATGGCAACATCAACAGCCTGAGTTATCAAGACATTTGTGCTGCCCATTACATTATAAACCACAGGAGAGGGCAAATTCTTCAGCAGGATAGTGCTCCTTCTCATACTTCAGCCTCCATATCAAAGATACTAAAAGCAAAGAAGGTTAAGGTGCTCCAGGATTGGCCTGCCCAGTCATCAGACATGAACATTATTGAGCATGTCTGGAGTAAGATGAAGGAGGAGGCATTGAAACTGAATCCAAAGGATCTTGATGAACTTTGGAAGTCCTGCACAAACGGTGTCTTTGTCATTCCAGATGACTTTATTAATAAGTTATTATTATAATAAACTTAGACATTACTGTCCTTATTAAATAATTAAAAATCAAGGCATGATCCAATTTTATTTTGGTAAAATAAGCATAATCTAAAGGCCTTTGCCTTTTATATAAGCCACTTCTGATACCAAATGATCAACTAGAAGTCAAGTTATTATTTGCTGTTCCTAAAACTTGGATAGCTGACTTTTGTCAGGTAGTGTACGTAAGTGGAGTCAGTTATATAAACCCAATCCTGCACAACCCCCCCCCCCAAAAAAAAAACAAAAAAAAACAAAAACGTATGCAGTTTTATACTTTTCGGTTTGAAATGCACATAGACTTTTCTGAGCCAACAACACTTTAAAATAGAAAACGAACTTGCTTGTGTTGATGCCCCGAGAGCACGAGAGCGCATGACTATTATGTCACAGAGAATTCTCCAGAGCGAACATGAATCATATCGATGGATGCTGTAAAAAATCAATATGCTGCCACAGGTCATTCACTGGCAAAGATTCAAATGGCTGCTCCGTGGAGACTAGAAGCGCAATCGCTTCTGAAGGTGTAAATTTAGCCACATAAAAAGCAATATCGAATTAAATCGAGGAATAAACGCACCTTGCTACAGCTTCCGTTGAGAAATACGCTGAGATCAGCTTCTGATGCCATTAAATCCGTATATCAGCCATCAATTACCATCTTGGAAAGAGAGACCGTGCAATGACAGCACTTTTTAGTGATTCTCGCTGGAAATTGCAAATCCCTCATAATTAGGAGTATTTTACCTCCATTAAAGACATCCTTATGAAGGGGTTGTGAAATGTACCGTAAAGTACGCCACAATCAAATGTCTCCTCCCCACTTTACATTACAAACCATATACGCTCCTGATGCAAATTCCGAGTTAATAGTCTGCTGATGTGTTTTAAAGGCCCTCGGATCTGCTTGCTGTTGTAAAACAGCCCGTTTTTTCCCCTGAAATACATCCCGCTGAGTGTATTATTAAAATCGCAAATCACCATTCCTCTGCATCAGTGGAACACATCTCAATCTTCTTGGCTTTGTGCACTGCTTACTAAGTGCTTCACCTAAAGCAGCAGCAGCTGAATGTACGCTAGTAGAAGCAGCAGAGCGCCTCACCTCAATCAACAATCGCCTCACCTCAATCATCAGCACGCCGCCTCACTCCAACTGGCACAAAAATCTCACCCCAACCAGCTGAAAGTCTCACTCCGACTGGCAGAAAGTCTCACCACGGCCATTAGTAAGCCTCACACATCTGCTCAATATTGGTTTATTTGGAGGAGGTCATAGGTGTGCCCTTGCACTATTTCTTGTCTCACATGGAGTTAGTTTTTATTCCTGCACACCATCTTTTTAGAATTGGGGGGGGGGGGGGGGGGGAAGTTCACGCAAAACTGAAAATTCTGTCATCATTCTCAAACTCGTTCCAAACCTGTTTGATTTTATTTTTTCTGTTGAGTCATATTTGACTTCCATAGTATCTTGTTTCCTGATTACACTTTACTTGAAGTAAAGTGAATGAGATTTAATGAATGCTTATGACAACTGTCTTTGTGTCATACATCATAACATGTCTTGCTTCTTATCATTACAACTTGAAATGATCAAGACAGCATAAGTTGTCATAAATCTGATATAAACATGATTGCCATTATAATTATGCCATGAATTTAAAAATAGCATTATTATTATTATTGGGCAGCACGCTGACGCAGTGGGTAGCACAATCGCCTCACAGCAAGAAGGTCACTGGTTCGAGCCCCGGCTGGGTCAGTTGGCATTTCTGTTTGAGGTTTGCATGTTCTTCCCGCGTTCGAGTGGGTTTGCTTCGGGTGCTCCAGTTTCCCCCACAAGTCTAAAAACATGCGGTATAGGTGAATTAAGTAAGCTAAGTTGTCTGAAGTGTATGTGTGTGAAAATGAGTGTGCATGGATGTTTCCCGGTGATGGGTTGCAGCTGTAAGGGCATCCGCTGCGTGAAACATATGCTGGATAAGTTGGCGGTTCATTCAGCTGTGGCGACCCCAGATTAATAAAGGGACTAAGCCAAAAAGAAAATGAATACTACTACTACTACTACTACTACTATTACTACTACTACTACTACTACTACTACTACTACTAATAATAATAATAATAATAATAATAATAATAATAATAATAATAATGATAATTATTATTATTATTATTATTGTTGTTGTTGTTGTTGTTGTTGTTATTATTATTATTATTATTATTATTATTATTATTATTATTATTATTATACTTCAACTAAAGTGGTGTAAATTGATTTTGAATGTGTGCCTTTGCACTATTTCTTGTCTCATATGGATTTGATTGTATTGTTTCAAAGTCTCCCGGACACTTTGCAATTAAAAGGGGGATAGTTCACACAAAACTGAAAATTCTGTCGTCATTATTGACTCATCTCTTCTTTTGTTGTGAACACAATATACGATAGTTTGAAGTACTGATTTCAAAGTCGAAGTCATATTTTAACTTCCATAGTAAATTTTGTTTGTTTCTGATAGCATTTTACTTGAATGGGTGTTCATAAGACTGTCATGAAACCTTGATAATCATGACATCATATATCATGAATATGAATGAGATGTTATGAATGCTTATGACAACTGTCTTTATTTGTCACACATCATAACCGGTCTTTGTCTTTTACTTACAACTTAAAATGATCAAGACATTATAACTTGTCATAAATCTGACATAAACATGATTGCCATAATAATATTATGAAATTATTACTAGCATCATTATTTTTTTTTTCACATTAACTAAGGTGGTGCAAATTGAATGTGGGCCCTTTTACTATTTCCTGTCTCGCGTAGAGTTGTTTTAATTGTTTTAATGACACAAGTGACCTTTTAAGAGGGATAGTTCATGCAAAACTGAATATTCTGTCATAATTTCCTCATCCCCACATTTGTTGAACACAAAATAAATTCTTTTGAAGTATTGATTTCAAAGTCGCTCCAGTTTCCCACACAAGTCCAAAGACATGTGGTACAGGTGAATTGGGTTGGCTAAATTGTCCGTAGTGTATGTGTGTGAATGAGTGTGTATGGATGTTTCTCAGTGATGGGTTGCAGCTGGAAGGGCATCCGCTGCGTAGAACATGCTGGATAAGTTGGCAGTTCATTCCTCTGTGGTGACCCCAGATTAATAAAGAGACTAAGCCGAAAAGAAAATGAATGAATAATTTACTTTGACTTTCATAGTATTTTTTGTTTGTTTCTGATAGCACTTTACTTGAATGGGTGCTCATAAGACTGTCATTACACCTTGATAATCATGACATGAGACATATCATGAATATGAACAAGATTTTACGCATGCTCATGACAATTATCATTAGTTGTGATGCATCTTAACCTGTCTTTGTCATGACAACATGAAAATAATAACAACATAACTTGTCATATACCTGTAATAAACATGTTTGCTATTGTAATTATGTCAATGATTTTTGTTGAACACAAAGGTAAATGTTTTGAAGTTTCTGATTTCAAAGTCAAAGTCATATTTTGACTTCAATATAATTTGTTGTTGTTGTTGTTGTTGTTGTTTCTGGTAGCACTTTACTTAAAGGAGTGTTCATAAGACCTTGATAATCATGACATGACAAATATCATGAATATGAATGAGATTTTATGCATTCTTATGACAACTGTCATAAAGTGTCATACATTATAACCTGTCTTTGTCTTGGCATCTTGATATGATCAAACCTGTAACTATTGACTTCTATAGTATTTGTTTGTTTTCCCCCGATAACATTTTACTTAAATGGGTGTTCATAACACTGTCATGACACCTTGGTAATCATGACATAACACACAACATGAATATGAACGAGATTTTATGCATGCTCATGAAATTAGGTGTGATACATCTTAACCTGTCTTTGTCTTTGTCATGACAACATGAAATTATTAACAACATAACTTGTCATATATCTGTAATAAACATGTTTGCTATCATAATTATGTCATGGATTTTTGTTGAGCACAAAGGAAGATGTTTTGAAGTTCTGATTTTTAAAGCCGAAGTCATATTTTGACTTCAATAGAATTTGTTGTTGTTGTTTCTGGTAGCACTTTACTTAAAGGAGTGTTCATAAGACCATGATAATCTTGACATGACACATATCATGAATATGAATGAGATTTTATGCATTCTTATGACAACTGTTATAAACTGTCATACATTATAACCTGTTTTTGTCTTGGCATCTTGATATGATCAAACCTGTAACCATTGACTTCTATAGTAGACTTGAATTTGTCGCTGTTATAAATCTATTTGACAGAGTTTTGACACTTTTCAAACATGTTTATGACAGATTTATGACAAGTTACATTGTCTTGGTGATGTTAAGTTGTCATGACAAGTTGTCATAAAGACTTCTCAAACAATGTCATATTTGCATTTAAAATGAGATATATGAACCATGTGTCATGATTATAAAGGGTTCATGACAGTCTTATGAACACCCCTTCAAGTAAAGTGTTTTTCATATTATGGATGTAAATGTGCTCATAACTCATCAAGGTTTGAAACTACATGAGGGCGAGTAAATAATGAGTATATTTATTTGTTAATTTTTGTGTGAACTATCCCTTTAAGGGGTGATGGTCAGGAAACCTGGAGCTCTGAACATAAATAAACAAGAGAAGCAACTCCTTCCATTGTTCTCCATGCATCCAATGAAACCAGACGAAATATCCTAATTAATTATTCCTCCTAAAGACCTCAGACACAAATAATATACAATAAATTTCACTGATGGCCTTTTTGATATTGCGGTGGTTGCGAACAAACAGCCAACATTGCATCAGCCACTAACACTAACTCCCTGTGGCATTTGAGGATTACCTTACATTGTCATGAAGCCACTAAAAAGCCACTTTAATTCAGGTGCTAGGTTAGTGCTGCTCTGAAATTGACATGGAACCATTTTATTTCTACCTAGAAATGTTTAAAAAGACAGGGTTTCGGGGCATTAACAAGCCAGCTTGCTTGTTTTCCAGGTTATCCTCGTTACGCTGTGGTTGGGGATCACGGATCTGGCGAACACCACCTGCGCATCCAGAAGGTGGAGCTGATGGATGATGCTGTGTTCGAGTGCCAGGCCATTCAAGCAGCCATGAGGTCCCGTCCTGCTCGACTTACTGTGCTAGGTTAGTCCCAATTGCGGTTATAGGACATGGTTTTTCAGTGACAAATTGAATCAAGTTTCAATATTTTTCGAAATATACAAATAAAAAAAAAAAAGATCACCATATACTAAAATAGCCACTTGTAAAATTAAGATATTTATTCATGATCTTACAATTTTGTATTTAAATTATTCATTCATTCATCTTCCTTCAACTGAGCCTCTTTATTTATCAGGGGTCACCACAGCGGAATAAACCGCCAACTATTCCAGCATATGTTTTACACAGCAGATGCACTTCCAGCCGCAACCCAGTACTGGAAAACACCCACACACTCTCACATTCACACACGCTCATACACTATAAGCAAATTAGTTCATCCAATTCACCTATAGCGCATGTGTTTGGACTGTTGGTGAAACCAGAGCACCTGGAGGAAACCTACGCCAACACAGGGAGAACATGCAAACTCCACACAGAAATGCTAACCGGCCCAGCTGGAACTGAAATCAGTGAACTTCTTGCTGTGAGCCGAAAGTGCTAACCATTGAGCCACCGTGCCGCCCAACAACCTGAATATTTATGTTTAAAAAATGGTTTGTTACACTTTCAAGTCATCATTTTTACATTAATTAAATTCGTATTTATCTAACCACAAATCAAATCTGAATTAACTGCACTGCAAACTGTCGGTGAGTATGAGATCAGCAAAGAATAATGTACAGTATTAAAAATAGATTTTTCACTGACCAAACTCCCCTGCAGTACTATAAGTTCTCAGTTTTAATTTCCTGCTGCAAATCCCACAGTCTTCATTATTAAACCAGAGAGGTCATTGAATCTTAATTAAGTTTTATTGGGTTATTATTCAGCTTTGCTGTTTCTGCGATACTGGCCAGCAACAGTGTGTTATCTGCGATGAGGTCGTAATCATCTGCTCTAAAGAAAAGACCACCCACCCCCAGTTATAGCTCTTCCCCGCACCGGTGGGCACAACTGAGGGTAACTGAGAGGGCGATGAATGGGGTTGAGATCAGGGTGGTGTTATAGAAGTGCTGGGGGTTTTTTTTGGAGCTCTTGTGTTCACCTAGCAGAATGTGATTTTCTTTATTGATCTCCGCTAATGAAAAGTGAAAATAATGGCCTGCAAGGGAGGATGTAGAGAGGGAAATTAGAAGAAGAATGATAACAGATTACACAGCCTATGGTTTCTCTCTGTTGCTCTCCACAATAAATAGCTTATTTGTTTATGACAAACACTTAGGGGCTGTTTACACCAGGTCACTTCATACTTTTTTTTAAACCTTTTTACAATGCATCTGAGATAGATATACAGTTATTACTCCCGCCCTCCTACCTATGTATATTTTCCCCAATTTATGTTTAAAGGACAAAAGATTTTTTCAACACATTCCTAAACATAGTAGTTTTACTAACTCATTTCTAATAACTGATTTATTTTATCTTTGTCATGATGACTGCACATAATATTTAACTAGATATTTTTCAAGATACCAGTATTCAGCTTAAAATGACATTTAAAGGCTTAACTAGGTTAACTAGGCAGGTTAGGGTAATTAGGGAAGTCATTGTATAATGATGGTTTGTTCTGTAGACATCCTAAAGTAAATATTGCTTAAAGGAGCTAATTAAATTGATCTTAAAATGGTTAAAAAAAACAGCTTTTATTCTAGCCGAAATAAAACAAATAAGACTTTCTCCAGAAGAAAAAATATTATAGGAAATACTGTGAAAAATACTCTGTTAAACATCATTTGAGAAATATTTGAAAAAGAAAAAAATAATATAAATTCACATGAGGGCAAAATTAGGGCCCTATCACACACCTGACGCAATAAGGCGCAACACGTGTTTGGCGCGATTTGTTGCTATTTTCAGACTAGCGCAACCCTAATTTTGTTAATTCAGGACGTTGTCTGGGATGCATGTCTGGGGTTTAAATGCATCTTGTTGTTGAAACCACATATGTAAATTTTACTCCTTCCTAAATAAATAAATAATAATAATAGAAAAAAAATTATATATATATATATATTTTTTTTTTTTTTTTTTTAAGGGCACCTATGGTGAAAAATCTACTTTTCAAGCTGTTTGGACAGACATATGTATATGTAAATGGTATAGTGTATAGACCGTCATATTGGTTTGATATAAACACACTTTTTTTTTCAATTTAACAACATAAAAACGGTGGACCAATTGGATTGGTTTTGAGATCGACCGCAACTTGACGTAGGAGGGCGGTCCCCCCACCCACCAATATTTATTGACAGGTGCGCATTACCATATCCTTAGTATGTTGTTTCACGTCTGCCATTTTCAGTGTGTGAGTCAAAGCGACGTCACCAAAGAAACACCCTTGCTCTATTTTTAGATGTAAGGCTCATTGGGCTCAACATTCACCACGTTATCGCTCTCCTCACCACCAGTGTTTCTGAGTTTTGGTGTGTTTGCATACATGTGTCCTTTTCATTGCATCTTCCTTAAACTTCAGCGGTTTGCATTTCCCGCAGTCACAGAAGCTTCCTGTCATTTTAACTAGGTGCATCTGGAAAGTGTGATCGCGTTGCCTCACATGCGCGTCCCTCCATTGGAAATAACAAACTAATGACACGCAGCGCCATGCATTTCGTGTTGTCGCGGATGAAAGTAAGGACTAGGAGGGTGTCGCGGATGAAAGGGAGGACCAGGGGGTTCGCTCACTATTCTGCCGCCTAGTTCGCCTCTATGGACGCGCTGGCCCTGCTCAGGACACTGTTCATATTTCTGTCACGCCACAGAGCATTATCTGAATAGTTTCATTTTAAATAACATGTGAATGTGCGCGTCTGGTGTGCCATGTCATGGCTCTGAGCAGCGCATCCGGTGTATGACGGCCTTTAGTTATAGCATCAAGCAGATCGTACACCAGAAGCGCCGCTCGGCGACGAGCAGCATCGCGCCACGCAGCGGCATGCATTTCTGAATTCTAAACAAGTTTCTATCAGGTGACACACACCGGCGCCGCAAGTGTGCGATATTTTCAACTGCCATGTGCGCACCGTGTCGCATCGGGTGTGTGATGCTCTTCAGTCAAAGTTAATTCAGTGTGCTTGGTTATTAGTCTCAGTGTAGGCTACAAGCTCAGAGCTTTAAACTAGCACACAGTTGGCTGTAAAACTATACAAAGATACAAATTATTTTGTACTCTCTGATTTTTCAGTTTCAGAGTTGTACATGTACAGCTGAATGCTGGTCCTCTCTCTCATGTTGCTTCTCTCTGCCCGTCTGTTGCCATACACAAAGAGAGGAGCTCTTCCATGTGAAGCAACACGCCCCTAAAACAACAAACTGTGTACACGCTCCCAAAATGGCACTTTTTAACACATCATAATAAAAAATCTGAATTGTGATTTAAACTGAACCTAAACTGGCACACTCAGAAAAAACATAATATTAATATTACATCTTTTAAAAGTGGTAAAATATGTGCCCTTTAATGCTGAACATGAAGTGATTAAGGCTCAATCCCAATTCTACCCCTTAGCCCTTCCCCTTACCCCTACCCCTCGTTTTGCGCGTTCCTGTGAAGAGGTAGGGGTGTCCCAATTCTCTTTAGCTTGAAGGCGTAGGGCTAAGAGCAAGGGGTGAATAGCCCTTCCAACAAAGATTTTTCAGGACCACACTCAAAACCAAGGGGTAAAAAAAAAGAATACACCATCAAATTAATTTAATAAAGTGTGGTGTTTCTGACACTTTAGTTGACCGTACCTAGTTAAATTTGCTTATCACGCTGGATTTGAAAATCTAAATTTGTTTAGCAGACACTTATTCATGTCGTTGAAAGTAAATGGAATCATAGTAATCAGGTAGTTATCCCATTAGAAAAAAAAAGCATGAAATGACCTGTAGATGGCAGCATGCTGATTACAACAGTTGCCTTACAGCAAGAAGGTTGTTGGTTCAAGTCCCAGCTGGGCCAGTTGGCAACTCTTTGTAGAGTTTGCATATGTGCGAGAGTGTATGGGTGTTTTCCAGTACTGGGCTGCAGCTGAAAGGGCATCCGCTGCGTAAAACATATGCCGGAATAGTTGGCGGTTCATTCCACTGTGGTGACCCCTGATAAATAAGGGACTAAGATGAAGGAAAATTAATTAACTAAATCCACCAAAATCAATGTCACCAAAATCCCACGACTACCAGTATCAAAAACAAAGCATCATCCTCCAAATATGTGGGTGGAAATGAAGTGGAAGCAATGATGTGCAGGCTGTTTTGTTTATCATCATTCTCTCCTGCTGTGGTCATTATTAATTGGGCCTTAATTAGGACTGCTTTAGAACCGCCTCAATGGGCTCTGATAATGCTAATTGGCCACAAATTCAACACCAAGTTCATCACTGCTTGTTTTAATTTCCTGTCAAGATGGTCACCAAGGGGTTAGCGATGTTCTGACGCTTGTGGCTATTCGCTGGGTCATTTAACGGAGCTGGACAAGAGTCACATTCATGCTCTAGCACATTTCCTTGATTGTTTGAGATTCTGAAAAATGAGTTCATTGCATTAACTAAAATATGCGGATAACATCATGTTGTACCAAGCCATTTTGTCTGTAGGAGTTCATTTTCATGATACAAATTGCAATAATTTGTAATATAATCCGACAGATTTCTGACTCTTTAAAATGTTTGTGGGGCGACACCGAGGTAAAGGTCGTCTCACAGCAAGAAGGTCGCTGGTTCGAGTCACGGCTGGGTCATTTGGCATTTCTGTATGGAGTTTGCATGCTCTCCCCGTGTTCATGTGGATTTCCTCCAGGTGCTTCGGTCACCCCCTCCCCCCCCCAACCCCAAGGTCCAAACACATGTGCTATAGGGGAAATGGGTAAGCTTAATAGGCCGTAGTGTATAAGTGTGAATGAGTGTGTATGGGTGTTTTTCAGTACTAGGTTGCTTATCTATGCTGGATAAATTGGCAGTTTATTCTGCTGTGGCAACCCTTGATGAATCAAGGGAGTAAGTTAAAAGAAGATGAATGAAAGACTAAAATGTCTGTTCAGATTCATATGAATTAAGCAATTAAAATTGTGAATCACAACATCCGGAAAACTGCTAATTAACATATATGTTTTACAGTGTGGTCAACTATAATCCCAATTTAACATTGCATATCCTGTGCCTTGACTATTGCGGATGCACACACTGCATTATCGGTGCTAAAAGAATATATTATGCAGTCCTATTTCATGTACTGTATTGTTACTGTAAACACTTTCCAGGATTTCATTGACATACCTGTCAACCCTCCCGTTTTTCCAGGGATTCTCCTGTATTTTACAGTTCTATCCCGCTATCATCCCGTAAAGGTATTTTCCCGTATTTCTCTCGTATTTTCAGTCTTTCTCTGAAGGGTGGTAATAAACATTAAAGAGCAGAGCCTCCCTATATGCAACCCATACTGCCAAACCATCAGGGACCACCCTTTGCTTTTAAATGTGAGTCTGTTCTGTGCTTTTGCTTTGTTTAGACATGAAAACACTTTGAAATAAATATAAAAACAGCAGGATTCCCTTTCCTTTTATTACAGGTGCTGGCTCCCCTTCATATGCAATCCTCAAAACAGTCATATAGCGGTGCGTGACTGTCAGCTGAAGTGCTCCATAGTGATAAATAGAGGCTGTTTGAGCAGTTTAAACAGACATATACACATAATTAATAATGATAATATCTAAACATGTCGATCTTGGTGGGTTTTTTTCAAACACAACTAATTTCATCCTAAAT
>CAIGQZ010032997.1:3861613-3876129 GCA_903798205.1 Danio tinwini
TGTGTGTGTGTGTGTGTGTGTGTGTGTGTATGTGTGTGTGTGTGTGTGTGTGTGTGTGTGTGTGTGTGTGTGTGTGCATGCACAAGTCCACTGACTCTTGTGATTTTACAAATTAAGCTTTTACCTCTAGTTACCAGCTTTGTATGAATCACATCAGCCTATACTACCTCACTTTATGTAGATATTTACCCCAGTAGGCATTTTATCACGTCAATGTCATCAGCACATCATCATAAACACTTCACCAACTTCCAACCACGACATATTCACAAACTGACCCCGGCAGAGCCAGAGCTGGCCGAGCAAATCCCATAACTTCCTCTCTTTTCCATTCTACTGCGCAGTCAGAGGCCATGACAATCCTCTCCGAAAACAAAATGAGTCCTGCTTGTAGTGGTCACGCCAAAAACCCAGCCCCCGCTGCCCCGGCACCTCTATTTCCCGCACACTTTGATGCTTATTCAAAGGTAAATCTTATTTTCTTTCCATCTCCTCTGCATTCCCCCAACCCCTGACTCCAGTTCTGCTAGAACTCTGGCAAAATCTGGCCGGGCATCACTCATGCATCGAGCCGTTGAAAAGCGTACACGTATACAGACCCCGCCAAATGGAGAGTAGCGAAAGAGATGGAGAGAGAATAGTGTTTACCGCAGAATTCAGCAAACACATTAGTGACAGCGCGGTGAAGGGAGCTTTGATTTGGGCCAGTGAGCCACGTATGTCACTTGTCTCCATTGCTGGCATGTTTTCGATCGCACTTCCTTTTCTTTCTTTCGCTTTTCGTTGCCGCTGATCTATCCATCACATCCAGTAGCAGCCGCGTGAGCAGGTGACGGGAAACAGACGGGCTTCATTGTTGTGCCAGACACGTCAGTAGAGGCAAAACACCACCATTCGCTTCCCAACAGATTGCTTCTCCAAGCCCCCCACCACTCCCACCAACATCCCAGAAGCTTGTAATCCAGCCATATCACCTCACTCTTCCACAATCTTGTTTTTTGATGTCAATATCTCAACCTCTGAAAGCCACTGCCATAGAAGCCCACTGTAAATGAAGTGAGATTTCCTCCCCTGCAATTACCACAGCATCAAACCCACTCTGGAGAATAAAGGAGATCTCTCTTACTCGCTCGCTCTGCTTCCCTTTTAGCTCCTAGAACTGAAACATCGTCCATCGGGTTGATTTAAAAAGCTTGCCGCCGGAATTCAAGGTCCTCGGCTGATTGAGGCAATGTTTCAGTCCATTTGGTTAATTGCAAATCCATTTGCCTGTGTGTTATTTATTTTTGTCTTTAGTCACAGGCTACACGTCAGAAGTCTTGTCACCTTGAGCCAGGTCTTGTTGGCTCGTCTCTGAATACTGATTTGTTTTTTATTGTGTAGGTAAAGTTTCAGAATATTAAGTCAGACTCCAAATAATGTACAAACACTTTTGCAGTAAACTTCTCTTTTTAGAGATATTTTAAAGCCAACACAGGCTTATTGGAAATGTGGTCCAGGTCTACTTTTTTGAAAACCAAGAAATATGTGCTTTGGGAAACATAATGGCTACAATTTGTGTGTTAAACGAATGCTACCGGGCAAATACCGCTGACCGCTTATTTCTTTATGGATGACTTCTTAGGCATGGATTGTTCTGGTTTGCTCGGAAGCTCGCCACATACGGCATTAGAATTGGGTGGCAGAGCTGGATCGGGGTAACAAGTCGATTCCACAAACCATGGACAAAGCAGTTTAGAGAAGGGGTGTTTTCTTGTGGGTAAATTCACTGACCTAAACCCGACCAATAGTGTTTTCAAAAGCACACGTAAGAAAAAGTACATTGTGATCTCACAGTTTTTACTTGATTTTACATTTACATTCACTGGACTCGAACCTGAGCTGTACAAAGTGTTGGTGTCCTTGTAAATATTATTAGTGTGAAAAGGAACAACAAATTGTAGGTGTCAATCTGCCTCGTAGCATTCATTATACCGAACTGCAGTCAACCGTATTTCCAATGAGCCTGTATTGGCTAAATATATACATTTTATTACATATCTAAAGTATGAAAAGCATTAGTGCCATATGTAAACATTTTTATGTGTATACTAGAGCAGTGTGTTGGGTATTCCAATGTAAGATCGTGTCACCCTGTAGCAGGGGTCACCAATCTCGTTCCTGGAGGTCCGGTGCCCTGCAGGGTTTAGCTCCAACTTGACTCAACACACCTGTCTGGGTGTTTCATGTATACCTAGTTAGACCTTGATTAGCTTGTTCAGGTGTGTTTGATTAGGGTTGGAGCTAAAATCTGCAGGAAACCGGACCTCCAGGAACAAGTTTGGTGATCCCTGCCCTATAGTAAATGTTGCTAGTTTTTATTCAAAAGGCGGATGCAACTCAACTCAAAAATCCCTAACAGAATATACCAGGTAAAACAAAATCCGAAAAAAAGCAGTGTAACATTGTGGTAAAAGCAGTTTGGGGAAGGGGTGTTTTCTCGTACAGATCACTAGCAAGTGACTGACCACAACCTGACTACAAGTGTTTTCAAATGCAAGTGCATTGCGACCATATAAATTTACCTTGTTTTTGCATTACTTTTGTAAACCGTGCTTCACTGGACTCATACCTGAGCGATGTACAAAGTGTGAGTGTCCCTGTAAATATCATTAGTGTGAAAAGGAGCAACAATTGTTGGTGTCAATCTGCCCTGTAGCATTCATTATATCGAACTGCAGTCAACCATATTTTTTAATGACCCTGTATTGGCTTAATATATACATTATAAAACTTATGTAAGGTCTTTGTAGCATTATTGTCCCATGTAGATATTTTATGTGTATACTGGAATAGGGGAAATAAGTGTGTTGCTTATTCCAATGCAAGATCTTGTCATCCTAGTAAATGTTTCTAGAATTCATACAAACGGCGGATGCAACTCAGAAATCCCTAACAGAATATAGCAGGTGAAACAAAATATAAAAACGTAGTGTGAAATTGCAGTGAAAGCAGTTTAGGGAAGGCGTGTTTTCTCGAACAGATCACTAGCAAACCACTGACCTAGACCTGACTAATAGTGTTTTCAAAAGCAAGTGTATTGCAAGCATGTAGCTTTATCTTGATTTTGCATTACTTTTGTAAAGTGTGCTTCACTGGACTCAAACCTGAGCTCTGTACAAAGTGTGAGTGTCCCTGTAAATATCATTAATATGAAAATGAACAACAAATTTTGGTGTCAATCTGCCTCGAAGGATTTATTATACCGAACTGCAGTCAACTGTATTTCTAATAACCCTGTATTGGCTTAATATATACATTATAAAACTTATGTAAGGTCTTTGTATCTTTATTGTCAAATGTAGATATTTTGGGGTATACTGGAGTAAGAGAAACAAGTGTTGCAAATTGCAATGTAAGATCTTGACATCCTAGTAAATGAGAATTCATTCAAAGGGTAGACACAACTCAAAAATCCCTAACAGAGTATACACTCTTAGAAATAAAGGTACGCAAGTTGTCACTGGGGTGGTACTTTTTCAAAAGGTACAAATTTGTACCTAAAATGTCCATATTAATACCTCAAGGGTACATATTGGTACCTAAAAAGTACAAAAGTGTTCCTCTTAAAATTTGTAGGTGCTAATATGTACTTCTGAGGTACCAATATGGACCCTTCAAGTACAAATGTGCACCTTTTGAAAAGGTATCACCCCAGCGACAGCTTGGGTACCTTTATTTCTGAGAGTGTACCAGGTAAAACAAAATCTAAAAAAAGTTGTGTGTTTAGGAAAGGGGTGTTTTGTCTACAGATCACTAGCAAACCACTGACCTAGACCTGTCTAATGGTGTTTTCAAAACCCCTAACAGAATGTATAATGGTGTGAAAAAGTGTTTACCTCATTTTTGATTTCTTCTTTTTTGCAAGTTTGTCACACTTTAATGTTTTAGATAATCCAAAATAATGAAATATTAGTCAAATATAAGACAATATAAGAGTTATAAGAGTTTTCCCAGCCATGTGGAATGTGGAAGAATCGCAACCCAGTGGCCAGTAATTAAAAATAAGCGATCAATTGGCGCTGCTGACCGACTCATGAGAAATCTATTGAGTGACTGTGGTAAAGCGCTAATTTGGAGCCATTAGGGGATGCAGAGTTTGCAAACAGGCCGGTAATGATGATGGCTTGCATGGCTACAGGGTTGCCCTTTGTACCGCTGTCAGACTAAGAGTGTCTGGGAGAGCTGAAATTAGATAGGGGAATGTCTGACAAAACCTCCACAGCTTGAAATAACGGCTCCTTCCTTTAATGATCAGTGCCATTTGTAGCGCATGCTGCATAGACATGGGTAGTGACAGGAAGAGGAACCGTGTCAAACAAATACAGCTCTGGGACATTGAGGTTTGCACAGAGCGGCTTGTCAATGGATCCAAAAGCTGACTTTTAGACATGCAATGTTTTGGTTGCACATTAAAGAGCCCTTATTATGGGTTTTTGAAAAGGACCTTACGTGTAATGAAATGAAAAAAAAAAAAAGTAAATGTAAACATCTAGCTGAGGTTTGAAATCTGAATGTGCGGCATGTTTAAAAATATTGATTTGACTCAGAATTGATTAAATGAATCGTCTTGGTTTCAAATCTTTATTCGTTTTGTGTTGTGTTGATACGAGTCATTACCACATATGAGCTTGACTCGTAAAAAATTGAAAACGTGAGAAAAGGTTATGGGACTATTCAGATACTGCTGAGCGCAGTCAACCAATCACAACAAACTGGCTCATCGGACCAATCACCGCAGATTAGCGTCGCACAAAGAGGGGTTTGGAAAAAATAAATGCTGAACAGCTCATATGGAAGTCGTTGGGATAATTAGATAAAAATAAATGCATATTATAAGACAATGAAAGTGTTTTTTGACCCTGCATGCATATCAGCTTGTTCTTGGAGACCCCCAAAACCAAAATAGCACCTTCTATAATGCAAAATAGTATTTATTAGATATATAATTCTTCTTGTAATTCTGTGATATTAAATGTATAATGGAATCTACACTGACAAAAGTTTTGTCGTCGACCCCAGTTGTAAGAGCATTAAATAATAACTTGACTTCTAGTTGATCATTTGGAAAAGTGGCAGAAGGTCAATTTTTCTGATGAATCATCTGTTGAACTGCATCCCAATCATCACAGATACTGCAGAAGACCTACTGGAACCAGCATGGACCCAAGATTTTCATAGAAATCAGTCAAGTTTGGTGAAGGAAAAATCGTGGTTTGGGGTTACATTCAGTATAGGGGTGTGAGAGAAATCTGCAGAGTGGATGGCAACATCAACAGCCTGAGGTATCAAGACATTTGTGCTGCCCATTACATTACAAACCACAGGAGAGGGCAAATTCTTAGCAGGGTAGCACTCCTTCTTATACTTCAGCCTCCACATCAAAGTTGCCGAAGGTAAAGATGCTCCAGGATTGGCCAGTCAAGTCACCAGACATGAACATTATTTAGCATGTCTGGGGTAAGATGAAGGAGGAGGCATTGAAGATGAATCTTGATGAACTCTGGGAGTCCTGCAAGACTGCTTTCTTTGCCATTCCAAGACATTTGTCTTAGCAAAGTCAGACCTTACTGTCCTAATTAAATAATTAAAAATCAAGGCTTGATCATATTTCATTTAGCTAAAATAAGCGTAATCTAGAGGCCTTTGCCTTGCATATAAGTCACTTCTGATATCAAACAATCAACTAGAAGTCAAGTTATTATTTGCTGTTCCTAAAACTTGAATAGAGGACAAGACTTTTTTCAGGTAGTGTACCATAAAATGCTTGTTTTGATATTCCCTATCAAATAAGAAGTGATCTAGTATTAAATATTAGATATGATTTAAATAAAAAAAAGTGTTTCTTCATCTTTCCCCCGCTCTGCTATGATCATCCACAATGAGAAAGTTACCAATAATAAAAAGTTGCTTTAATTTGATTGCCTTTAAACGCAATAAAGATATAACATCTGCCCTGCCAAGGACATCTTGCATAGAAACATCCACAATAACCATCTTCGCAGGTCAAGAAAGAGTCAAGACTGCCTTTAAAAAGCTTAAAGTGGAGCAACCATGCCGTGCATTTATATCAATGAGGCTGTGACAGAAAACTCAAAGCTCCAGTTGGAAAATACATTGTTAGCGATTGCGCTATACAACTCCAAATTCAATTGTTTTGTCTGACTCAAACATATCTGTTAGATCCACAGTTTACATGCTAAAATATATGTTTCATTTGACAGTCATAGTGACCTTCATTTCAAGAGTTCACACTTAGATATAGCTTGATACTAATAGAAGCTTTGGCATGCTATCCCGGGAGAGAACTCTGAGCTTGGAGATAATTGAGCCCAGGGCTCCCGCCTGGTCAATTAGCATGTAAGGGGGTCTGAGATCAGGTAGTTCTTGAGAGCTCCCCCTGGTAAAGTAGGAAAAGGGAAAGATAAGGGAAGGTGAAATAGCCTATGGATACATCTGATTGGAGACCAGCCGTGATCAATTATATCACATGCTCCTCTTGATATAGGTTTATAAAACTTCACTTCTCAATTCCGCTTTTGTGTGTGTGGGGGTGGGGGGTGGGGGGTGGGGGGGGGGGGGGTCGGTTCATGCAACCAATGATGTTGAAGCTCAAAGCAAAGCAAAGAATCTCTATAATCAGTATTTATTCTATTGTTTGTCCTATGGTTTTAATACATAATGTCACTATTGCAACATTATAGCCACAATTTTGCAAGGGAACTCTGGGAGTCCCCTTTATTTATAATTAATAGATATTAACACTAAAACTAAAGCTGGATGAAAAAGTGCATATCAATTTTCAATTTCCAATCACTTGATTTCCGAAGCCATTTAATATATTGGAAACACAGTGTGAGTTCTCAAAGATGTGTCAAAATAAAATCATTTGACTACTTTTTTTTGCTCAATGCCAAAGACAGTTACGACAATTCAAGTCATTTATTACATTTACAAAAAGAATCAATTCTCCCCGAGTTCAATTCTCCATGAATGTTGAGCTCTACGCAATATATAAAAATAAAAGTCAAACTTATTTGCCCTACTGAACATTTTTTCTTCTTTTGACAAAAAATCCTAAATTATGTTGAATGAAACAAGGGGATTTTCACAGTAATTAGTTTACTGTCAGATGATTACATCTTGCTCCTAAATTATTATATTTTTGGTCAACATGCAGAATTAGCCTCTTATCTGACCATCAACAATAAATGGCTACATACACTACCATACTTGATATAGAGTAAAAGTCAGAAATATTACCCCTCTGTATATTTTCCCCAATTTCTGGTTAACAGAAAGAAGATTTTTGTTAACACATTTCTAAACATAATAGTTTAATAACTCATTTCCTTCATTTATGTCATCATGACAGTACATAATATTTTATTAGATATTTTTCAAAATACTAGTATTCAGCTGAAGTGACATTTAAAAGCTTAACTAGGTTCACAAATCATTGTATAATGATGGTTTGTTCTGTAGACAATCGGGAGAAAAAAAAAAATATATACAGTTGAAGTCAGAATTATTAGACCCCATTTGAATTTACTTTCCTTTTTTAAATATTTCCCAAATGATGTTTAACAGAGCAAGGCCATTTTCACAGTCTGTCTGATAATATATATATTTTTTTTTCTGGAGAAAGTCTTATTTGTTTTATTTTGGCTAGAAAAAAAAACTGTTTTTAATTTAAGGTCAAAATTATTAGCCTCTTTAAGCTATATATTTTTTTCGACTGTCTACAGAACAAACCGGTGTTATACAATAACTTGCCTAATTACCCTAACCTGCCTAGTTAACCTAATTAACCTAGTTAAGCCTTTAAATGTCCCTTTAAGCTGTATAGAAGTGTATTTAAAAATATCTAGTCAAATATTACTTATTGTCATCATGACAAAGATAAAAAAATCTGTTATTAAAGATGAGTTATTAAAACTATTATGATTAGAAATGTGTTGAAAAAAATCTGCTCTCTGTTAAAAAGAAATTGGGTAAAAAATAAACAGGGGGGCTAATAATTCTGACTTCAACTGTGTGTGTGTGTGTGTGTGTGTGTGTGTGTGTGTGTGTGTGTGTGTGTGTGTGTATGTGTGTACAGTGTATAAACAATAACAATTAACAGTGCCAATTTTAATCCCTGTTTCAGAACAAAACAATCGATCAACAGGTGTGAAAGTACCCCTAAAACGTTTGTTTGTTTATTTATTTATTTATTTATTTATTTATTTATTTATTTATTTATTTATTTAGAATTAAAAACTGATTTTTTTCTAGCCAAAATAAAACAAATAAGACTTTCCACAGAAGAAAAAGTATATATTATAGGAAATACTTAAAAAAATTCCTTGCTTTCTTAAACATAATTTAGGAAATATTTTATGAATAGATAAATTAATTAATTAATTAATAAATCACAGGACTAATAATTTTGACTTCAACTGTACATAAACTAGACGTTGTTGTTCTCCATCTTTTTTTTTCTTTTTTTTATTATTTTGTGGGAATAATTCACACAGTTTGCGTACAGATGAGAAAACATACAGTGAGTGCTTTTAATAGTGCAAGCAAAGACTGAACAGCTTTCCTTTTTTCATACTAATTAAAGACCCCAGTGACGTACATTACTGAACAACCCCTTGACTGTAATTATCTTTCTCTTTGCCGTGACCTCCCCTCATTGTGTTTTTTTTCTCTCTTTCTTTCTTTTCTCTCTCCACTTCTCTCCGCCAGCTGCTTGCTAACTTTGATTTTGTTTTTTGTTTTTTTGCTCTCTCCTGCCCCAGATCTGTTCAGTAATGAGCATGCAGGGCGATCAATAATTCACTGGAGTTTGAATAAAACCCAGGATGATCGCGTTTGGGTGTGTGTTAAACAGAGAGAGTAATCAGTGCCATTCATGAACTTGTTTTTTTATTTTTTTTGCTGGTCCCTCACACAATGTCTCCTGGCTGCTTTTAGATTGCTTCTCCGCCCCCTCAGTCCTCGTTTTTTTTTCTCTCCCTCTCTCATCCATGCCGCTATTACTCCACATGCACACTTCTGCTCCTCAAACAGAATCACACTGCGATGATGGCTTGCATACATACAAATCACACCTGCTCTCTTTAAATGCAGATCAAATTAAAGCACTCCAGGATCAAACCTCATTCCTTTATGCGCAGTCGGCAGTGTTCAGCTCAGAATATCAGCAGATGAATCTGGAAGGTTTTGTCATTCAAGATTACATGTTTTCGTTTTGCTTTATTAAGATGTATACCTTATATATTCCATTTATCTTTGGATGTTGCCAAGCATCTCAAGATAAATGATAAAATATGGACTGAACAATATGGGACCTTAAAATCAGCAAGAGTTTGCATGTTCTGCGTTTGCGTGGGTTTTCTCCAGGTGCTTCGGTTTCCCCCACAGTCCAAAGACATGCGGCACAGGTGAATTGGGTAGGCTAAAATTGTCCGTAGTGTGTGTGTGAATGAGTGTGTGTGAATGTTTCTCAGAGATGGGTTGCGGCTGGAGGGGCATCCGCTGCGTAAAACACATGCTGGATAAGTTGGCGGTTCATTCCGCTGTGGCGACGCTGAATTAATAAAGGGACTTAGCCGAAAAGAAAATAAATGAATGAATGAATAATAATAATAATAATAATAATAATAAAATATTTTTTTAAAATGCTTTTATTACAGCCAAAATGTTTATATATTATTTTATCAATTATTTAATTAATTAATTAATTAATTAATTAATATATGTATGTATTTATTTACTTATTTATTTTTATTTTTTGTTTATTTATTTATTTATTTAATAATTTATTTATTTTTTCATCCATTCATTTATTCATGTATTCATTCATTTGTTCATTCATTTATTAATTAATTAATTTATTCATTCATTCATTCATTTATTTATACGTGTATGTTTATTGAACACAACTTAAAAAAGGGACTTATATATTCTCTAAAATTTCCATAATACAAACAGAACAGATGCATGTTTTCCTGTGAGTTGTTTTATGCCGTGTAAGTCTTTGCTTTCCCAGCAGAAAAGCCCAGAGGTTCACACTATAGCATAGATCATCTAGAATTCTCAGTGCAGCCTTGGTGTCTTGGCAGATCTCCCAAAATTATTGTCTTTTTTTTCCCCTTCTTGTCTAGTTCCACCTGATAATCCCATGATCACCGGCGGGCCTGTTGTGAGCCTGAGAGCAGGCGACCCCCTCAATCTGACGTGTCATGCGGACAACGCCAAACCTGCCGCCTCTATCATCTGGATACGAAATGGAGAAGTGCTGAACGGAGCCATGTACTCTAAGGTCAGGACAGGACAGTACTAATCAACACAATCTGATATATATATATATATATATATATGAGTGTTCTAACAGCCACTGCTTTTACAATGAATGAGTGCTACAATTGTGGGCTCGTCCGGGATGGAAGTGAGGTTTAGGGTGATGCTGCAAAACAATGCTTATAAACACCTGTTTTTCTATTCATAGTCATGATTTTTCTCATTGCAGTATGATACATAGCTTGGTTCAACACAACTCAATCAACATCAATCTTTTAATTACCTGGAAAAGTGGTCATGTATTAGGGTTTACAAGTAGAGATGTTACTTAAAAAGATTTTGTTAAAGCTGATGTAGTGAACACTGGTAAAAAGATGCATCTGTCTGCTTAAAAAATAAACACTCGTGTGGTTTGACTCAAATGTCACAGTATGCAACAATAACCAAAAATATACAAATTAACCAAAGACATGATGCTACGTAAGTGAACATAAAAAGGACAGTATGCTCATAAACACCTGCTTTTCTAGTCATAGTCGTGATTTTGCTCATTACAGTATGATACATTACTTTAATTGGTTCATTACTACTTGCAAAACAGTCATTACAGTGTTGTAAATGCAGCAGCTCTTCATTTGGTGTGTGTGTGTGTGTATGTTTTGTTTTTGTTTTTTTTTGTATAGTGACATGGGTGTTAGTTTTAGCCTATTACTATGGTTTATGAAGACATGCCTTGTGTTCTTTTAATTCAAAACACTTTAAAATCATACTCAACAGGGTTTTTTTTTCAACATTTAAAAGTGTTTTGGGGTTAATAATAAGTGCTATGAAGAGTCCTTGTAAACCACCAACATCAATGTGTATGTGTGTGTGTAGTGGAGGAAATCCTTTACACATTTTATATGTTCTGAAATGATAAAACTATCAAACTTAATGCATATATAGTGAAACTATTTAGTCTGGGACATTTCAGCTTATTTCACAAAACGTCATACATTTGCCTTATTTATGTATATACACTGACCGGCCACTTTAATAGGTACACCTGTCCAACTGCTTGTTAATGCAAATTTCCAATCAGCCGATCACATGGCATTTAGGCATGTAGACATGGTCAAGACGATCTGCTGCAGTTCAAACCAGGCATCAGAATGGGGAAGAAAGGGGATTTAAGTGACTTGAATGTGGCATCGTTGTTGGTGCCAGATAGGCTGGTCTGAGTATTTCAGAAACTGCTGATCTATTGAGATTTTTACGCACAACCTTCTCTAGGGTTTACAGAGAATGGTTCGAAAAAGAGAAAATATCCAGTGAGCGGCAGTTCTGTGGGTGCAAATGCCTTGTTGATGCCAGAGGTCAGAGGAGAATGGCCAGACTCTGGTTCCAGCTGAAGGCAACAGTAACTCAAATAACCACTCGCTACAACCAATGCAGAAGAGCATCTCTGAACACACAACACGTCCAACCTTGAGATGGATGGACTATAGCAGCAGAAGACCACACCGGGTGCCACTCCTGTCAGCTAAGAACAGGAAACTAAGGCTAAAATTCACACAAGCTCTCCAATTGGACAATAGAAGATTGGAAAAACGTTGCCTGGTCTAATGAGTCTCGATTTCTGCGACGTTTGGATGGTAAATTCAGAATTTGGCATCAACAACATGAAAGTGTGGATCAGTCCTGCCTCGTATCACTGCTTTAGGCTGCTGGTGGTGGTGTAATGGTGTGGGGGATATTTTCATGACTACAGTGTACCCATCTTCTGATGGCTACTTCCAGCAGGATAATGCGCCATGTCATAAAGCATGAATAATCTCAGACAGGTTTCTTGAACATGACAATAAGTGCACTGTACTCAAATGGCCCACACAGTCACCAGAAAATCTCTGAGGAATATTTCCAGTACCTTGTTGAATCTATGCCACAAAGGATTAGGGCAGTTTTGAAGGTAAAAAAGTGGGTCCAACCCAGTAAGGTATGCCTAATAAAGTGGCCGGTGAGTTTATTTCAACATAAAATAAATATATACATGTATTTGTTTAGCATTTTGAAATATCAAAGACTGTCATAATAGTTTAAGTAACTTATATTTAATCAAGAACCATGATTTTTATGAAGCCATGAAAGCAAACGCAGAGATCATATTTTCAATTTATGCTTTTTTTTTTTTAGAAAACTATTTTTAGTTATTTTTCTCTTTATTTCTTCCCTAAAAATAGCTGCACCTATCAAAATATTTTTCTTTGAATTTCCTTTCCAAATACAGAATAAAGCTTTCTTCAATTTGAAATGAAATGGCCACTCATGGTGTGAGCCATCTGTGGTCATGATTGCTTGCACCATCTGCACTCATTCGCTTTAGCCCTTAGCTCCATTTGATTGGAAGAAAATCCCTGGAAATCCAGCCTCTAACTGAAATGACAGAGACATGTTTGTCCTCCTTACCCTGCAAAATGTGTCAACACAAACAAACAGATGGCAAGATAAGGCAAAGCCATATTGTTTTCACTTTTTTTTTTTTTGTTTTGTTTCTCTCTGAACGCAAGAACAATTCCCTTATATAAAGCTGATGTTTAATGTATGTTTTACCAGCCCAAATACTACTAATAATCCTCCCACTTCAATCAAAACTCATAACTTGCCCCTCTGATCTTCTCCCGAGGTCAACCTGAAGCAGAAAACCGCAGCAGAGTAATCAACACAGCAATATAAATAAAGAGTCCCCGTAAGATCCTCTCGACCAATGCTAACCCTCCCTCATCCGGATACGATTATTGGCTGCTTCTAAAGAGCAGATAAACACCATTGATTTAGCCGTATTGTCCATCAACACACTCGCTAAAAGAGGTGCTGCTAATCGAAGGATGAGTGCTCCTTTTTTTTGTGAAAGGTGTGAGGGAAAGGGCATTGTGATTGATGTACACTACCTGACAAACGTCTTGTCGCCTATGCATGTGTCAAAACAAGCAAAATACTATGTACACATTCAACAAAACAGTTAAAAAATATATATTCTCATGCATCTAAAACTATGCACAGTGGTCTGTTCTGGCTCAAAATCCCAGATCACCAGTTAACTATGCATACAACAACATATTAAAGCAATATTATTGTAAAGGATGATTAAACTATATTAACAAAAATTACAGCCAGCAAAAGAAAGCAGGTAAAAAACATTATGATAATAAAATGATGATGCCATGCACACGGTTAATGTTAGGCCAATTCATAATCTGTTTAAAGAATGGTTAAAGCGAAAGCGATAACAACTGCTGCTGCTTACAAAGAAAGGGAGTGACTGTCTAACCCGCTATAACCAAAATCTACCAGCATTTGGCGGGTGTTAATGTAAATAAAGCCCTGTATGCAATAGTTTTATATTAGTTATTGGTTTTGTGGTGGATATTCAACTCTCTCTCTCGTTAACATACTTAATTACTTGTGCTATATGATAATACATAAGCTTTTTTTAGTCGTCGTGTATGAGATTTAAGATTCTCTGCTGAAGTCTGTTCTAAAATGAAAGCATCAGACTTGACGTCATTAGCTTTGGTTTTAATAATGCATGACTCGCATTGCCAAGTGAAAATCTGATCGACCTGCTTACACTGCAGACACGAGGGGACAGATCAGATTCAAATCGGGTACATTTCCACATATAAACAAGGCCTGAATCTGATTTGAGTAAATCAGAATCCATGTGATTTTTTCCTGCTTAAACGTACATGGGCTATATTCGATCTGTGCCACATGGGAGAAGAAATCGGAATTGAGTCACTTGAACCAGTGTAAATGCCGCATTAGAGGAGCCATCAGAGGAAAATCAGCTATTGTTCTGGGAGAAACAAAATCGCTTGTTTTACACGACTGCAGCGCCTTGCAAAGGGAAGCTTGTGCATTCCTGTAACAAGTGGTGCACGTGAACGCTCATTTATTGCAGCTGGCCCTGTTTTGGAAGTGAGGCGGAATCGACCGAATCCAGGCACAGTAGATGCTGTTCTGTTTTTGCACAGTGCAAAGAAAAAGGCCAAGTAAACATAACATAGCTGCCATTAAGGCTGAAGTGACATCGTTTTTCATCCTTTTTCCTGTATATGTAATCTGAAAAGCTGTATCTGTAAGCTGAATCTGCTGTTAATAACGAACGATCCAAGGTGACCTGTCATCATGCTTAAAACAAAGAATTC
>CAIGQZ010032997.1:3876529-3886929 GCA_903798205.1 Danio tinwini
ATAAAATAATGTGTGCGGGCGGGTGGCAGGTGGATGATTAGAATGAAGAAGCGGATTCAGGTAACTTTTCAGCTGATCCGTGCATCTCTAACGCACACATCACTGTAATTTATATGAAATGACAGAATGGACCTCATTACAGTTAAGAAGAAAACAACATATTTAAGTTCTCATTTTTAAAGCTTAAAATGGTAAATTACCACAGTATATATCTAATTTGTTAGAGTACTGCTCAAATACTTACAATACCAGATCAGCAGATGTACTCTTACTTAAAATACCATTTTTCACACTGAGTTAGCTCAATCTACATTCTCTAAGTATGCATATCATTCAACATATACTACAAATAAAACTTGTACCATCTATTGCTATATTAACAAATATTTTAAAGACTGTCAATGTAGAACAGTGCACATGTTTTACCAATTGATTATGGTTTATATTATTTTTATGTGTGTGACATGTATTTTTATTTTATTTCATTGTAGTTTTTTTTTTTTTTTGTAACTTTGTCCTATGCTGCCTGTCTTGACATGGAGTCCCTGGTAGAAGATATATTGTATCTCAATGGGACATTTCTTGTAAAATAATTAAATAAATAAAATTAAATAAATAAATTACGCTTATTTTACCAAAATAAATCATGTCTTTATTATTAATTATTTCACTAGGACAGTAAGGTCTGACTTTGGTTAGACAAAAGTCTTGTCACTTAACATAAAAAATGTCCAGTATAAAATATAAAGTCATGCTGTAGTGGAAGAAGAATGAATATTGTGTATGACCCCCATGAGCTTGGAGGACTGCATCCATACATCTCTGCAATGACTAAAATCACTTATTAATAAAATCATCTGGAATGGCAAAGAAAGTGTTCTTGCAGGACTCCCAGAGTTAATCAAGATCCTTTGGATTCATCTTCAAGGCCTCCTCCTTCATCTTACCCCAGACATGCTCAATCATGTTTATGTCTGGTGACTGGGCAGGCTAATCCTGGAGCATCTTGACCTTCTTTGCTTTTAGGAACTTTGATGTGGAGGCTGAAGTTTGAGAAGGAGCGCTATCCTGCTGAAGAATTTGCCCTCTCCTGTGGTTTGTAATGTAATGGGCAGTACAAATGTCTTGATAACTCAGGCTGTTGATGTTGATCATCCACTCTGCAGATCTCTCGCACGCCCCCATACTGAAATGTAACCCTAAACCATGATTTTTCCTTCACCAAACTTGACTGATTTCTGTGAGAATCTTGGCTTCATGCTGGTTCCAGTAGGTCTTCTGCAGTATTTTCGATGATTGGGATGCAGCTCAACAGATGATTCATCTGAAAAATGGACCTTCTGCCACTTCTCCAAATGATCAACTAGAAGTCAATTTATTATTTGTTATTATTTATTAACAACTAGGACCGACGACAAGCCTTTTGTCAGGTAGTGTAGATGGTTGAGCTTTCGAATATTTCTATTCGTGCTATTAAAAAGCAATGCTGTCAATTAAGCCACAATCACTTGGTCTGAATAATAGAGAATGGGACAGGCGAAAACTCTCTCTCTCACTTACACACACACACACACACACACACACACACACACACACACACTCCTTCATCAGCCTTATAATCAGGACAAATGAAGGCCAGCCTCTGTATGAAGTATCCAGCGAATATGTCTTTTTATTGCACTGGCATTTCTGCTATCGGAGACACTTAACGACGTGTCATAATGTGTCGTTCTTTCCATTGCTAGATTCCTATTGGCCTCTGAATGTCATTACCTGATGAGCTGCAGTAAAGTACAGATAGTAGTGTTGTAGATGTGATGATAAAGCACAACAAAGGCAAAGCAGCACATGGATGAGATGGAGGGAAATTCAGAATAAGTCAGTGATTTAAGCGATTTTTTTGCAAAGCGTGTGCATTTTGAAATGAATTTCAGCAAGGGTCGACTTTTAAATGCTCTTTATAGTTCAGACTGAATGTCTAGTTGGGATGCATTATAAAGTATGTGAAATACAGTATCTGACTTTGCTTGGACAAAAGTCTCGTCAATTAACAGAAACATTCCCGATCTGACCCCCTTAGACTTTTATCATTGGGGTAATCTGAAGGCAATTGTCTATGGTGTGAAGATACAAGATGTGCAGCACCTGAAACTACAGATACTGAAAGCCTGTGCTGGCATTTCTGTGCTGCGGTGTTGCTATCAGTGTGTGAAGAGTGGAAGAAGAGGGTTGCATTGACAATCCAGCACAATGGGCAGCACATTGAACAGCTAAGTTACCCCCTCCGAGTCCTTAAAATCTCTCTGCATGCAATCGGTCAGGTGCAGATACATCTGTACCAGCTCTGCTACTCGACTCCCCAGTATATTCATGTGACTACAGTATGTTGTTGTTTTGGATGTTGTTCTACTGTCTAACCCCCAATGGAATGAGAAATGAATGGGGGGGGCAAAGAAATTGCACATCAATGAAGACGGAGTTTGACAACAAGCAACCTATTGCATAAAAGCAACATTTTTTATTGACCATATTGACCATCATTCCCAATAATCCATTTTGCCATAAATATTTTCATCTTCCAACTCCATTTCACCACCATTTTCACCTTTTTGTTTTCCTTCTCCACAAGTCTTGAAAACGTCCAATACCCCTCCTCATCTGTGTCTCAAATTTAATTTTACCCCCAAGACTTCATCAATGCTTAGATTTCTGTATAATTAGTGAAGGCTTTTAAATAGTAATGCCCACCATGAGAGAGTATTTTAATATTTCAAATAGAGTTCTAATTAACTTTAGTATCAAACTGAAAGTGGCAAATTGTTTCGTGTTGCTGAATCATGTAGCACGCAGCGCGGCACCGCCGACACACAAGCTTGACTGTCACCTTCACGCTTCGTCTTTGCTGAATTTAGGCTGTTCTGCTAATGCTTGAAACATCAGTCTGCCTCCACCCCATTCCCCCCCCCCCCCTCCCCGCCGCAACCCCCTCTTAATTAACCTTCTTGCGGTTTTGCCACCGAAATTAAAAGTGGGAGAGGAGAGAAGTAAAAAGGCATCTAATTAATTGCACCGTAAAATGGTGGAAATTAATCAGAACTGGAGGTGCAGGATTAAATTAGTTAATCAAAGAATGGCTTTTAACCCCAGGAGCAGAAACAGATCTATACACTCTTTTTGAAAGAGATGGAAAAACAAAGCGGCAGAACACTTATCTCTCTTAAAGTGAAATTAATATGTGGTAATAGGCGGCGAAACGTGTGGCCATGCTGGTCCTCAATTATTGCGGCTGATTTGAAACACCTTCCAGCGACGGCTCTCGTTTCAAAGCACGTTAAGAGACTTTGCGACGACATGCTAATGTTGTCTAAATTATTAGTATTAGTGCGCCTTGAGGTCTAATCAGCAAATCACTCCCGCTTTTTCTTTCCCCCCTAGATGTCAACCTTAATTTCACACATTTTTTGTCGGCACACTTCAAAAGGATGTTTACTGACATTAGCTAACCTTTTAAACCGAGTAAACGGCCAACGAAGACACTTTATTTTCAGATTCTGACATTTGACAAGGGACAGGCCCGTTTGACATGCACGCGCAGCTGAGGCATTGTGCCTTAAAACACACATCTAGTTTTTGACATTTCTAATTCTGTCTCGGGCCTCATTCCTAACACCGTATTCTCCTCTCCTGATTTCCAGCCTTCACTTCCTGTAGAGAAAGCTGACACGCTCCAGGCTGCACCAGCAGAAATTATCTATTTGTAATTTGGAGCTATTTCGGGCCCCGGTCCCGGTTAAGTGTTGAGTCCTTGGCTGTTTCAGGCCCCATTCAAGATTAATGACTTCAGACAGGCCCTGAGCAATGAGGGAAACAATCCGGACTGTGTCAGGAAGGATATTACATTGACACGTCCTGCGGCTGACAGCTTGTGTCTTTCAGCTGGTGAGGTGAGCACCTAGTCTGCGGAGCCACAGCCGTCATGCTCACTGCCGACTCCATGACAAACACAGTACGCTGTACAGTATAGGATGGCCTACATTTAGTCAGACCCCTTCAGTCATTTTAACACTGATGAATTCAGTCCGTCTGGGTCTTTTGGGGTCTTATAAAGTATTGGAATATTGGTATAAACTATAATTAAGTATTATGAGCACAAGTTCGCACTTACAGATATTAGACTGAATAGAATATGCACATTTGGCATGCTGTCCAGCAAAAAGGCTCTGAGCTTGGAAAGACACCCTAACTCATGTTATTCTACTTGTCAGGACAGAGATAGAGATAGGGGTCCGAGCACAGTGACAAGCCTGGCCTCATAGCGTTTCCCCACTCCAATTTAAGTAGGAACTGGGTTTAAAGGTGTAAAGTTGGGTGGTGGAAGGATGTTAAAAGTCGAAAGAAAACAGAGATAAGACTTGGTTAATTATATGGCTTTGGTCTTACGCTGATCGGATAATAGAATGATTGCCAACAATGTGTTAGCCTTGACAAAACATCTGTGCATGTTGCTCGTGAAATTTGTTTATAAAACATGACTCAATAATCAATGGAAAAGCCTTTATTGTCTATTAATTGCTAACTAGCTTTTTGCATATCTCCACTGGTATTTTTTGCCCATTCATCTTGGCTCCAACTCTTTTAGATGTGTGGTGGGTCTCCTTGACATCAACCTGATCTTTAGCTTCTTTCATAGATTCTTAATTAGATTTACGTCAGGACGCTGGCTGGGCCACTGCAAAATGTTAATATGTATGTCTGCTGACCATTTCTTAACCACTTTTGCTGTGTTTTTGCTTAATATAGAATATATTATCATTCGCTTGCAGAAATTGCACTAAAGCTGGGGCAGTTCCATTACAAAAAATATGTATATTAAAGGTCCGTATTGGTATCTTAAACATATATTTCAGTACCTAAAGTGTGCATGTCAGTAATTACAAATTGTTCAATAATTAACAGAAATGCCTTTATTGGCTGTTAATTGTTGACTAGCTTATTGCATGTCTCCATTGGTAGTTTGCCATTTCGTCTTGTCTCCAACTCTGTCAGGTTGGAGGGTCTCCTTGACATCACTCTGATCTTTAGCTTCTTCGATAGATTCTAAATGAGATTTATGTCAGGACTTTGGCTAGGCAATGTGCAAAATGTTAATATTTATGTTGACTAACCATTTCTACATCACTTTTGCTGTGTGTTTTTAATTACTATTTAACATATTGTCATATACTCACAGAAATTGTTCTAAAGCTGGAGCAGTACCATTAAAAAATATGGTTTGTGTATAGAAGGTCCTTATCGGTATCTTAAACATTTAAATATATATATACAGTTAAAGTCAATAGTATTAGCCCCCCTGAATTATTAGCCCCCCTGTTTATTTTTCCCAAATTTTTCAAGACACTTCTACACTTAAAAAAATATGTCTGCAAAACTGTTGCAAACAATTTATATGTTGAATTTAAACAAACAAATTTAATTTAGTAATGTTCAACTTAATTAGTTTGTTTTAATTCAGCCCAAATAAATTGTTTACAACCACTTAACTTAAAAAAAAAAAAAAAGATTTAGTAAATCCAAGGAATCATCTTTGAATCTTTTTTCAGTGTAGACAGCTTAATGGCTTAACTAGGTTAATTAGGTTAACTAGGCAGATTAGGGTAATTAGGCAAGTTATTGTATAACAATGGTGTTTTGTAGACAATCCAAAAAAAATATTATCAGACATACTGTGAAAATTCTCTTGCTCTGTTAAACATCATTTGGGAAATTTATATTTATATATATTTGAACCCATTGAAAAGTCCTGTGACACGTTTTGTACCCTTATTTTGGAGTGTAGATTATATGACATTAATATTAAATTCAGATGTTTTTATATATACTTTTACAACATTGTTATTTTGCCCACTTTAATAATGTACATTTCTAAGATAATACCAGTAATGCGTATTCACTTTCAATAGCACCTTATCTTGAAATGACACAATCATGTCATACAGCCCTTACTGGAATTAACCATATTTTTACTAGTATATCCAAACAAATAAGTCATGGTAAACACAAATGAGCTATTTCTTTGCTTAACTGTGATGCATTATTACAGGTACATGTTTAGTTATATAAAATCAAATCAATCTGTTACTACATTTTTACTATAACAAACTCATGACAAATTCCATAAGAAAGAAAGAAACAAACAAAAAAATCACAAAGGAAATAACAAGCACATCTGCTTATTGTAAACCTCACAATAACACAAACCTAACCTTCACCAATAACAAACATGTTCAAGGAGAAAGATTGAGCCAACATAACGAATCAAAAACCCTTCTCATCACATACCGAATTACTCAATAGCTTGATCAAACACAATACTTTTCAATAAGCAAGGTCAAAGCAGATGTCTATTGTGTTATTAAATAGTCTTACCTTCAATAGAGCTGATGGATCTCATACAAAATAGATACATCCTTCAAAGAGCTCTTCTGTGTAAAGGTATTGGCAGAAAAATATTTAATTGTGGTAGCAACTCCATTTTGGTGATGCAGATTTCCCTTATTGAAAATCCTCACGTTTGGATTTAAGATGGCTGCCGTATGAAAACAGTTTCAACTTTCTCCGATTGTTCTTTTCATGAACATCACTTATAAATACATGGTTGGAAAATGGTAGGACACTGGGGCTGTTTCTTAATATGCGTTCTTCAGCGGTCTTGCGTTCTCGTGTTCTTATGTAACGTCATTATCAGCTGCCAAAGTTCATTTCCAATACTCAAAACCGCAAGTACAGAGAACGCGTGAAACTTCCCGGATGTGTTCTTGATAGAGGACGCGCCGATGCAGACTTGAGCACCGATCTCGCTCTAGAAGTCCCAGAAGTCATTGCAACTGGACGTGGGAAGCGTAGCATTTCATTTAGATTTATTGTTAAAGTTCAGAGATATAGATTATTTACCTCAGGAGTTTCCCTAAATGAAACGGTGAATATAAACATTACCATGGACATCTTAATAAAGGAATAAACACATTAAGGGTGTTTGTTTGCTAAAAATTCATATTAAAATCTGTTTTATTTGTATTGCGCAACGTATATTTATAATGTTTTTATGCAGAGTATATATTTTCAAAAGGGGAAAAACAATAAATCGTTCTATGAATGCTGTAATGTTGAAATTATTTTCCATTAAAACTGTGTGAAGGTCACGTGACCATCAGGAAGAAAGCATCATCGAGGTCTTCGTGTCATCCATAATAACACATTCTCAGTGTGTTTTAAATACATGTCTTTTATCCTTGACTCTCTTTTAGTTTCCTTCTCTCTCTCTCTCTCTCTCTCTCTCTCTCTCTCTCTCTCTCTCTCTCAGTAGGATGCTGTATTTCAAATCGGTGGCAAAACGAAGAAAAAAATGAGTTAGTAATTACTACTATTAGCGAGCTCCCTATCACTGGCCTGTGCGATGACAAGACTAATTACTAGCGACTGACTATAAAGGCTCAAAAGTACATTATTCTTGCAGATTCTTTGGGAGAGTTGATGACATTAATACATGGTCTTTTAGAGACACAGATGGGGTCTTGACTGGCCACCCACGCAAGGCTTTAAAAGGCCACGAGATGCTGTGGGGGTTTGGCTGAAGAGACATTTTGCTGGAACACTTTCTCATGTTGGAACCTGCACTTTCATTAATGATGTTCACACAGTAGCTAGATTCGAGTGGTAATACAAGATGGGAATTCTGAAAGCATAACACATAGCCTATATATTTGTGAAACTGCAAAAATTTACTTATACATACGTCTGGTTGCAGTTTGTATGTAAAGTAAACACTAGGGGGCAGCATGAAGCCAACAACGTTTGTTGTTTACGCTAATGATATTAACAGGGACATTGTATTGACGGATAAAGGATTATTTTCATGCAGTTCTTTGCACAAGACCAAATAAATATCACAGAACAACTTAATATTGTTTATTATTTGTAACCTTATACATTTGTCTATGGAAAAACTTTGTATGGTGATGCAGAGTGCTTTGATTCAAGTTTTGGTTCCTCAAAATATATAAAAGCTATGTAAAATCAAGGTAAAACTACGTGCTCTCAGTGCACTTTTCCATTGCATTAGCTTTTGAAATTACTATTGGTTGGTTTTAGGGAAGGGCTTAGTTGCTGGTGAGCTGTACAACAAGCCCTGCCTACTAATGGATATGTACAAGTACAAGTATCTGAAACATACAACAACACGTACACTAAGTAAAAAAATTAAAAATATGTATACAGCGCCCTCTAGATGATTTGTCATCTAAAATATGCAACGAAACGTGCGTTGAGCAATGTATTTTAAAGTTTAGTTGCTGGGGATCTATACAACAAGCTCCGCTTTCTGGTGGATGTGTACAAAAGGACATGTATCTGAAACGTACAACAAAACACACACAAAGAAACATAGTTCAAGTTCACAAAAGTGTAGACAGCGCCCTCTAGTGGATTTTTCATCTGAAATGTGCAGCAAAACGTACGTGGAGCAACGTATTTTAAAGTTCAGTTGCTGGTGATCTTTACAACAAGCTCCACTTTCTGGTGGATGTGTACAAGAAGGACGTGTATCTGAAATGCACACCAAAAAACACACTAAGTAACATAGTTCAAATTCACAAAAATGTACACAGCGCCCTCTAGTGGATTTGTTATCTGAAACGTGCAGCGAAACGTACATGGAGCAACGTTTTTTTTTTAAGTTCAGTTGCTGGTGATCTATAAAACAAGCCCCACCTTCTGGTGGATGTGTACAAGAAGGACGTGTATCTGAAATGCACACCAAAACTCTCACTAAGTAACATAGTTCAAATTCACAAAAATGTAGACAGCGCCCTCTAGTGGATCTGTCATCTGAAATGTGCAATGAATTGTACGTGGAGCAACGTTTTTTAAAGTTTATAAAAAATGTAGCCGTAGCTGCATTTTCCAAAGAGCCTGGACTGTACTAAGCCTTGCCAATGTGATCAAGTGATTTTAAACCATCCAAGTGCAAGAAGAAACTACAACAGCAACATATTGTTACAATACTGGCTGTTTTCTATGTACACACACAAGCTGCATCTCTGCCCATGAACCCTGTTCTGAGTTCTCTTTTGCCTTTTCGAACACATAATTACATACAATATACAAAATATCTTTCACTCAATCGAATCTATCGTTCAATCCATTCAAGCGCAAGAAGCAATGTAACTCAATTCAGCATCTGTCCAGCAATGCAATCCTTTTACAAAAAAAAAAATAAAAAATATATATATATATATTTTATTTATATATATTTATGTGGAGATATTCTGAAGTGTGAGCAGGATGTTAACAGAGACACTGAAGACGGACAGAAAAAAGAGAACAGTCATGCTAGCAAAAAAATAATGCAAATTCATTGTAGTGATGATGGAAATACTGGAAGAAAAATGTCAATAAAGAATTGGTGTGGGAGTTTATAGTAATGCTTATCTGTGAGTCTGAAGGGAACTGTCCATCCTCTAAAAAGTTGGGATGACATTTTTTTCCCTCCTATAACTCAGTATAATGCAGTTCAAAGCATTCATCTGTAACCTGCTAGAGTATAACTAAGTAAATAGCATATAGTGCCCCCTACTGGCAAAAAAGTGAATTAGCATTTTTATTAAGCCCATCTGCGACTTGTTTTGTGCAATACATTTCTCTTTTTAAAGCCATTTTAAAGTCCATGTCAAATCAGCTAGCACACATTGCACATTGTTATTCTTTAGTTGAGCAATTAATCTAGAGAAGTTAATCCATAAAAAAATGTTTTAAAATATCTGTTTTAACCATATTTAATATAATCTGTTTTAATCAGGTAACACCTTTTGGGTTGAACTGTTAATTTCCCTTTCCTAACAAATCAAAATCAGAAAATGTGTTTTTGCATTTGGAGTGCGATACTTCTCTGTTGACGTCTTGACGGCTTCAGCCACAATATTCTTAAACATGCCACTTTAATATGGGGTTTGATATGATGGAATAATGCACAAAAAGCCCCTATCCATACTAAATTAGTCAATCAATCAATCAATCAATCAGTCAATCAATCAATCAATCTAATCAAAATCATTCAACCAACCAATCAAATCAAACCAACCAACCAATCAAATCAACAAATCAAATCAAATCAAATTAAATCAACCAATCATATCAAATCAATGCAACCAACTAATCAACCAAATCACATAAACCAATCGACCAACCAATCAATCAATCAAATTAATCAACCAAACAACCAAATCAAATTAAATCAAATCAAATTCAATCAAATTACATTTAAATCAAATAATAATCAACCAACCAACCAACCAAATCAAATCAAATCAAATCAAATCAAATCAAATCAAATCAAATCAAATCAA
>CAIGQZ010032997.1:3887171-3903009 GCA_903798205.1 Danio tinwini
AATCAATCAATCAATCAATCAATCAATCAATCAATCAATGTTTAACAAGCATCTGTTAATCAAGGTTAATGTTAACAAAATACATACTGTTAGTTTCAGTTTGAAATGGAAATACACCAACATACTAATACAAGTCTTGGAAACTTCAGGTTCATATGGAGGGATAAACACATTTTTATTATACATTGAGTCACTTGACCCGTGCAGAATGCTAACCAGCCCTGAACCTGGAACAAGCCATTTTGACACTCGATACATAGACAATTTGTGTGTATCCCCAATCATTCTGCAAGACAGAAACTCTCTCTGGATGGCCAACTTATTCTGCTGGGTGAGTGTTGTGTTGGCCGCTGGTTAGCATCTCTCCCTGACAGAGTGTGTGGATTCTGCCGAGCGCTTCCAGATGGAGCTCTAGCGCTGGGCACAACAGACTATGACCACTGGAAAAAGAAGATTGATTTCCTCTATGGTGTACGACACGCCACGCACCAAAGCTTTGCTCTCAAACGGCACAAAGGAGCCCTAAAACATGCTGTTTTTCTCCAAAAAAACAATCGGCTCATGTGCAGAGAGAGCGCGAGCAACAACTGACTGTTTGTCTCCATTTCCTGTGGGCAGATGGGGGAAAAGAGCCTTTTTGAATCTCAGCCTTGGGAATGATATTGAATGATGTTGTTTTGTGCCGTCTTTCACCCTCAACACACATGACTGCAACTGAAACTGAAAAACTAAAAGTTTTACTTTCAAAAGACACACATACACACACATGCACCTGTATATGTGGTAAACAAGGACTTTCCATTGTCATAATGTATTCTATATTGTAAAAAAATGCTTATTATATGGCTTCATCCAGTCCCTCCCCCTACACTCCACTCTGATCAGAAACCTGTGGCAAATTTTGAATGTCAAAAGACAGAAATAAGAATTAAAATAAAATAAAGTATATAAAAATATGAATTTTAAGCATTTTGAATAAAGAGGACACAGGACATTTATTTATAAACCACATTGAGATACTGTCATATTAATGTCACACCCTTGTTATTATACAACTGGGTCCTTATAAACCACATAAACAAGTATACACACACACACACAGATATGGAATATATACATTTCTCTGGATTTACTTGTATTGGCTTAGGTCCGATGACATTCTTTCTTTTCTACTTTCTTTTATCACTGATTCTTTCTTTCATTCATTTATTTTACTTCTTTCTGTCTTTGTCTCTTTCCTTCTTTCATTCGTTCATTCTTTTTTTTGTCTTTTTAGTTTTGGCTTTCTTTCTTTCTGAAAACAATTAGTTTTTTGCTATCATTTTTGTATTTTTTTTCCAGTTTTTTCCCCCTCTTTTTGTGAGGTAATTGTTTAGACAATGTATTAATATTTTGTTATAAAGTGTTGTCTTTCTTTCTTTCTTTCTAAAAAAAATAACCAATATTTTCATTGATTGCAATGTTAAATCATGACTTTTCCACCAAATATTGCTAAAATATTGGTAACCTATTAATGTAATAATGTAAAAATGAATCTTCATCGCACTTAACAATTTTACAATGATAATAAAGTTTGTTTACAAGTTTTAAATGATTAATGAAAGAATTACAATGTTTTGTTTCGTTAACTTGTATCTTCATTTCCAAGTTCGCATCCTGTCACTTTGTAGCCCCTGGCGGAAAACTGCTGTTACACCTAAAAACATGCTCTTAATCTCTTAGTGCTGCAGCAGCACCACACGCGTCAGTAGTAGTCCTTTTGAAGTGTCACCCACTGTACAAAAAATAAATCAATAAAGAAACAATAGATTATAAAAAAATTCAAAATGTTGGCACTTTATCATTTCAGTAACTTACAGAAAAAAAAGGAGAAGAAAAAAACAAATAACTTTTATTTGAATCAAATAACTGATTTGATTTAAGATAGAATGTATTGCAATTTACTTTCCACAAAAGTTTACTCATAGAATTGGCTTTTTAAAGTTGTTTCTGATGTTCTTGCTGGATGTAATGCAATTTCATTCTGCATAACATCTACTGTAATGTTTTGAATGACTAAATAAAGAAAACTGAAACTGAACTTATGCTATTTTTTAATGACTTTAAAAAGTAATAAGGATTAAATAGGTTCACAATTACAAATAATGCCTATGATTTTTTTTTTTTGCTATTAAATTGAGCTCTCCATAATCATACTTTATTTCTTTCCTACAGACTCTTCTTCGAGACGGCCGAAGAGAAAGCACCGTAAGCACGCTCTACATTTCAGCCTCCAACATTGAATCTGGACAGAAGATCATCTGCCGAGCCTCCAACAAGGCCGTGCCCAATGGGAAAGAGACCAGTGTCACCATTGACATCCAACGTAAGCAATGCCACACTCTTAATTTCTTAAATCTTTTTAATTTAATAGCAAAAACAAAGCTAAGTTTAGTCTTTCTCTTTTTGGATTGGATCAGGCTTAAATCTAAAAGCACTTAGATGTCAATGTTAATGGGAGAACTGTGTGCTGGTCTTTATAATTAATTTTGGTTTGCTCTTTTTGAGAGTGGTATTAAGATGAGCCATCATTTCCATTTTGAAAATTACACCAACTTGCAAATCCTTAAAAAAAAGGTGGTATTTTGTACAATCCAAAATTATAAAGCATATAGAAAAGTCACCACAGTGTTTCTTCTGATAGTGCTTGAAATTTCAAATCAATTATCACAGATGGATGCAATCATATCTATATACCCCCTGAAAATCTTTTATTTAACAACGACTTTAAATTGTTCTCACCCATTTTCAGTTCTTTCTATTTGGCCATTTAGACGAAATCTCTACAAGTTCCACAGAACAATACGGTTCTCCATGCACTGCTCACACCCTCACTGATTCTGTTAACCATTAGTAATAAAGCAGAGCATGCTATTTAGGGAGAGCCATTACTAGTGACAGCTCCATTGTGCAACTTTTCGCATGACATAAGAAGCGCTTTGAAGCACACGGGGAGCAGGAAGAGGTGCTGTGGAGCAGAGCAGGCATTAAACATCATTAACACTTGTTACTGTTGTGTCCGCTTTAATGTTTGCCCAGATCTGTTTCTTAGGCAAAGAAGGGAACGACATTGTGAGATTTTTAGAATGGATAAAAGCAAAAATGGATAATGTCCTGGGAAATTTGACCTTTACTCACATATATAAAACATAGTTTTGCAATAATATGCTGTTGATCGATCAATCAATTCGATTTAAGTCAATTCATGGTTATTTCTATAGCACTTTTACAATGTAGATTGTATCAAAGTAGCCTAACATAGAAGTTGTAGTTAATCGAAACCTTGTCAGTCCAGTTTTCAGAGTTTAAGTTCAGTTGTTTAGTTCAGTGTTAATTTTCACTGCTGAAAGTCCAAACACACAAAGTCCCAAACCAAGCAAGCCAGTGGCGAGGAACAAACTTCACCAATTGACAAAAGTGAAGGAAAAAAAAAACTTGAGAGAAACCAGACTAAGTTGGTCACAACCATTTCTCTTCTGGCCAAAATCAATCAACCAACTAATGAATGAATGAATGAATGAATGAATGAATCAATGAATCAATGAATCAATCAATTAACCAACCAATCAATCAATAAATCAAATCCCAAAATAATGGAATAACTAAAGAAAAATCTAAGTAAGAAACATGGATAAAACACAATTTTACAAACAAGCGGTTTTCATTTACGCTGAGCATTGTACAAGTCTTGACGTCGATTCCAGTTGTAAGAGCAACAAATAATAACTAGATTTCTAGTTGATCATTTGGAAAAGTGGCATAAGGTTGATTTTTCTAATGAATCATCTATTGAGCTGTATCCCAATCATCACAAATGCTGCAGAAGACCTGCTGGAACCAGCATGGACCCAAGATTCTCACAGAAATCAGTCTGGTTTGGTAAAGGAAAAAAATTATGGTTTAGGGTTAAATTCAGTATAGGGACATTCGAGAGATCTGCAGAGTGGATGGCAACATCAACAGCCTGAGGTATCAAGACATTTGTGCTGCCCATTACATTACAAACCACAGGAGAGGGCAAATTCTCCAGCAGGATAGCGCTCCTTCTCATACTTCAGCCTCCATATCAAAGCTCCTGAAAGCAATAAAGGTCAAGGTGCTCCAGGATAGGCCAGTCAAGTCACTAGACATGAACATTATTGAGCATGTCTGGGGTAAGATGAAAAAGAAGGCATTGAAGATGAATCCAAGGAATCTTGATGAACTTTGGGAGTCCTGCAAGAAGGCTTTCTTTGCCATTCCAGATGACTTTGTTAATAAGTTTGAGTCATTGCAGAGACGTATGGATGCAGTCCTCCAAGCTCATGGGAGTCAGACACAATATTCATTCAGCTGTGTTGACCCCAGATTAATAAAGAGACTAAGCCGAAAAGAAAATGAATGAATAATCAACTTGTGTTGGGACAACATGAAGGAATTGTGTGAAACCCAGCATTTTAAATAGTGACTATAAAATAAAACTATAAAAATTATCACATTCCCTCCCCTCATTTCCGTCAGATTCTCCATGCCCTAAATGCTGTGTAGTGGCGTACAGACCCTGCACACTCCAGTGCTGTCCAGATCTGCTCCCCCATGCCGCCGTCTGTGTTTAATTAAACCACGCGAGAAATCAGACCTGCTGTAATTGAACTCCGCCACAGAGCAGGCAAATTTGCCAAGACTCTGCGCTCTCTAATTTCATTACAGCAACCTCTCGGTGGAAAGATGGAAATGTTTTGAACGCGTCGCAGAGGCGAGTCAACTCATTGTGAAATTTGGTGAAAGGAAGATCCCTAGGAGAGAGAGAAGGAGAGAGGAGGAGAGAGGCAGGTGAATGTGGAACGAGAGCTGCGCAAAAGAGGATAATGAGGTTTTCAGAATTACATGCCGTCAGAGGCCCGGTCCGCTTCTGAATGACTAAATGAATACCCGTCTGAGTGGGATACATTTACATTACCCTCCTGAGCTGCATCGCCACAACGTGTGAGACATTAACTCGGAAGAAGGGAACAAATAAAGACAGTGAATAGCAAGCGGATGACGGCAAGCTTCCCCTTTGGAGGATCAAACACTGGCAGGTGTTTAATGAATAAGTTATGGCGGTATCAGCAGGAGGGACAAAGCTACGGATGTGTGCGCGTGATGCAGAAGGGTACGCATGTTTCCACAGGGCCGTCCTGCAGGCCGCGGGGAGGCTGTGTAGCCATGCAAATCACTTAATATTGATGAAGGACAGCTGTCTGCCGATGCACAGCGAGCTTGATTCAGGGGGAAAGAGAAGTGAGAAGCTCTAAACACTGCTACGGCAGCGGTAGAACATTCCAGGGGAGATTACCTAAACTTTTAATATGAATAAATGAAGGTGATGCATAATTGCATGGAAAAGTGTGTTATCTATTGGCTTTCCCTCAACTGTTAAATTATGAGAGTGTTTAAGGGTGAAGTCATTTTTTTTTTAGCGTAAAACTTTCGAAAATGGAAAACTAAAGGGTTTTATGTTGTATGAATATGGGTTGTTGCTAGAGTCACTAATGGAAGTTAGCAACAATTATTTTGATTATTTACTGCTTAATCCATTGATTGTATTTTATTAATGTCTACCGCAACCCTAAACGCAACCCTCACGATAATTATATGAAGTATTATTCATATTATTTATGAAAATACCCATTGAATTGTATTTTATTAATCTCCAACCCTAAACCCAACCTCCACAGTAATGTAAAAACAGTAATTATACAGAGAATTATTCAGGTTATTTATTAAATTACCCATTAATTTGTATTTTATTAACGTTTACCCCAACCTCAACCCCCACAGTAATGTAAAAATAGTAGCTATACAGAGTATTTTTCATATTATTTATTAAATTATGCATTAAATTGTATTTTAACGTCCAACCCTAAACCCAACCAAGGTAATGTAAAAATAGTAATTGTACCAGATATTAATTATATTACTTATTAAATTACACATCAAATTGTATTTTATTAATGTCCAACCCTAAACCCAACCATGAAAGTAATGTAAAACAGTAATTATACAAAGTATTATTCATATTATTTATTAAACACCCATTAATTTGTATTTTATTAACGTCTACCCCTAGCCCAACCATCTCAGTAATTAAAAAATAGTAATTATACAAAGTATTATTCATATAATTTATTAAACTATGTATTAAATTGTATTTTATTACTGTCCAACCCTAAACCCAACTATGACAGTAATGTAAAAATAGTAAGTATACAGAGTATTGTTCATATTTTTTTTATTAAATTACTCATAAAATTGTATTTTATTAATGTCTACCTCAACCCCAATCCCAACCATCACAGTAATGTAAAAACTGTAATTATACTGAGTATTATTCTTTTTTTTATTAAATTACCCAATAATTTGTACTTTATTAACATCTACCCCTACCCCAAGCCTAAACTCAACCATCACAATAATGTAAAAACTGTAATTATACCAAGTATTATTCATACTTTTTATTAAATTACCCATTCATTTGTATTTTATTAATGCTACCCCCATCCCAACTCTAAACTCAACCTCAACAGTAATATAAAAACAGTAATCATACCAAGTATTATTCATCATTTTTATTAAATTAAATCTAATTCATCCCAACCCTAAACTCAACCATCACAATATTTAAAAAAAAATATTATACAGAATTTTATTCATACTATTTATTAAACACCCATAAATTTGTATTTTATTAACGTCTACCCATAGCCCAACCATCTCAGTAATGAAAAACAGTAATTATACAGAGTGTTATTCATATTGTTTATTAAATTACCCATTAATTTGTATTTTATTAATGTCCAACCCTAAACTTAACCATCACAGTAATGTAAAAACTGTAATTATACCAAGTAGTATTCATAATTTTTATTAAATGACCTATTATTTAGTCTTTTATTAATGTCTAACCCATCCCAACCCTAAACTCAGCCATCACAGTAATGTAAAACCAGTATTCATACAGAGTATTATTCATATTATTTATTAAATTACAGAATAAATTATATTTATTAGCGTTTACCTCTACCCGAACCATCACAGTAATGTAAAAACTGTAATTTTACCAGGTAGTATTCTTATTATTTATTAATTTACACATTAATTTGTTTTTTATTAATGTCTACTCCTACCCCAACCCTAAACCCAACCATCACAATAATGTAATTATACCAAGTATTATTCATAATCTTTATAAAATTACCCATTAATTTGAATTTTATTAACATCTACCCCATCCCAACACTAAACCCAACCATCACAGTAATGTAAAAACAGTAATTATACTGTTATAATAATAAATGTATTACATATAATACTGTAATTATAATAAATAATATGAACAATACTAAAAAAAATACAATAATATAAATAACAAATAATAATAAAAAGTAAATGTGCCCACATTATATTGATTTTTTGAAACTTTTCAAAGCAATTTCCCAAAATATGTCTTAAAATAAGTAATAAATAAATAATAAATAATAAATAAATAAAATAAATTTTCACCAATTATAATTTCATTAGCTGAAACACAGAGAACGTTGTGGCTAATTTAAGACTCAAAGTTGCCCCTGAAAATCCGACTTAATCAAAATAACCAATATTTTCATTGACTGTAATGTTAAATCATGACTTTTTCACCAAATATTGTTTCATTAAATCTCATTCGTTCATTTTCTTTTCAGCTTATTCCCTTTATTAATGTGGGCTCACCACAGCGGAATGAACCGCCAACTAAAAATCTTCTAAAGTTTAAAGTTAAAATATTAGTAATATGTATAAAAAAATAATTTAAAAAAAAGATTAAACAACGACTTTCGTAAAAGAGGGTGCTAAAAGAGAGTGGATAAAAACATCCCCAACATACTTTTTAAAGCAAACCAACCATGCCAAGTGTGAATACACCTTAAACTAAGCTTTACAGCTAGAACTATAGAGTCATTTGTGTCTCTTCACTTTCATTACACACACTGTTCTTTGTCTAATATATATATAGTATAGAAAAAAATAGGCATATTCATACACCAAGAGTGAAAAAGCCAACCGGTAATTGAATCAATCAGTGAACTGAATCAAATGACTTGGGTCAATGGAATGAATCAGAGCTCCTCTACTAACTCTTATAAACAATTATAGATAAAGCGCATACTGTATTTGCCACACTCCCTGAAAATCACAATAAGCACAGTGTAGGCGAGAACAGACTCGGATTTATAGGCAAGAGTAATGAGAACGAAAAAGAAAAATCAATACACTTTATTTTCCTTTTTTCTCTTTGCGTGTGTGTGCGCATGTGTGTAGCGGGATCAATGTTGTGAGTGCAGCGCAGTGGACATGTTGCCGTGTTCCCTACGCAGGGAGAGAGACAGAACAGACAGAGAATCGATGAGTGACCCCAGGTGAACGACAGATATTCTTCTCGTCTCCCTGTTTAAGAGAGCGACAAAAGGTTAAGATGAGAACCTTAAGGATTAGAATAGTGGACAAAGACTTTGATTTATTACTTCAGCTGAGTGAAAGACACTTACTGAGACATTAAGTCTGACAGTTCTAGAGGATAAAAATGTTAAAACGTTAAAAAATAAAAAAAACACAAAGCCAGTCAGGAGGTGTGTGCGCAGGTTCCATCACGTCTAATATGCGCACTCCTGCTATTGTCAGTCCTCATTCAGGGTCTGCTAATTGACCACTTGGTTCGATGTGATAATGTCATCGGCAACAAAAGTAATTAAAGGCTTTCTGGATTTTTCCTCAGCTCAGATAATTCTCATTCTGATCAGCGCAGGCCTCTGAGGCTCTCGCTCGCTCACTCGCTTTCAGTCAAAATAAGGCCTAAATGAGACAAGACCAAGCATTTTACACAGCGTTTCTTTACTGCTTAAACTTGTCGAGTTTAATGCATTTCCCTGCCTTTATTTTGAAGTAATCGTTTCAGGAATTAGATTAACTTCAGAAATTTCCCTAAACATAAGCCCTACAAGAATTATTTGACCTGAGGTTAAGCGAATTAGCATCTAAATATGAATTTAAGGTGAAATTAAAAAGAACATTTCTTTAAGCTGAAGAAAATATGGCATTGGTCTTACATGGGACACATCACTCCACAACAAAGCCTGCTTTTCATATATATATATATACACACACACACACACACCTGTATACTCACCGGCCACTTTATTAGGTACACCTTACTAGTACCAGGTTGGACCCATTTTGCTATCAGAACTGCTCTAATTCTTTGTGGCATAGATTCAACAAGGTACCGGAAATATTCCTCAGAGATTTTGGTCTGTATTGACTTGAATGCATCATGCAGTTGCTGCAGATTTGTTGGCTGCACATCCATGATTCAAATCTCTCATTTACCACATCTCAAAGGTGCTCTATTGGATTGACTTCTGGTGACTGTGGAAGCCATTTGAGTACAGTGAACTCATTGTCTTGTTCAAGAAACCAGTCTGAGATGATTCACGCTTTATGACATGGCGCATTATCCTGCTGGAAGTAGCCATCAGAAGATGGAGACACTGTGGTCATAAAGGGATGGACACAGTCAGCAACAATACTTGGGCAGGCTGTGGCGTCGATTTGATGCTCAATTGGTACTAATGGGCCCAAAGTGTGCCAAGAAATTATTCCCCACACCATTATACCACCACCACCAGCCTGAACCATTTATACAAGACAGAATGGATCCATGCTTTCATGTTGTTGATGCCAAATTCTGACCCTACCATCCGAATGTCACAGCAGAACTCGAGACTGATCACACCAGGCAAACGTTTTTCCAATCTTCTATTGTGCAATTTTGGTGAGCCTGTGCTAAGTAATGGCGAGTTCAGACTGCATGGTTTTAGCCCTGATTTTGACTCGCCAACAGGTTTTGAGAAATCGCAGACAAATGCCTGAAATCACAGGCAAATTGATGCTCATGCACGCGAGTGACAATCACACAGTATGAACTATCAAGGACACGTATGAGAGAATCGCCAATGAGTTGCCGATGCCCGTGAGACATTTGGCATGCTAAATATCTGGAGCTGTCGGCGATGCAAATCCTGCCGTGTGAATGTGTTCTGACTGAAAATGACATCCACAATCACCTACAGCCAATGAGAGAGCAGCATTCACTAGCATGGTTACCTGCAGGCCAGCAGGAGGCTGGGGGAGAAGCTAAAAGCGCTCATTTTCAGTGGATTTGGACCCAAGAAATGGAGGAAAAACTAGTGTAAATTTGACACGAGCACTGTGTCTGTTTGACGTGTCATCTAATCAATATTACAATCAGGTTGAAAAGTAAAAAAAAGTTGAGGAGAGATTGTTAATTCTCCTCAAAAACCAGGTGAGCAACACAAGTTTCTAAAGCTAGAGCCTTCTTTTTCCAATATGTAGTTAATAACAAAATATATATTACCTGATAGATATTATGTGACCTCGCGTTGTTTCCATGTCACGTTTAACATTTGTTTGGCTGTGAGACGTAGTTTGGACAAAGTTGTCTGTGATTCCTCCTATTTTAAAGTCATGCAGTGTGAACTCTCCTGTCGCCGATCCATCCTACAGTGTAAACACAGCGCCGACAGAACGCTAGCCCAGATAGTCATGCAGTGTGAAAACATCCGTGACACGACTACTTTGAAAATCATGCAGTCTGAACTCGACATAAGCCTCAGTTTCCTGTTCTTAGTTGACAGGAGTGGCACCCATCATCTGTGGCCTTCTGCTGCTGTAGCCCAACTGCCTTAAGGTTGGACGTGTTGTGCATTCAGAGATGCTCTTCTGCATACCTCGGTTGTATTGAGTGCTTATTTGAGTTGCTATCATTTCTATCAGCTCCAACCAGTCTGGTCATTCTCCAGCCACTCACTGGATATTTTCTCTTTTTCAGACTATTCTCTGTAACCCCTAGTAATAGTTGTGCATGAAAATCACAGTAGATCAGCAGTTTCTGAAATACTAAGACCAGCCCATCTGGCACCAACAACCATGCCACGTTCAAAGTCACTTAAATCTCATTTCTTCCCCATTCTGATGCTCCGTTTCAGCTGCAGCAGATCATCTTGAACATGTCTACATGCCTAAATGCATTGAGTTGCTGCCATGTGATTGGGTAATTAGAAATTTGAGTCAACGAGCAGTTGGACAGGTGTACCTAATAAAGTGGCCTGTGTGTGTGTGTGTGTTATTTTTGTTTAGTTTTTTTTCTCCCCAACCACGTAACTGTGTTTTGCTTCAGTCTCATTTGCAGAGATTTCAAAGTTTATCATCTTAACGTTGTGACTTTACCAGAGTTAGATGCACAGATGGGCTATAATTAAATTAGTGTAAGGAATATATAACACATTATGTGAACAAGAATATATGCTTTAGCACTACATTATTCATTACGAGAGTTGACAGGAAACTTAACAGGGCAAAAACAGCACAGTGTTTAAATTCATCTCACAAAACTGAACCTCAAGTGTCGTATACACGGTGTTAAGTTTCATAAAAATAGCATTTATTTCCCTTTTGCTATATCTTGTTTCTTTGAATGCACTTTGATATTAAATTGAATGTTTTGATATGGTGTTAAATAACAACTGCTCTATATATATGCCATTTTTATTTGTATATTGCAAAAAAAAAATTGTTTCTGAAGAAGAAACTAACTAAATCTGCAAAAGCTAAACTGATGATTAAGTTGTCAGACGTTAATTCTTATTTGAAGTAATAGTTGCTACTGAAATCATTCTCCATTATTTATTCATTAATTCATTTTCCTTCCGCTTAGTCCCTTATTTATCAGGGGTCGCCACAGCAGAATGAACTATAAACTATTCCGCCGTATGTTTTACGCCCTTCCATCCTCAATCCAGCACTGGGAAATCATTCTTCATTATTTTTAATATTATTATTATTATTATTATTTTACTTTTTTAACCAGAAAGGTCTCATTTATATATAATATTTCTTCTACCATGGAGTTAAGACAGGCAGCATACATTGCACAACATATCTGCTAATTAAAACAGTGTCTGTATTTTTTGCTTCACAAGTGTTTTCTATTTATTTGCGATTGTGAATTGCATTATGAGACCCTGACCTCTGCTCCTCTGACTTTTGATGCTAAAAATTCAACTCTACAGCTTAACAAAGTGACTTTTACTCCCATTTTAGTCGTGTTAAATAATATAATGTATAAGATTCAATATATAGAGAAATAAGTCTGAAAAATAAGAGAAAATGTGCTGGCAGTTTAATAAAATGTTTTGTACAGTAATATACAACACCAACCTACAAAATATATCACTTTAAACTATTAAAAACATTAATAAAAGTCCATTTTTCATAGGGTAAAATAGTTGAAAGATAGATCAAGGTCCCATAATGCAATTCAAAAGCATAAATAAATATGAAAAACATCCAATCATTTTCCTTCGGCTTAGTTCCTTTATTCATCAGGGGTCACCACAGCAGAATGAACCGCCAACTTACCCAACATATGTTTTACACAGAGGATGCCATTCCAGCCACAACGCAGTACTGGGAAACATCCATACACACTTATTCACAATCATACACTACGGCCAGTTTTGTTTATTCAATTTACCTATACCGCATGTGTTTGGACTGTGGGGGAAACCAGAGCACCCATAGGAAACCCACACCAACACAAGAACATGCAAACTTTACACAGAAATGCCAACTGACCCAGCTGGGACTTGAGGCAACAACCTTCTAACCACTTCTCTGCCTAAATGAAGACAAAACCGAGTGTATTCTATTTGACAATTTTAAGAGGTCAACCATTTCATCTCCAGCTCATCTGGCTTAGTTTCCTCGCTTCAGCCATGTGGTTAAAAACTTGGGTGTGAGACTACACAGTAGTCTAAAATTTGATAAGCAGATTGATTCGGTGATTGAAGCAAGCTTTTTACAGGTTTGCCTTCTGTCTAAAGTCAAGGCCTTCCTGAGCAAGGCTGATCTTGAGAAAGCTGTCCATGCTTTTGTTAGTTTGCGTTTGGACTGTGTTCGCACTTTATGTTGGATTTAATCAGTCATGTCTTCATCGTTTGCAGCTTGTGTCAAATGCTGCTGCTCGCATGTTAACTAACAGTCGGACCAGTGAACACATTACAACAATTCCCTACTCCCTCCACTGGCTCCCTGTTAAGTTTAGAATTGATTTTAAACTTGTGATGTTTGTTTTTAATGCCATCAATGGCCTTGCTCCTACTTATTTATGCGAAATTTGCACGTACACAAACTCAGCAGAGCTCTGCAATCTGCTGACCAATTTCTGCTTAAAATCCCTCGGTCAAGATACAAGCAGTGTGGTGACCGCTCTTTTGCAGTGGCAGGTCCTAAACTCTGGAATACCCTTCCTACTGAGCTTTGTATAATCACTGACCTGCCACTTTTTAAAGCCAAGCTTAAGACCCACTTCGTTTAAATTGGCTTTTAATGGATAGCACTGACACTTTGTTATGTTTTAATGTTTGTTGAATTTTATTGATATTTTTTGCATTGTTTTGCGTCTCCTTTTCTGTTGTGTTCTATAATTTGCTTTTACTTGTGTAAAGCACTTTGGTCAACCGTGGTTGTTGTAAAGTGCTATATAAATAAAAGTTGATTGATTGATTGAACCGCTGAGCCACTGTGTCACCCCATAGGGAAAACAATGAAAATCAATAAACAATCAATCACAAAATATAGAAATCTGTTAATTTACATATAATTTTTTAACAGTGTAGGACAAATATATAAAGAAAAACACAAAAACACACACAAAAGCTACTTAAAATCCATTACTTGCATGAAAAATCTCTAGTTGACCTTTTACTTCTCATCAAGTCATGTGACTTATCACAAAAGAAGGCCTTGACAATACTATAACCTCCCTCTCCAGTACAGATGCATGAACTGTGTTCACACGCAGAGCCAAATCTGCCGTAAGCTCTCAATGCCACTGAAAGCCACACTGTGGCACAGATTCAGTGGAGTTAAAAAGAGATTAAACAGCCTCCTCCTGCTGATACGATGCCATCATCTCTCTCCGTCTCGCACTGAGAACAGCTGGCCACAGTGACCCAGGCAGAATGGAAATCCAGCTTTAAGAAAGACAGAGAAGCCATTTTCTTTGGCACCTTCCTCCCAACTCTGGGGAAGTTGGCCGATTGTTCGAAACCGCCATCTGCTCTGTGCTTTGAACTTCCGATCAAAAGCTGTCATCTCACCACTACTGCCCCCACCCCCCACCACTCCAATTCGTTTCATTTATATAATTATTTTGTTTCCGATGGCTCCTCTCTTCAAGTGCTATTGTATTTTAATTTTTTTATTTTTTTTTGGTGGGCTGTCAATGTTGCAGTCGTGTTTCAAACCTTCGTGCTCGCACTTATGATGAACCGGAGGAATTAGCAGAGCTGCATACTGATGTCCAGTCACGTGCGTCTCAGGCTGGAGAGACTCATGCATTTATACATCAAAGTGACAAACAGACTTCTTTATTAAGACGCTCAGTGTCGATAGATTTTCAGGTCACTGGGGTCTCGGTGAGCTTCTGCCAGACTGGGCCTTTTAAGGGGTGCTAGTCAGTCCTCTAGAGCCGAATGTCCATCTTTTCCCATTATTTAAGACAGAAAGTTAATGTCACTCTTCAGTTTTGTCACAAGTTGAAGACACTTTTGATGGCTTTTCTCTCCCTCAAGGTTAACTCTCCAAAGACTTGCACTGACATCAAAGGCAATCATCATTTGCTTCAAAACAGCCAAGGTGCAAAATTGAACGTTAGCGTGAAAGTGATGAAAATAAAGTAATAACCCGCTGAAAGCTTTTAGGCGCATTGATTTTTATCTGAGGTATAAAGTTTTTAAAGGGTCACGAAACACTAAGCTACATTGTGGGATTGTTTCGCACATCAGTTTTGTAGAACTTCATCATTGTCCAGGTTTGATATACATATATCATGCTGATGTCAAAGGTAAAAGATAGCATTATTTGATGGACCATCGGTGTCTAATGAATTAATTGTGAGATATTCTGTCTTTATCTTGTGAGAAAACAATTCACTTAATTATTTGCAAAAGTTTGAATTAGCTTTTGCATTATATTCCTAAGCTGTGGTGAGAAGGACCTATTGCTGAAACTGTATTTACATCATGGTAAAGTCACTGTAACATATGCACTGTTGAATATGCATTGCCCTGTTCATATTTTAAAACAGAGATTTATTATTGACATAAAATGTTCTATGAAGAACCTTTAACATTATGACCTTTCCATTCCACAGCATGTCCAAAGGTTAAAATCTAGATTATTTGTTGATTATTGTAAAATGTAAGATTCTTCATACTAAGAATAAAAGGAAAAATATATATTTTAAGAACTATTCAGGGAACCCAGAACGGTTTCTCTGGGGTTCCTCAACATATATTTTTAATAAATTTCTAAATTGTATTGATCTGTACCGAACATTTAGACAAAATATAGAAGTTTGCATATCTGCTTTCTGTTAAGGATTTTATCCTATGATGATCTTTAAGAGGATCAGAATATTGATCTCCTAAAAGAGGTGGGTGGGTGGGGTATTTTATTCAGAGGCCCAACCTGAGCAATAATGCGCTTTAATGTAGATACTGATTTTTGGACAGAATGTATTCCATTTTACAACAATATGTTTTAAATCAACCAGTCAATAAACCAACCAACCAATCAATCAACCAACCAACCAACCAAGCAACTAACCCATTCATCTATTCATCCATCCATTCATCCATCCATCCATCCATCCATCCAT
>CAIGQZ010032997.1:3903019-3914435 GCA_903798205.1 Danio tinwini
CATCCATCCATCCAATCAATCAGTTGTTTTAGTCAAGTTTCAGTCAGCCAGTCAATAAACCAACCAACCGACCAACTAACTAACCCATCCATCCAATCAATTGTTTCAGTCAGTTTTTCGTTTACAATCAATCAACCATACTGATATTTTGGAAAGAAGATTCTATTTTTCAACAATATGTTTTAATTTATCAACTACTTAATAAACTAACCAAACCAAGCTAAGCTAAGCTAAGCTAAGCTAAGCTAAGCTAAACTAAACTAACCATGCTGATGCTGATATTTTAGACAGAAGATATTCCATTTTTCAACAATATCTTTCAACCAATCAGCCAGTCAATAAACCAACCAACCAACTAACCTATCTATCCATCCATCCATCCATCCATCCATCCATCCATCCAATCAACCAATTGTTTTAGTCAGATTTACATTTACAATTAATCAACCATACTGACATTTTGGACAGAAGATTCCATTTTTTCAACTATATGTTTCAACCAATCAGCCAGTCAATAAATCAACCAACCAACTGATATAACCAACCAACCAACCAACTGATATAACCAACCAACCAACCAACAAATCAATCAATCAATCAATCAATCAATCAATCAATCAATCAATCCACCAAAATCCTAGCTTTAGTCAGGCTTACATTTTGATCTTATACGCATATTTGGGTAAGCTGCAATGGGTTAACATGATGCAGTCCATTTGGCTCATGATTTACATTGACTCTTTAAACTTAGTTCAACAAGTAAACAATCTGCAATAAACATTTAGAGGCAGAACTCTCCATATGCATCAACCAATAAACAAGCCTGCCCTTCCACCTACCCGCATGCCCAATTAGCCAGAGTAAACGTTTTACACGTATCCTGCTGGTAAGCGGGCAGCACACAGCAATAATCAGTTAGTCCGCGGTCGCACCGGTGCGTCCCATGGGTTCAGGAATCAAGCTTACTGCTGTGCACCCAGGGAACAACTTGACACAGGTGTGTGTGCATTTGTGTGTGTGGCCAAAAAAAAAAGGCAGATGGGAAAAAAGAGCAGCACCTGCACCAACCGCTGGGATGCAGCTCTGCCCAGCTGTGCCACATACTGTACCTCAGAAGAGGCACGAACAGCAGCGCCCGATGACTCTCCAGCTGAGTCAGGCCTGTTTCTTTTGCTCCGCTGATCTGTGGTGTAGCCCTCATGCCAACAAAGACTAAATTAGTGTTACTTAAGGGTAATAGGACACAAAAAAGCATCTATGTAGAATGGCTGGCTCTCAAACGCATGACTGATCCCGTTCCTCTTTCTCTCCTCTATCTTTATTTCCCTGTGCTCCCTGTGGACACTGAATCGCTGATGTGTGTTGCTTAGCTTTTGCACTCGACACCGTCCGGTCTTGGTAAAAGCACAGCAATTAGGCCTGTTTTCCTTTTTTTAGGCTCCCCGGAGACCCGTAAAGCCTTTTTCGTTGTATCTACTTGTTCTTTTCAGCGCATCATGTGGGAAACTTTTTAATTATTCTTGGCATGAGAGGCACACGAGGGACATCTACTGCATCTAATAATAATATTTCAGATTTAAATGTGCTTATCTTTTAGAGAAACTACTTAAATGATTTAGCTCGTCGGAATTATTCTTTTTTTTTCAGAATAGAGTTTATACCTGTGTTTTATATAAGACATGTCAGTTTTAATTAGATGCTTATTCAAAATAGTTTTGCTTCTAGTTGTGTGATTTGAGTTTTGCATCTTAATATTATGTACTTTGGCGAAAGGACATTTCAGGTAGGCAGTGTGTTAATTAAAATGAAAGAAAAATATGAGATGGTATTACTTGCATAATCTGTGTGTTTGTTATTAATATCCCAGTTTAAATGGCATTACGCTGCGTTCTTGTTTTATTTTAATTGTCACGGATTGCTTTGAGATTAAACTGTTGTTCTAATTAGTCCTCATTTGCAAAGATAAAAAGGTATGCCTCTCATTAGTTAACATACAGTGCTCTCGAAATACTTTTGTTCCCCGATTTTCACATGTTTTGATGATACGGCATTAATACACTCACAATTATGCATTTCCAGTGCTCCTTTCTGACCAATTGCTGAGATAATAGCAAAAGCGAATCAGCATCTAATGGTTCAATTACTCAGCATGTATTCTTAAAAATAGGAAATGTTTTCTCATTAGTTTCTTTTATTGCTTGCAGATCTTCCGTTGGTGAATCTCTCAGTGGAGCCTCAACCAGTCTTGGAGGGAAACCTGGTGAAGTTTCACTGCTCAGCCAAAGCTAATCCACCTGTGACCCAATACAAGTAAGACAACAAACACAAAACCACTGGAGGTCCTTCATTAAAAAAGGGAACATGTGCCCAGGGCTACATATTTAAGAACCTGGAAATGTGTGCCCTGGGCTACGTATGGCTGCATTTTGTATGTTAAACAAACACTACGGAGCAGTACAACCCCACTGACAACTTCTGTTCCTTTTCGCATTATACTGCTGACCAATTACCTCCATATGAATGACTTTTCCGACATGACCAGTTTGCTCAGTGCCTTACCATGAATGGCATCAAACTTAGGATGCAAAGTAGAGTGGGGTTTAAGTCCGGCAAAGGACATCTCCAGAAACCAAAAAAAGTGGTACAATTGCGTGGCTTTTGGCTTTTCTCTTTTAGTTTGCTTTAGAAAACATAATCGTTTGGGTTTACAACAAGTCAATCGGCTTCTTTTATGCGCAAGAGAAGGATGCTGAGATTGGCAGAAAAGTACACAGCGGCCTCTGGTGTATTTGAGAAATGGCATGCATTAGAATATGTGCCCCAGTAACATATTTGAGATTGCCGGAAATGTAAACGGCGTCCTCTAGTGGACTGTGAAAACAAAAACTGCAAGCATAGGTAGCCCAGGCACACATTTGCCAGTTCTCAAATATGTAGATCTGGAAATGTATCCAGTGTGCGAATTACTAGAAGGTGTTGGGGGCTATTGTATTGTATCGTATTGTAATTTATTGTATAAATTACAATAAATTGGAAACTAATAAATATTATAAATGGTTCTCATTAATTTTCGGCCACAAGTATCCGATCTAGCAATAACCCCAATAGACACTTTTTTTGTAAAATTGGTGATTGTTTCTACATGTAGCCTACAATTAGATGCATAGTTAGTATAGTTGACCCACAGTATCCTCTGAAATAGCTAATTAGAGAATACCATAGGCAAGATTACACTGAATATCTGACAAAATATCCATGTTTTATGAATAAATTATATGTAATTTAAATAAATACATACATTTGATTCACTGAAGCATAAATTACACAAACCACCATTACCCTGAATGTATCCTGAACCAACCAACCAGCCAACCAGCCAATAAACCAACCAACCAATTGCTTCAACCAACCAACACATCCATCAATGCATAAATCATTCAAACATTTCAGTCAGGTTTACATATACAATCAATCAACCATACTAATACTGATATTTTGGACAGAAGATTCCAATTTTCAGCAATACGTTTTAATTAATCAGTCAGTTAATCAACCAACCATCAAACCAACCAATCAAATCAAATCAAATCAAATCAAATCAAATCAAATCAAACCAAATATCAAATCAAATCAACCACCCAAACTAAATCAAACCAAAGCAAACCAACCAATCTGATATTTGGACAGAAGATATTAAATGTTTCAACAATATGCTTCAACCAATCAGCCAGTCAATAAATCAACCAACCAATTGATTTAACCAACCAACCAACAAACCAATCAACCAACCAACCAACCGACCAAATCCTTTAACCAACCAACCATCCAACCAATCAACCAACCAATCAATCAGTCAAAAATGGGTTTGTTTCTACATGTAACCTAAAATTACATGCATAGATTGTATAGTTTGACCTACAGTAACCTCTGAAATAGCTAATTCGAGTATATTGTAGGCCAGAATGCACTGAATATCCCACAAAATATCCTTGTTTTATGAATAAATTAGATGTAATTTAAATAAATACGTAAATTTGATTCACTGAAGCATGAATTACATGAACTACCATTACCGAAAAAGTTATATAATGTATAATTCGCCCACTGAACATATCTTTACTGATAAAAAAGGCATCCTCAGAGGTTAGATAGAATGATTAGACAGAAACCCTAATTCTCATTTATCATCTGACTGGCACATCACAATGTTGCAGAAACGCTCTGGCATTTAGTTTTGAATATTTTTAGAGTCGTCTCAAAAGCTAAAATCCACTATCCTGGCTGGCATCCGCTTTCGATTTCGAAGCCAAGATGAGGATTGGGGCGCAACATCGGGCATTCAAATCAAAGCCGGGCTGTGTGTATCTGACACACTGATCCAATAGCCAAGAATAATGTTTCCTGTCCTCTCCAAACAGATGACAATGAGGTTGAAATGCAAGTTATTTATTTCTGCGAGATGTAGCCTCGGCCTTGCGGAGGGGCCAATAGCGAGACGATTTGTTAGAACATGCTTTTTCTGTGTGGGTTTTTAAAACTGGGTGGAAAATGAGAGCAGTAAAATCAATAGTGGAGGGAATTGGACTGCGCTGGATCTAGATGTACCGAGGAATGAACGGATGTGTGATACAGCTGTAGGTGGGCAACAAACCGAGTTGTTTCCAGCTTTTGAAATGACAGATACTGGAATCAGAAAAGCCAGTGTTTGATTACCCATCAGGCCACGGGAGAGCCCTGGTTGGATGAAGATGCATTGGCTGTTTGAGCATCAGCGAGATGGCATTTTTGCTCAACACAACAATAGAACAATTTACTGATTTACACAGAAAACAATGGCATAATAGCATGGCAGAGCTCAACAATAAAACCTGAAATATTTACAGATTGTTACGCTGTTGAACACACATTCTACCGTCTCTTCACGAACACACAATAAATCTTCCAGAGTTTTAATTATAACAGACTGAACCAATGGCACGAGATCAAGCTGTAGTGTGCTTCAAATACAAGCGTTGCTGCTCTTTATGCTTCAAGTCTTTTTTTTTAAGTAGCTGTAAATTAAACTGAGCTCTAGTGAATGTGTTGCTATTTCTAGTTATGCATTTGTCCAAGGATATTTAGTATTTTTTTCTAGACTATGCCCTTTATGCGATATATTTCTTTGTTCCTTTATTTATGTGAGGTCTGTGGCATTGGATGCTGTCAAACAATATCTGCAATGTTCATCCTGCATTGAGAAAACAAAAGATAGCTAGCGGGGGAGAGGGAGAAGGAGAAAGATGGGCTGCGGAGCTGTAAAAGCCCCAGCAGACAGAACGTATTATTCTATTTAGCCATTTTATGTATCTATGTTTCTTCAGTAGGTTGTGATACTGTTATGTTTTATTTATTCATTTTATGAATATAACAAGGTGGCACGGTGGCTCAATGGTTAGCACTGTCACATCACTGCAAGAAGGTTGCTGGTTCGAGTTCGGGTCAGTTAGTGTATCGGTGTGGAGTTTGCATGTTCTCCCCGTGTTTGCATGGGTTTCCTTTGGGTGCTCCGGTTTCCCCCACAGTCCAAAGAAATTGGCCATAGTGTATTTGTGTAAATGTGAGTGTATGGGTGTTTCCCAGTACTGGGTTGCAGCTGGAAGGCCATCCGCTGCATAAAACATATGCTGTATGAGTTGGCAGTTCATTCCGCTGTGGCGACTGCTAATAAATTAAGGGACTAAGTCGAAGGAAAATGAATGAATGAACATAAATTCACACACCTTGTGTCCACTTTATTAGGTACACCTATTGTTTGTTTTTGTGTGATGTCACACCATTACACTAACAACAATTCTCTTGATGCTTCGTCAAACCACTTATTTAAAGCAAGTTGAATCAAGATAATTCTTACATTTTTTGGGGGGACAACTTAATAATTTTATTTTCAATCCACTTAAATTTGTAAAAATTATTAACTTGATCAGTTTTATGTTAGGACAACATGAAGGACTTGTTTGGAACCCAGCATTAATGTACAGTAAGGGGAGTTTTTTTAGGCAAACATTGGGATGATTGCTGTGCAATAAGATATAGTGTTACTAACGACGCCTGAACTGTGCTTCTACAGAATTCCTACATAGAAAGAAAAGCCACAAATGACAAATGTAAGGATTTGTGCTGAATGGTATACTGCTAACAATTTCCTATAGAATCTACAGTAACGTACTGGCAGCGGTTTGCCAGTAACTTACTGTAAATCAGTGAGAATACTGTATTTACATTCACATCACCATTTATCTTGCAATTTGCTTGTTAAGTGTGAAGTCACACAAAGCGGCTTCAGGGTTGAAGCACTGGGGAGACTCAACAAAAATGGTAATAATAAACGTTTACAAAGCGATGTAATACTTTTGATAATCACAACCGTGATATATACAGTTGAAGTCAGAATTATTAGCCCCCCTTAAAATGTTTTTCTTTTTTAAATATTTCCTAAATGATGTTTAACAGAGCAAGGAAATTTTCACAGTATGTCTGATAATATGTTTTCTTCTGGAGAAAGCCTTGTTTTATTTCGGCTAGAATAAAAGCGGTTTTACATTTTTTATGAATCATTTTAAGGTCAAAATTATTAGCTTCTTTTTTTAGCCCCATTTTTTTCAGACTGTCTACAGAGCAAACCATCATCATACAATAACTTCCCTAACTACCCTAACCTGCCTAGTTAACCTAATTAACTTAGTTAAGCCTTTAAATGTCACTTTAAGCTGTATAGAAGTGTCTTAAAAATATTTAGTAAAATATAATTTATTGTCATCATAGTAAGGATAAAATAAATCAGTTATTAGAAATGAGTTATTAAAACTATTATGATTAGAAATGTGTTAAAAAAATATCATATCCATTAAACAGAAATTTGACAAAAAATTTACAGGGGGGCTAATAATTCAGACTTCAACTGTATATGTCCATGCCTGAGTATCAGGGGCACAGAAAGTGATCTTTTATTATAAATTGTTAAAATATTGGTGTTTGTGATGCAGCAAGTACAGAGACTGATGTGTACATCATAGAATATTCACTTTAATCTGTGATATGACTGAAGAGCAAGTAGGCATAATCTCTATTTTCTCAAGTTAAACAAGTAGCGGCTTGGACCTGGAAACAGTATATGTCACGACTCGTCACAAGCGGATATGTGTATTTACAGTATTGTATTTCTTTACTGTAAAATATACAGTAATTTTCACAATGCAACTTTAATATACAGTAACATACGGCATAACTGTCCTACAGTAAAACACAGTTTATATTACAGTTAAATACTGTGTAATTTACAAACACCTTTAACAGTGCAGCATCATTAGCCCATAACAATTCATGGTATCTATGACTGTCCGTACGCTTGTATGCTTTTTATACGGTTTTTATTCTAATTTGCAGGTTAAGAGCAGTTCAAGTATAAACTGAAATGCAAAGTCAAATTATAAATCGCAGAAGTGAACGAATAGATTTGACCTATCAGCAGATATTAATCTAAGCAAAAGAAACTGGCATTGAATATAAAAGTAGACACATGCGACTTATAATGTCATCTGTCAACAATGACTAAAATTGCTGAGGAATATCCACAAAATAAATGTAAACGTCGCCAAATTGGAGCTCTAACAGAGACATGACATTTAAAGGGGACCTATTATTTCAATTATACAAGATGTAAAATAAGTCTCTGAGGTCCCTTGAGCACCTTTTAGGCTTTGATCTGGATTGTGTTGTTTTGGTGACTGTCGCTTTAAATTCAAATGAGATTGAGCTTTGTTTCAAAAGAGGACGGAGCTAAAATGTCTATATGTGAGCATAACAGCAGATTCAAAACAAAAACGAAATATCTGAACGACTGAAAATGTTAAAAGACTAGTGTTCATTTGTGCATCCTAATTTTCAACATTTATAATGCCTCTTTGGTAGGTGTGACTTATGGCTGATGGCTGCTTCTCACTCAGGGCTGCCTATGCTAAACAGGGGAAGATCTTCATTAATGGGCGGGGCTTTTCCCCTCTGATGACATGTACAAAGGCAGAATGTCAATCAAAGTGTTTCTGCAGACTGTTTTAATGAAGTGTGTTTATAAAAAATCTAATTAATTATTTTTTTACTATTAAAGGCTGGATATATACAGACATTTCTGTCACACAACTATGTTTAAACCCCTCATAAAAGTGAATTTTGCATAATAGGTCCTCTTTAAATAACCTTTTAGTATCATGTCAATATGGATTGATGTCCAAGGAATGATTGAATGAGCGAGAACGAGCAAAATGTACCTAAGGGTGAGTCTTTCATAAGCTAGCATTCAATATTGGCCTACAAGTTTGAAAGTTGCATCATGAATTTAGGCATTTTAAGGAATTTGTTAGTGAATCAAGTACTGAAACAACACTGACAGAGCATGAAAGTATTCTTCATACTTGTAAATGTGTGTGTGTGTGGTCTGTGCGGAGGGAAAAATAGAGCTGCGTGATTTCGCCTGAAGCACTCAGTGTTTTCTTTTACTCCACGGTTTGCTCTGAAACCGCTTCATCTCGAGCGTAACACGCTAACGTCCCGTGAATCCACCACATTATACTAAAGCAATCAGAATTTGTGAAATAACATTAAAAAAGAATGTGCAAATGTCATCCATTTCAAGACGGTGCGCTGGGTTATTTCTTTCTCCCTTTCTATTTATGTGCCCTACTGATGCTGATCTGGAGGAATTTAGTGTCATCTCACTTGTGAATTTAATAAACGTCTTGATTGACGCCTGACTTGATGACTTTCACTGTGGGAGAGCAATAAAAAAATATCAGAGGCCGTGTTTGAATTAATGATAGACTTCCGATGCGGATTCATGGTCCGTGCTGCAGTGAAATGTGGCCGGCGTTAACGTGAGGTAATTTTTGTCGGCCATTGATTGAAAGAATAAAGAAGTAGCAATGCTATTATTGAGGTGTCGGCGTAATGTGGTTTGGTGAAGAGTGGTAAGTACCCAGAGTCTTGTGCATTGAGACGGATCATTAGCGCTCTGCTTTATTTTACGATATGGGAGTCAGGAAAGATGTGGACTTCAATTGCACCCATAATAGTGTCTTAAGAGTGAACGTGACGTTTCTTGAAGGCGACTCTTTTAATAAGCGGATGTCTGTATAGAGAAAGTAATATGCTACTTTCAAATGGTGCTATATGTTATGCTACTTATTAAAAGTAGTTAATAAATTAAATGTATTAAAACAAAGTAATATTAGATTTGAAATAAAAATGTATCATTCTGTTGAAATTGAAGTCTTGTGTCAAACACAGATGAACTCTAATAAGTAGGCCCACACGGAAACTGCGCGCGCAGAATTCCACAGATTTTTAGCCCATCATTAATTCTGTTTATTTATTTGAGTAAATGTGTGTAAATCTATATTTATTTATAAGTTTTTAAATTAATTACAGAAATATTGTTGACTAATATGAAAATGTTCATCTGATTTATGTACAATGCAGTTTGTACAGTAATATTTTCTGTCTTTTAGTAGATATATTATATGAGAGACTTGCTTTGTTTACCAAATAAAGTGGATCTAATTGGATTTGCATTTTAAACATTAAATTAAAGTTAAAAAGAGATTTTATTTTTTTATTTTAACATATTAAGGTTTTAGTTATAATACTCCCAAAATAATTCCACAGAAATCCGCAGATTTTTACCAAAATTATCCGCAGAAATAGCAAAAAACGTCTGCAGATTCCGTTTGGCCCTGCTTATGAGGTTAAAGATTACTGCAAGAACATATGAAGAACTTCATTATAATTAATTAATATAATTAATATATATATATATATATACATACACACTCACCGGCCACTTTATTAGGTACACCTATTACCAGGTTGGACCTCTGGACACCTTTTTGCCTTTGGAACTGCCTTAATCCTTCATGACATAGATTCAACAAGGACTGGAAAAATTCCTTAGAGATTTTGGTCCATATTGACATGATATCGTTATGCACTTACTGCAGATTTGCCAGCTGCACATTCATGATGTAAATCTCCAGTTGCCTTTCTATCGGCTGGAACCAGTCTGGCCATTCTCCTCTGATTTCTGGCATCAACAAGGCATTTGCCCCCACAGAACTGCCGTTCTCTTTTTCAGACCATTCTCTAGAATGACACAGTTAGAACCCTAGACATGGTTGTGCATGAAAATCCCAGTAGATCAGCAGTTTCTGAAATATTCCGATCAGCCTGTATGGCATGAACAACCATGCCACATTCAAAGTCACTTAAATCCCCTTTCTTCCCCATTCTGATACTCGGTTTGAACTGCAGCAGATCGTCTTGATCATGTCTACATGTCTAAATGCATTGAATTGCTGCCATGTGATTAGCTGATTAGAAACTTTCGTAACAAGCAGTTGGAGAGGTGTACCTAATAAAGTGGCGGGTGAATGTGTAATATATATATATATTTTTTTTTTTTTGCCCTAAATATGATATAATTCCATCACTCCTATATGCATATACCAGAAATCAACATCTTGTTTTTGTAATCTAGTAATCTGGTCAAATTTATTTTGTCATACCTTGAATATCCCTGATCTGCAATATGCTCGACAAATGAAAAAAATAAAAATGTTCACAAAAAAAGAGAGAGAGAAGAGAGTAAACATCATGCTTTGATTCATTTAGCAAACAAACACATTTACTCCCCAATTATCACAATAACAATTATGCTGTGCTTGTTCACTGTGTGTTTTGGGGATAGTAAAGCCCTGTCGTGTGTCTCTGTCTTTGACATGGCTGATGAAGAGGTTTTTTTTTTCACGAGCTGCGCGCTTTGCTCATCAAGCGTTTGATGTGCACACACAGATTCGGGCGGATTCCATGTTTGTTTTCCATGACCGCGATCCCCAGCGAATAACACACGCAGCCAGACGTGATTCATCAACCGGGGAACAGCACATGCAAAAACTAACCAACAGCAACAGATGTAGCCGATATCTCAAAACAGAGAATTAAACTCCGGGCGTCTGTCCTGCTGGCTGCTCCATCGGCCAATACACGTTCATGCCATGATGGTATCATAATGGAGCGAACAGCAGCTGTATTGTAACCTACAAAGTGCATGTGTGTGTGTGTGGCATCATCCCAGACCTGGAGACGACAGCCTCATCATCTCCGGCACTCATCCCGTGGCGTTCACATCAATATTGAAATGTCATCTGCACCAGTGTAAAAAAACAAAAAACTGAAGAATCAGATATATTAAAATCCAATCTGTGTTGGTGTTCACTACACGCAACTGCTGTTGCCTTGCAAAAAAGCTTGAAATAGGTTTCTTTCAAATCTTAAAACTGTATAACAGATATATACGTAGAGTAATATTAGAAATATATATATATATATA
>CAIGQZ010032997.1:3915134-3927292 GCA_903798205.1 Danio tinwini
TTATTATTATTATTATTATTATTATTATTATTATTATTATTATTATTATTATTATTATTAAGTCAAGGGTGAAATAAATAAATAAATAAATAAATAAATTATTTATTTATTTATTTATTAAACATCTTAATAAATTTTAAGATGAATAAAATTATGAATGCTAAATCGTTATATATTCATGTTTTAAAAAAATTGGTTTTAGAAATCATTGAGTTAAAAATCATTTATTTATTTTTTTGTAAGGAAATAATGTTCTGAGTAAAAGACCATTTACTCCATCTAAGTAAAAGAATACTTAAAGTAATATACTTAAGTATAATTCCTGTAATTTGGTGTTATTTCTTCTGAAAGTATACATAATCACGGGGATATACTTGTCAAGGTTCACACGTTGACAATAATAAATTTGATCCATTATTGCATGCAAATTCTTACAAATAGCCTCTTTAACTGATATTACAGCCCTTAAAATCATCCCACTCACAAGCATGAATGCAACTTTACAGCTCTGGTAAAGCATGGGGAAGATTTAAGAGGCTCATAAGGGGCGGAGCTCCATAAATATTCCGTATCATAATAGTTGCATTCCCCTATATTGACTTGAGGAAATGAGATTTAAATTAATAGGAAAGATGTGTTGCTTGTCATAACAAACCACAGCTGAGATGATTCATAACAGGAAGAGAAATGCATGAGTCCATAATGAAAGATGCACATAGTTAACGTTCAAATATAAGCCAGTTACTTAAAAGAACGCGGTAATCATCCTCTGAGGTTCTTGTAATAAACAAGCTATTTAAAGTTGAATGGAATTATCCCGTAGTCAATCTTCTGATCTGATTACAAAGCAGCTGCTTCAAAAAAAACAACAACAATAATTTACATGCTATCAAAAGAATGAAAGCTCTGGTAGACATATAGCCAGAGACTGCAGCAGTAATTGCCCATAAATATAAAGTTTCGCCGCATATTCGATATCCTCAGAGCAATTATGTTGAGGACGGAGGCGACGTGTGCTCCGCCGTCTGCCCTGATATTAATATTTTTGGAAGCACAGGTGTGTCTGTGCAGATTTAGCAGACTGTGCTTTAAGCTGCTTATGTTAACAACATGAAACGGTGCTTCTCAAGCACACTAGCTAGGCCAATTACAACAGTCACCCTCCTTATATTAATTTAGTCAAGAGGGAGACTGTTATCGTTTAAACGACACTCTATCTGGGTTCACAGATGGTATGAGTTAGTTGCAGAGGTAATGAATTGTGCGCTCAATCCCACAGAGCAGGTGAATAGGGAAGTTTTGGCAGCGCTCTACCGGCGCCGGCTGCTACTGAGATGTAAAAACTGGCTTTGTAAAGCGATGCTTCTCAACGGCGATGGGGTTAACTGGCATTGAATATTCGCGCTTATTGAAATATTTACCCTAGTGTCAGGCTGTGACACCCATTCTCTGCTGGCTTTGGTTTGTACAAATGTTTCCCGTCACGGTTGCCAACACAAAACCACAGACTAGACCGAGCAAGTGACATAGAGATACATTACATTGTCAGAACGGGAGAAAATAAGTATGCTTGCTTTTATATAAACAAATGGTTTCGTGTGGGAAACAATTGCTTTACTCATTTATTGGTTTGAGATCTGATTGCTTTAGGGCCCGTGTAAAGCCTGCACTCTCAGAAATAAAGGTACGCAAGCTGTCACTGGGGTGGTATTTTTTTAAAGGTACCTCAAGGGTACATATTAGTAATATATAATTTCGAGGTACCAATACGGACCCTTTAAGTACAAATGTGTACCTTTCGAAAAGGTACCACCCCAGTGACAGCTCGCGTACCTTTATGTCTGAGAGTGTGTGCACAACTCATTCTAGACCTAGTTTTGACTAGAATCCAAAACAATTACAAGTGGAAATAGGAATGGTAATGCATCCCGGCTGATAATTTGTAATTGGATCACTAAGAAGCTCAAGCTAATTCCAGGTGGAAACCAATGCTAATGGGACAGTATTTGAGGAGTTATTTTGTCATACGGAAAGGAGCTGACATCCATTAGTCACTTTTCTTTAACCAGGCTGCATTTCTAACTTGGTATCCAGGCAAGAAACATGCTGAAGCAAGCAGAGATATCTCACTTCACTGATTTGTCATAAAACATCATTGCAATTTCCTCAAACAAAGCGGCCTTAGAGACACTGGCTCCCACAGAAAGGTGTTTTTCTTTCTTTCTGTCGGTCTCTAAGCACCGTCAGCTATCATGCCTCATTGATGACTTTGATAGAAGGAGATGGATTAGACACCGGGTCTTCCTGATATTGCCATGGTAACCTCTAAATTGGGTCCCACTTTCTTTTGATGGCATACGTCTGGCAGGGCCTCATAATGATGGCTTTCGCTTCCATTAAAGAAAAAAAAGGTTAGGCTTAGAAAGAGTTAATGTGATTCTCAACTAGTGGATCACCAATTATCAAATCAGCTAGAATACATATAGCAGTATCACAGAGAGTGACAAAATGTGATCGCTCGAGGTAAAAACTAGAACTCAGACTGGTATTAAAGCTTTGAATTTGTTTAAATTAAGTGCCACTACCAAGGTTTCACGTAGTAAATTGAATCATTAAAATGAGTAACAAAGTAGAGCATTAAAGTCAAAAGTAAACATCTTTTGTGGTAATGGAACAGCATCTAGGGGGGCAGCACGGTGGCGCAGTCGGTAGCACAATCGCCTCACAGCAAGAAGTTTGCTGATTCGAGCCCCAGCTGGGTCAGTTGGCATTTTTGTGTGGAGTTTGCATGTTCTCCCCGTGTTGGTGTGGTGTGCTTCGGTTTCCCCCACACGTCCAAAAGCATGTGGTGTAGGTGAATTGGGTAAGCTAAATCGTCTGTAGTGTATAAGTGAGAATGAGTGTGTATGGATGTTTCCCAGTGATCATCCGTTGCATAAAACATATGCTGGATGAGTCAAGGTGGTTCATTCTGCTGTGGCGACCCCAGATTAATAAAAGGACTAAGCCGAAAAGAAAATGAAATGAGGAACAGCATCTATCCTGGTTCTGATCAAGAAATACTAACCAACTACTTCCTAGCAACCTACACTGAATGATGTATCATTGTTTCTCTCTGCCTACTGTTCACAGGTGGGCAAAAGGAGGAAGTGTGATAAAGGAAGTGTCTGGAGACACTTACGAAGTCATAGTGGACCACTCGTTCTTCACAGAGCCAGTATCCTGTGAGGTCACTAACCCACTAGGCAGCACCAACATCAGTCGAAATGTGGATGTCTACTGTGAGTTATTTTTGTTTGTTCCTAATTAGATAAGATTAGATTAGATTCAACTTTATTGTCATTACACATGTACAAGTACAAGGCAACGAAATGCAGGTTAGGTGTAACCAGGAGTGCAACAGCAGCAAGTGCGCTCAGCAACAGAGCAGCTTCTATACCAGACTGTGACGCAGTTTGTCAGGATGCTTTCTATTGTGCAGCAGTAGTAGTTCACCAAGACGGCTGATGACAGCAGGTTCTTCTTAAGTTGCCTTAAAAAATAGGCACTGGTGAGCCTTCTTGACCAGGCTGGAGGTGTTGGTAGTCCAGGAAAGGTCCTTTGAGATGTGGGTCCCCAGGGAACTTGAAGAATGAGACAGGCTCAACGGCCATCCCATTTCTGTGGATGGGATCATGTGAGCCTGTTCGTCCATTCCTAAATTTCACAATGAGCTCCTTAGTCTTAGTGGTGTTAAGGAGCAGATTATTGTCGGTGCACCAAGTTGCAAGGTATCAAGGTATTTGTTCATAGTTCAAGGTGTGGAAACTAGAGTTGCCTACCTCTCTCTTCCTGAGAGACCATCACTGCATTCTATTCAGAAGACTCCTCCCAATGCCCTAATCCAGGGATGCTCAACCGTGTTGCTGCAAAGTTTAGCTCCAACCCTGATCAAACACAAATAAACCAAGTATATAGTATCTGAAGGAGCAAATGTGTTTAATCAAGGTTGCATCTGAACTCTGCAGGAAGGTAGATCTCCAGGAACAGAGTTGGGCACGTCTGCCCTATTACATTTACTCTCTGGACTGACAGCTTCGAAGGAAATAGGGCATAGAGGATGATCCCTTAAGAATAGATCGCAGTGTGTGACCCCAAACAACTTCCCAATCCAACCAGCTCTAACAAACAAAAAGGTGTGTTTAACTATAGTAGGGGTGTCAAGGTGGTGCAGTGGGTGGCAGGATCATCTCACAGCAAGAAGGTCACTGGTTCGAGACCACATGCGAAAACTAGGTTGCTGTTGGAAGTGGTGTTAGTGGTGTTGAGCATCGTCTTTCGGATGAGACATTAAACCGAGGTCTTGACTCTCTGTGGTCATTAAAGTAAAGAGTAGGAGTGTAACCCTGGTGTCCTGACCAAATTACCTTCATCGGTCCTTAACCATCATAGCCTCCCAATCATTCCCATCCACCAAATTGGATCTATCTCTTCCACTGTCTCTCCACTCCTCCTATAGCTGGTGTGTGGTGAGAGCACTGGCACTGTTGTTCTGTGGCTGCCGTCACATCATCCAAGTAGATGCTGCACATTGATGGTGGTGTGGAGAGACCAACCCCCCCCCCCCCCCCCCCCCCCCCCCCCCCGCCCCTCCGCGGGCCGGCCCCCCCCCCCCCCCCCCCCCCCCCCCCCCGCTCTTAAGATAGTGAAGCACTTTTAGTGTATGGCCACACACATTACATTACACAGAGTTGTCATGTCATCAATATTGTATTAAATCAATCATAAGAAAGCTAAGTTTATGATTTTGTCTGTTCTTTCTAGTTGGACCTCGGATGGCTGCAGAACCCCAGTCATTGCAGGTCGACCTCGGATCAGATGCTGTGTTTAACTGTGCCTGGACAGGAAACCCTTCTTTAACCATAGTTTGGATGAAAAGAGGCTCTGGAGTGGTAAGTTGCTGGACATTCTAACTGGACACTGCCCAAACTGATAATCCAGCATACATTTGGTCCTCCTAGCAAAGAGCTAGAACTAGTGGACCATCATAATCATGTTGTTCTCAAGCAAAACTGTGTGGGCGTAGCTCAGCAGTTCCCCTTTTAATACTGCAGATCACCAAGCGGACACCCTGACCGGTCCCAGCATCCAAAATATCCCTTTTGCTGGTGACAGAAGTAGGAACCTCACAGTTATCTTACACCAGTTCTCTTATGTTTTTTTTTTTCATATCAGCTACACAAATAGTACAAAATAGACAACAAATTCCCTTTGTATAAAACAAAAAAGAACAGATCAATCACACATGAAAAAAAACTCTTGCTTTTGATTTTGGCTTTCATCCATTAATTTCAAACTTCACTATGATATTCTTGATACAACTCCTTTGATCTATTAATACACTGCCTTCTATTTATCAAAAGATCAGAAAGAGAATCACAAAATTCCATCCTTTCAAGGACAACATGTTTACATTCAGGGATGTGCCCCGATGGCAAACATCAGGGTTTCAATTTTCTTTCCAATCCTATTACTTTCAGACCAATGGTGCCTTCATTTGGGGTACGTCCATATGCTGGCCCAGACTTGGGGGAAATTCTGCCCCACTGACACCAAGTGCTCTCATTTATTTTCCATCTGACTATCACCTACCATCTCCCATGTTCACACGCCCTCCTCATCTGACCCAAATTGGATTTTAATAATTGAGAAGAAGGCCCTTTTCCAAGCTTAGCAGCCCATTCAAGAGTCCTGATTCATTTTGACTCTGGCCATCTCTCTTTGCACTCCTTTTTTTTAATGTTTTGATCTTTGACCTTTGACTACAGGTGCTAAGCAATGAAAACATCCTGACGCTGAAATCGGTCAGGCAAGAGGATGCTGGGAAATATGTGTGCCGTGCCGTTGTGCCTCGCGTTGGAGCGGCTGAGAAAGAAGTCTCTCTCACCGTGAATGGTACGTCTGACACTCTTCTACAAGATACGTGGCTAATGAGTTTGTCTTGCACATATAAGGGCTGTTACTTTGTTTGAAGGTTGCAAACATCCCAAAGTGGAATGTGTGTAAATTGAAAAAAAAAAGATGAATATCCAGGTGACATCTGTATGAATTAGACTTATTTTGGCATTCATGTTGACTCCGAGACAGAAGTTTGATGTTTACTCGCTGGTCTGCTGTTTCTCTTGGCTAATGCTGATTATATTCAGTAAGAATTGCAAGAGGAGCTGTTTCTTAGGCTGCTACAGGCTAATGAACACAGGAGAATAGCGGGAGACTGGCTACTCTCAGATAAATGACTTCATTACGGCCGCTTGATATTCAGGCGGCATGCATTAGCCACACGACAGCTTTCATTCGCAAAATCCAGCACGTCTTTTAAAAGCTCCTTTCTCTCCCAAACCTATTTGCCATGGGCTACGACTTTGACGTGAGTTGAAAATAAGTGAAGTTCAGCCAAAGTGACAATTGTGTTTGCACTGAATGATTCCTCGGCAAGTTTAGATTCACTAATGCAGTTTGGGAGCTGCGGAATGAAAGAAAATCAATAAGGTACTGTTATGACTGATAGCATTAATATGCAAAGTCAGACGTTCCATTCCAGGCCTACAGAGAATGCGGGAATTATAGAAATTATAGACGACATCCACTTTCATCAAGCACGTTCTGTTCTTTATTAGGACGGTAAAGGTTAAGTCTGCTTCGCATTTACTCTTGACTCCTACAGAGTTTGGGATTGCCCAAAATCCCAGATAAATAGTCAAGTTTCTTGATCTAGAAATATTTATAGAGATATATGAAAAGATCCGGGGTGGCACAGTGGCTCAGCAATGGTTAGCACTGTCGCCTCGCAGTAAGAAGATTGCTGGTTTGAGTCCCGACTGGGCTAGTTGGCATTTCTGAGTAGAGTTTCTCGCCAGGAATTCGGTGAATTGAATAAGCTAAATTGTCTAATGTATGAGTGTGTGTGTATATGAGTGTGTATGGATGTGTGGCGAGGGGGTGGGGCTGAGAGGCGTGAGAACGGAATCCCACAGAAGGAGCTCTGGACTATAAGAGGAGGAACGATGGCAGAGGAAGCTGAGAGAGGACCGGGCCCTGACATATTGTTTTACTTTTGTTTTCAGTTTGTTTTGGTTTAGATGGCAGTCTTCGTGAGGAGCTGCCGTCCCTTTTATTAATAAATATTTGTTAAAAGTTTGACGGTTCTCCGTCTTCTTTTCCCCGGCAGCCAGGTGGCTGTAAACTTTATTACAGGGTGTTTCCCAGTACTAGGTTACGGCTGAATGGGCATCCGCTGTGCAAAATCATATGCTCTATATATAATAGTTGGCAGCTCATTCCGCTGTGGTGACCTCTGAAATAGAGACTAAGCCAAAGGAAAATGAATGAATCAATGAATATATTCACTTGACGTTCCATATGGGGCTTCAAAATCTACCCGAATGTGCAACAAGTTCTAACAACAATTAGCAAATGCCCTAATTGATTTGAAAATGCTGTGTATAATTGCTCATCCACCTTATAACTATTGTAAATCATTATTGATGTATCAACACCTCTTGACCTGGATCTGTCTTTCAGGTATCAAAGAACAAGAGTCTTTTAATTCTCTTCAATAAGCGAGCCCTTGTGCTCAAAAAGCCACAGGAGGACTGCAAGCTGTGTTCTAACTCATTTCTGGAAGTGAACACACGAGCGTTGCGTGTTAGATTCGAGTACCTAGTGCACTCTTTGATGTGGCAGCATGTGGCACAGGCTCTCTTGTAGCATGGAGCTGATTGTTTCAAGTTCTGGTGCATTTGGGAGATGAAGCCGATCGTTTCACATCTTTCTTATCACACCGTGTCCTAACTACACACGACATGACAAGATTGCAGCGACAAGCAATTTGGCTGTGTACATCAAATATAAATTTACATTTAAAACATTTATATTTGAGCGGTTTGATTCAATATCAGCCATCGCATAATCTAATCAATACATATTTAACATTATTGAAAGTACTTAAGCAGCTGAGTGACTGATGTGGTTCGCTAGTTATATAGTTTTCAATATCTGAGGTAAACAATCTGCTGCTGTTTTCTGTAGTATGGCAATAAATGTATACATATAAAGGCTGATTTATACTTCTGCGCCAAGTGCACGCACATGCTCCGGTGCAGCCTTTACACGGTCACATTGCCCTTGCCCTGGTTGATGTGCACCTGGGCGATTTGGCTTAAATTTAAGATCTCAAATAATTAAAAATTTTAACTCGATTACGATTAATAAATGATTATTTTATTTATATAGTTTTTGTCCTCATAATTCACTGACAAGTTTTGTATAGTAAATATGTTCAAATATTACAAGTGAGACATTTTTAAATGTAGGGTGCATTCACATCAATGCTGAACAACTGAAATTAAAACACACATTGTCTAAAACGTGGCTCTCCACGCCACCCACCCTTGTCACCGCTACCAAACTGACCAATCACAAAGCTTGTGCTACATGTCGATGTAATTTGTAGTTACATTTTTTTGAGAGGTGTGCAGATATGCGTAAGCTGCGCCGCATTGTATGTGTGCGATTGGCAGAAGTATAATGTCAGAATAATGTAGTAAGTATAAATCATGTCATTCATTCATTCATTCATTTTCTTTTCGGCTTAGTCCCTTTATTAATTTGGGGTCGCCACTGCGGAATGAACCACCAACTTATCCAGCACGATTTTATGCAGCGGATGCCCTTCCAGCCGCAACCCATCTCTGGGAAGCATCCACACACACTCATTCACACTCATACACTACGGACAATTTAGCCTACCCAATTCACCTGTACCGCATGTCTTTGGACTGTGGGGGAAACCAGAGCACCCAGAAGAAACCCACGCGAATGCAGGGAGAACATGCAAACTCCACACAGAAACGCCAACTGACCCAGCCGAGGCTCGAACCAGCGACCTTTTTGCTGTGAGGCGACAGCACTACCTTCTGTGCCACTGCGCCGCCTAAATCATGTCATAATAAGTTTAAATTAGCCTTGATAAAGCGGGTTCACGTGACTCCACATACAGCATGAAAAGTAATTTAAAAAAATTTACCTGGAAAAATTTGATCAATTATAGGTTCTGAATGTCGATTTTGATTACTTTTCGATTAGTCACCCAGCCCAGGTGCACTTGATCGCCACGCGAACCTGTTGGACCGTGTGTTTACAAGCGTCAAGTCCTGTGAAGTAGCTCTAGATGGAAACTGTTGTTTTGTGTTTACCTCATGATTAAAGTTATTGTAGGTCCACTGGTTCCCCCCTCTGAATTTTAGCTACTAGCTTTAAAAAAAAGACACCTACGAAGAAACTTGACACAGAAAAACTTAAAAACCTACTGACATCTAGCGTTTCGAAAGTGTTATTGCAGAGCAACACAAACAGCACGCAGAAGTATGAATGCATGACTAAGGCATGCGTCATGGGTCACGCCAATCACTCGACAGAGAAGTACAAATCAGCCTTAATGGTAATCAAACTCACATTGGTAGCATTTAACAAAAATAAAAAAAGCCCATAATCAGTACCTGAGGGGATCATTGCCATAGGAATTTACGTGGCTGTTTTGCCGCAACGTCGCAGAAATAGAAACTTTAGTTTTCTAAAATAGAAATGTTGTGCATCATGTTGCTATGTTTTGATTCACCTATTTTAAAGGGCACCTAGGTTACCACTTTTTCCAGATTTAATAGTCTTTTGTGTCCCCAGAATGTGTCTGTAAAGTTTCAGCTCAAAACACCCATCAGATTATTTATTATAGCTTCCACTAGTTTGTGTTTTATGGCTCTCAACAGATTTTTGCTGTTTTTGTGTACTGCGCCTTTAAGGCTAGTCCTCCCCGCCCACCATTTCCACGTGCCTGTCAGCGTGCCTCAGTCTCCGCCCTCGGCTGCCTCAAAAAACTGACACAGACATAAAGAAAGCAGATCTCACGTAACGTTTGTGAGAAAAAACTACAGTAAGAGCTTTACCAATGAGTATTTGATGTATTTGTTGTGTGGAGCTGCAGGATGAGTCACACACAATGGCGTTACAAAGTTCACGCACACACACAGACACATAGACACAGCGCAGACACACACGCACATATATACAGCCCGCGCGTTTAGCTTTGCACTGTCTTTGCACGCAAATGTGACAGGATACAGGTTAATATCCACTGCTGTATTGATATCTGTTACGTTAATGTACAAAATAAACCTGATTTAACGTCCACAAACTGGGATTGAAGCGCCTTCTTTTATAATTGTACTGACATGCGGCTGTGTTGATATAGTAAATCTGAAGTAAATCGCTGTAATTCATTACACACATGCTCTGTTTTAAAACATTTTAAACTTGTTAAACTCACTCTTGATCACATTTGATGATAATTGATGATCCTAAACTGAACAGATCTTTTATTTACGGTTGATTTGCGCACAACCTGTCTTGTTGATATGATTATACACGTTACTACGGAGACATGTTAATTCGCAGCTGTCAATCAATTCGGTGGGCGGGGGGACCGCACTCCTACGTCAATTTGCGGTCGGTCTCAAAACCGCTCCAATTGGTCCACCGTTTTTATGTTGTTAAATTGAAAAAAAAAGCACTGGGTGTGTTTTTATCACGTCAGTATGACGGTCTATACACTATACACATGTCTTCCCAAACAGTAGATTTTTCACAATAGGTGCCCTTTAATGCACATTTCGGATATAACGGTTGATGGAAACACCATTATGCGCATAAAAAAACGTATGCACATAACAGAGTAGGATAAACTTTTTATTCAATAAGAAAAGATACAAATAATCTATGATGGAAACACTTTTACCAAACAAATTCCATAAGTTTAATTCACATCTTTGGATGGAAACATAGCTACTGGTGCAGATGGTCAGAACAAAACTTGTTCTAACATGAAAAAGATGCCCTTTATTGTGTATCGCGGTGCCGCATCGCATGTAGTTATAGTAGGACATGGTGTTTCTGAGCACTCCTAATTGGCCTGAAGAATTAATGAAGACCACAGCTTTGGGTTTCTAAAGTGTGTGGAAAGATTTCAAAGGTTTATGGAACCTCTGATTGCTTCACTGAACTTATTTCACATCGTTACTAATAAATGCTTGTTTATATCACTTTGACACACTCAGTATGAAGTGTTATAAAAATAAGACATGCCTTGACAAGAAAAGAAGATAACCAATGCTCAAAAAATGAAAGATAACCCACTTCAACTCAATCCCCAGTGAGTCACCTAATAAAAGTAATTTATGCTAACAATTAAACGTACACGTTTGGAATTTGTCAATATCTGTTTCCTCCTATGTGTGCGTCACCAGAACCCGGAGCTCCTACTGAGATTCAAAATATAGTCCCAGCGTTCTCCCAGGCCCAGTGTAATTTAATTATAATCAAATAGCTAGCAGGGGACACCGTTTGCCGAAAACACGCTAATGGATACACATTGCTTTCTGCTTTTTGTTGCCTTGTTCCTCAGATAGGGATCTCATTTCTCCATGTGTGTTTTGAGCCCTAATGGGATTTTATATCTCAATATGTCCTTATGCTGGTTTATTTATTTGGTTGCCTAATACGATTTGGCTTGTGGCTTTTGGTTTGTTTATATTGTTGTCTGTATGGATTACGGTCCCAAAAGTCTGCATTTATTCGATTTCAGATACAATAAATTGTGAAATAGTATTACTGTTTAAAACAACTGCTTTTTATGTCATGTGTTTAGACGTGTAATTGCACTCCTGATATGGCAAAGCTGCTTTCTCAGCATCATTATTCCAGTCTTCAGTGTCACATGAGCTTTCAGAAATGGTTCTAATGTGATTGTTTGCCGCTCAAAAAAAGTTTTTATTATGAGTGCTGACTTTGTATTTGTTTGTTTACTTATTTGTCCATTTATTTATTTTGTTTAATTTCTAAAAAGAAGAAATGACTGCTAAAAAAATCTGATTTCGAATCACTTTTAAAATCAGCATTTTAAAGTGCATTCAAACAAAACTGGTGTTAAAACCAAAAAAATTATCCATCCAACTATCCATCCATCCATCTATCTATCCATCCATCCATCCATCCATCTATCTCTCTGTCTGTCTGTCCATCTATCTATCTATCTATCTATCTATCTATCTATCTATCTATCTATCTAT
>CAIGQZ010032997.1:3929363-3945063 GCA_903798205.1 Danio tinwini
ATTTATTTATTTATTTATTTATTTATTTATTTATTTATTTATTTATTCATTTATTTGTTTATTCATTTTCTTATTTATTTATTTTATTCATTAAAAAAGTTTAACAAACAAAATATAAAAATGTGAAAATTAATGCTTTTCTCTAAAGATACAGAACAGGATCTCTCAGTGTATACATATAATTTTGATTTTTGCTGAACAGTGGACTTCCCAGAGCAAGGATGAACCTCTAATTTATTTTATTTTATCTTATTTTATTAAATTGTATAAAAAAAATAATATATAAAATATAAAAATGTGAAAATTAATACTTTTCTCTAAAGATACAGGACTTTATTTTTCATTGTATACATAAAAATTATCGTAATTAATATAGTTATCACAAATATTGTGATATATATTTTTACCTCCATATCACCCATCTTTATTGTATTTATCCAAATATCTTACTTATTTTGCAGACATTTACTCCACAAGGAAATTTGTATTCTTCTTCCATGCCAACTCGCAGATATAGAGAAGAGCAAACTCTCCACAGATTAATGAATTGGCAAATGAAAGCTAGTGAAATAAACGCCGACAGTGGTGGTGCGGAGAGAAATTTGTGGTGCTTAGTGCAATGTTAATAATGTAAGTATGCTAAAACTGTATTTTCAGAATAAAGCACAGCGGGATGGTGTGTACGTTTTTCATGAGCCCAATCCCCTTAATAAATCATACATAATTAAATGGTCAATTAAGGGATATCCATCAGATTAAAATACGTTGCTTACTGCTTCTAAATGCAAAGCAAGCAGCATATTGGTAAAGGCATCAACTAATTTGTAGTGTTCAGTCATTATCCTGGTGTTTATTGCTTAGTGTACTACGACTAATTCAGTATAGCCTCACCTTATTGTTGAAACATATACTTTGCCAGCCTGATTTCACCAAGCTGGACATGTTCCTGGTTTAACATCTACACACACCGGTCACTTTATTAGGTACCTTACTAGAAACGGGTTAGACCCCCTTTTGCCAGCTTGAACCAGTCTGGCTATTCTTCTCTGACCTCTGGCATCAACAAGGCATTTGCGCCCACAAAACTGCCGCTCATATTTTCTCTTTTTCAGACCATTCTCTGTAAACCCCAGAAATGGTTGTGCGTGAAAATCCCAGTAGATCAGCAGTTTCTGAAATACTCAGACCAGCCCGTCTGGCACCAACAACCACAATCAAAGTCACTTAAATCACCTTTCTTTCCCATTCTGATGCTCAGTTTAAACTGCAGCAGATCATCTTGACCATGTCTACATGCCTAAATGCATCGAGTTGCGGCCATGTGATTGGCTGTTGGACAGGTGTACCTAATAAAGTGGCCGGTGAGTGCATGTTCATCCTGGAACAACATTCCAATCAACCAATCAGAATTAAGGGATACGTTTACCTCTTAGGCTTACGGTTAGGTTTATGCACTTCACATGATTGTTATCCAACTATTATTTCTCTCTGATTTTGGGAATAATTTACAGCTATGGTTGGGTTTAGAGGTAGGGAATAGGTATGGATTATATTTTCCAACAAAAATGATGTTCCAGGATCAACATAGATGTTAATCCAGGATCGCATCATACTTGGCAAAATCATCTATACAGGCAGACAGAGGACTCTACATTGCACATTAAGTGTTTTCTTTGTTAAGTTTTTTTTTGGATGCAGTTATACTGTATATGTTTGATGCATCAAGTCATTTTCTTTATATTGATTATCTGTGCTTATCATAGTATAGTATATTGCTGAAGTATACTAGCAAGTTATCTTTATAGGTGGTAAATTCAAGCAGATTTTAAAAAATCTGTCAAGATCCTACCAATAACAAACCAATACAGTCACAAAATCTATCATTCATCTTTTTTAAAATCCATACACATTGATCGAAATAATAATGTATTGCCTATTGACAACAATTCAGTCTTTTTTATCTCACATCAATATTTAATGTCACATGACCTTAAATTAAATCAGATATAAGATTTTAAAATATAAATTTGTCAAAAAATGTCTCAAGGTGCGTTCACACCAGACGCAGATGAAGCGTCAAGTGTGAGTGATTTTTATGGTAAAGTCAATGCAAAGACGTGAATAGACATCCTGCGGCGCAAATAACACCATTCGCGCAAACAAAGCCGCACGATTAATCGCTCGCGTGTTTGACGCGCTCGAGTTGGAAAATCTGAACTTATGCGGACATTCGCGCTAAATTAACCAATCAGGAGCTTGCTCCTGTAGGGGCGTATTATGACGCAGTACCTCGTCAGAAGTACAGCAGAAAGCTTCCATGACCCAGGTGTAGTTTCTGGAGGAGTTTATGAACTTTTAGAGCTGGGTGCAACTCTGAAAGGATCTAGTGCAATCAGAGCGCCGAATGAATGTACACTGTTTTTCAGCCTTCCTAAACTACATAAAGCACAGCTATTCTCTCAATAGAATCCATGTTAGCCCAACGAAACTAGAGTCACCGGGGAGACAGACGCCCCCCGCCCATGATACAAATCTGCATCTGTTGAGAAGGGAATTTGACGTGTGAATGAAGCAAATTTGAAGCGCGAATCACACAACTCAAAACGTTCACGTGTCTATTTACGTGTGAATATCGCAATTTATTCATGCATGCCACATCTGATGTGAACACAGCATAAAAGTGTTTTATTATTATTATTATTATTATTATAAAAATGTTAAAAAACTAAAATAATTAATAATAATAATGATGACGATGATGATTTGTAGTAGTAGTAGTACTACCTATTTTCATAACTTAGCTTTGAAACCGTGAAATTAATACACCCAAAAAACAAATTTTGCAACTTAATTGTTTAATGCTGAATCCAAATTTGCAAAAACAATGAAGTTAACTTAATCGATTTGTGTTGGGACAACACGAAGGAAAAGTGTGAAACCCTGCATTTTTTACAGTGTAGCTACATTAAAAATGCATCATATAAACAGGCTACATAAAATGTACAGAACATTACCTACTTGCTTGCTAAACAGGCACTGAATAAAGTACGCATAGAAGTGTGTATCACCCAGTAGAATCATTCTGAGATAGGATTGTTTTGGGTGAATTCACTTTACACAATATCACCCTACCGATCTGTTCATCATGACTCGTGTACGCCCCCTACTGTCACAAATATATGCCCTGAAATGAAGTGCACTCCGTCTATCTCTCTCTCAGCCTCCAGCCTTCCCACTTCCCACGGAGTTCCTAAAAGCCAGCATTCTGAGGATAAGTGATAAGCTATCTAATTATATTCCTCATTTATAGCCTGATCCATGAGCTGATTCTTCCGAGCCACCAAGCGCCGGCCTTACCTCCACCAGCAGCAAGCGATCTGAATGTATTTACCTTACGCCTGCAACTATACGCGCACACACACCAGCCTTTATCACATCATATCATGCGGATTATGATTTTTAGTCGCGGGGTATAGCATGCACGTTGCACGCGTGTGCATTAGCGGCAAGGTAGCATTTCCGTCTAATGAAGGGTATGCACATTGGTCTCCACCAGCCTGATATTCCCCTCACTACAGCACTCCATCTGCCTGGCGCTCATCTAGATGCTAATTTATTCTAATAAGAGCCAGTTAATAAACTGCAATTACGAATCAGTCGAGAGACACCGCCGCATATGATTGGCAGATGCATGATTGGTGGATTGGTTTGAATTTGTGTGTGCGTGGATCCAAGTGTGTGTATATATATATATATATATTTTTTTTTTTTTTTTTTTTTAACCCATTAAAAGGATAGTTCACCCAAAAATAAAAATAAAAATTCATGTTAATTTACTCAGGACATCCAAGATAACTTTTGTAGAACATTAAAGAGATTTTGAGCTGAATCTGTGGTCCTTGGTGATTTATATAACGGGAGTGAATGATGATAGATGTTCATTCATTTTCTTTTCAGCTTAGTCCCTTTATTAATCCGGGGTCACCACAACGGAATGAACCGCCAACTTATCCAGCTCAATTTTTATGCAGCGGATGCCCTTCCAGCCGCAATCCATTTCTGGAAAGCATCCACACACACTCATTCATACTCATACACTACGGACAATTTAGCCTACCCAGTTCACCTGTACCGCATGTCTTTGAAACCGGAGCACCCGGAGGAAACCCACACGAATACAGGGAGAACATGCAAACTCCACACAGAAACGCCAACTGACCCAGCCAAGGCTCAAACCAGCGACCTTCTTGCTGTGAGGCGACAGCACTACCTACTGCGCATATACATATAATAAACAAATACAAATGAGTCCAAGTCACTAGCCATGGCTCCTGATGACACACTGAGGTCTTGTGAAGCAAGTAAACATTAAAGCAAGAGTGACATGTCTTGTTTATAGTCTTTCACACTACTGGGCCCATATGAAAGCGCAAGTGCTTGCTTGGACGACAGGTCAGGTGACACAGTTCCTTCATAGATTTTGGTGATTGCAACACCAGCCCTCGTGCTTTCATCATCAAAAGCAATCGGACTACATTTGTACATGTGCCAAAACTTGTTTGACCAATGAGTTTTTCATTTTTAGGTGAACCATCCGTTTAAAAAGGCAAATTATCCCAGAAACACATCATATTACAGTTCATGTCATGTCATTGTTTGTTTTGTGCAATTTCGAAAAAAAGAACAGGGTGAGCTGTAGCTTAAGCCAGAGTTCAAAGTTCAAGGCTCCGCAGTTAAAACAGAGCATGAAGAGACACTCTGGGGGCCCTTATCTCTCAGAAATAACATTTATTTCTGCCATTGGCTCTCTTCCGATTGCAGCCTATAGAAATAGACTTGCAGTTGGCACGCCGAGTCTTATCTCCTCGGGAGACATGAGGTCTGCCATAAATCAGCTCTTTTCAAGATTGAAAATGAAGACCAGACCCTCACTCCCTCACCCTTAACACAGCTCTTAAATAGACCAGCCCACAGGAGACTCCTTTAAGAGTCTGCCCATTCAAACCTAATACAATGCCGCTCTTTCCTTTCAATGCCAAAATTCCTAACATGCCACCGCGAGGCTTCAGTACTGCACACATGATTGGCAGATCCTACAGATGAGATCTTTTAGACTCCTCTGAGAAAGTTTTACACCTCTCTCGAAGCGTGGGCAAGCGGAATTTGTCAATCTCGTCGCTGGTAATGTGTGCGTCTGCCTTGCACATGCTCTCTCCAGGGAAAACTCAACAGTTGCGCAAAGCCCCTGCATCTTATCCACACAGAGCTCGCAGTTTAGCTGTGCAAATGAGGGTCATTATTCTATGCACTGCAGATTCGCCAATGACAATTCCGCTTGAGTGACGCAACTGGAAAACAGGTGTTACTGCACACAGAAAGTAGGTGGTAAAACAGTATTTTATTTTTAAAATGAAGTTTGTGTGCTTTATTTTTTTCCCTGTGAATGCAGATCAAATGATGGAGGAAAGTGCTAGAGCTTGCCAAACACCCATACACACAGTATGGCCAAGTGCACTTTCAGAACCAATTCAAGTGTCTGCGGAGTGATGCTTAAAGTTGCAGAAAAAATACATCAGATTGCAGCATCTTTCACAACCAAGTACACTTTTTGGGAAGTAAATGCAGCACTTGTTTGTTTAGTGTTGAGTGTACTTATTACCTAATATACATATATAGGATAAAAATCAACATGCTGGTAGCAGTGGTAAGGTTGTGTGATCAATCAACGCCATCTTACAGCAACTTTTTGATTTAGTGGTTAATTTGTATGAAATTGTATAATCTCATTTGTATATTTTAGTATGATTTGCTCATCCACCAATGACCGTTGGGTTTAGGGGTGTGGTTTTGTGCCACGCCTTATTTTAAAATTCGGAAAATAGTTACGTTTCCTTGTGAGATCAGGCTGGATCAATGCAAGAAATGAAGAAGCTTTAAAGAAAAGGAAATGACATTTTGTGTTTGTGCCACTTTTATTTGCGTAGTTTTAAGTGATTGTACAGTGAGTGAGAGTTTAAAATGACTACTACCGCTACGTGTGATGCTGCAGCGGGACAAAGGAATTATGAAAATGTGTTTAGGTGTAACAGCTGTTTGCGACAATGTCGCCGGGAGGCAAAAAAGAAACAGCTATACAGTAGCTGTAAATACCCTGCTACTTGTAAATGAAGATGAAATAACGAAACAAAGCAATATATTTCTTTCATTAATCATTAAAATCTTGTTAACAAGCTTTATTATCATTGTAAACTTGTTAAGTACAGTGTCGAGATTACTTATTATCTAATATACACATATAGGATAAAAAAAAATCAACATGCTGGTAGCAGTGGTATGGTTGTGGGAATAAATGCAGGGAATGAATGAGCTTAAAAAAAAAAGAAAAGACATTTTTGAGTTTGTGTCATTTTTATTTGAATAGTTTTAAGTGATTGTACAGTGAGTTTAATATATATATATATATATAAATATATATATATATATATATATAAATAGTTTTTGTTTTTACAGTGTGTGAGTATCTTGTCTATTTCGGCCCCAATTCCAATTACATTTTAAAACTTACCCCTAAAAAAATGGGACAGCACTACAACAGACGCACACGTCATCATATGTCATCAATAGCTCTTATGTCACATATAAGATTGACAATAGTGACTGTTGTAGTTATTCCAGTTGCATTATGTTTTGCTATTCATCTTCAGAAAAATCACAGAAGTCAACGATATCATGTTATCATAACGATATATTGTGGCAATAAGCTCGTAACTGTACCGCACCATGGCCATATTAATTTATGTAAACACACAAAAACAACATTAACAATATAGCAAACACTGTAAAAAGCTCATTTCCAGCCACTAGACTGAGTGTCAGATGTGAAAGTTGTTGCAAGTTATGATTATGGATTATAGGTAGTGAAATTTACCTTTTTGTTATCTTTATTTTTGTTATGTAAAGCACAAACGCCATTATGAGTGTATTAAAACATATGCTTGTTTGTTGTAAAAATTTGTGATAAAAAAAAAATTGTAATTTGTGTATCTCCTGACCTCCCTGTGCAGCTTTGTTGCCGTTGTAGCTTGTGTATTCTGGGATTCTGTATTTCTTTGTCCCCCTTTGCCCTTCCCCTTAGCCCTACGCCTTCAAGCTAAAGAGAATTGGGACAGCCCTACTGCTTCATATGAACATGCAAAACGAGGAGTAGGGGGTAAGGGGAAGGGCTAAGAGGTAAAATTGTGATTAGACCTTAATGTTTCAATCAACATTATGAAAATGTTTTGATGAGTGTTAGCAGTGTTAGCTCGCAGTACAGTATGTGACGAGTGACTATGTGTGTCCTCTCTCTCTCTCTTTCCTCAGGACCTCCGACCATCTCCAGCACACAGACCCATCAGGCTCCGCACGGTGAAAAGGGCCAGATCAAATGCTTCATCCGCAGCACGCCTCCTCCAGATCGCATTGTGAGTTCCTCAGCTCTGCTTCCAGTGACTCAGCTCAGACAGGATTGCAGCTGTTGAGTGGGTGTTTGCTGTTGTCACATGGCTCGTGTGACTCCATTAGACTCAGTAAACACAGTCCAATAATGCATAACGCACTCATGAGTTACGATCTGTTTAATAAATGAAATTGCATCTCCAATCGTTTGTTTCCTCTATATGAGCGAACGGGTATTAGACATGGCAGGCTTACAGCTCTAATTTCTCATTTAATGCATGCTTATGCCCTGTTTCCACAGATCCAATTAGGATTTACCACTCTTAGATGAACTGTCTCCTCTCCGGGCCAATTTTTGATTCATTACTCAGGCTGTGCATGTGTGTGTTTGTGTGTGTGTGTGGACGTGTGCATGGAAGTGCATAGGTAATCTCTGTGCGATGTTTACTTGTGTGGCTTTGCTTTTATTGCTATGCTATTTCTAAATGTCAGTCGAATGGGAAAGACTGCTCCTGTGGTCCGGAACAACCGGTAATAACTTTAGAAGTGTAATAACGCCCATAAAAGCAGGTGAAAGCAAATGCAGGTCTCTCTTCGGTGGTGGAAAGACCAGCTTGTACAAGGCTGATACAGCCTGGTTTATGTTAGCTAGTGCTGGCTTGTATAATATAATTGTATAACTTAGTTGTATAACATAAGTGCACAACTCTTTACCAACCAACCGGCTCATATTTGCATATTTAAAAATATACATATTTGAAAATATGTTTTTCAATGATACTAGAGATCAGTATGCAAACCAACATATACTAGGCTTTCAGCTAGTATCTCACAAGAAAACGTAACTATTTTACATAAATATGGTTAATTCATAAAAATTCGAACGATTTCATATGTTCAAAAATGTACGATAATCAACCAACGGGCTTATATTTTAGGCACAAAGTTATCAACAAAGAAAAAAAACATATTTTAAAAATAATTTTTACAATAGAGAGCAGCTTCCAAAAAAAATACATATACTAGACTTTCAACATGATCTCACAAGGAAACGTTATTATTTTACGTATAGCCCAAAAAGTAGTTAATTCATACAAATTCATACAATTTCATGTGTACGAAAATGTATGATAACCAACCAAAGGGCTTATATTTCAAGCATGACGTGATGATCAGTGAGAGACCGGTATCCAAAACAACACATATGATCTCGTGAGGAAATGTAACTATGTTGCATATTGCCATTAAAGTGGTTAATTCGTAAAAAGTCATACGATTTCATTTGTACGAAAATGTACGATAACCAGTGCTTAATTTGTGAATTGCGAGGTCAGATTGGGGTAACGGATCCAGAATGTTACCCGAGGAGGGGGGGAGTGGATGGCTTTGTGGTGTCGCAGACGAAAATGAGCAGGGCGGGGATGTCGCGGATGAAAGTGATGAGGGTTGGGGAGACGCGGAAGTGAAAGTGAACAGCGGATGGGGGTGAAGGGCCGTTGAGAAGGGGGATTCGTAAAATGAGGTGCCGGATCAGATTTTAGAGGTGCCGGATCCGGAGTCTTCCGGCACAAATTAAGCCCTGACAATAACCAACCAATTAGCCCATATTTCAAGCATGATATAATCTTACAAAGACCAGTATCTAAAACAACATACACTAAGCTTTCAGCTTGATCTCACAAAGAAACGCAAGTATTTTACGTATTTACAGAAAAATAGTTCATTTGTACAAATTCATATGATTTCATTTAAATAAAAATGTAATATAACTAACCAACAGGCATATATTTTAAGCCTGAAGTAATCTTTCGAAGTAAAAATATACATATTTGGAAATTATTTTTACAATGATGCTAGAGACCAGTATCCAAAACAACACATATTATCTTACGAGGAAATGTAACTATTTTATGTATCGCCAGAAAAGTGCTTAGTTCGTACAAATTCATACAATTTCATGTGTACGAAAATATACGATAACCCACATTTCAAGTATGAAGTTATCAGCAAAGAAAAAATATACATATTTGGAAATTATTTCTGCAATGATGGTAGAGACCAGTAGCCAAAACAACACATGCTAGGCTTTCAGCTCGATCTCACGAGGAAACGTAACTATTTTATGTATTGCCAGAAAAATAGTTAATTCATACAAATTTATGCGATATCATTTGAATGAAAATGTATGATAGCCAACCAAATGGCCCATATTTCAAGCATACAGTTATCTTACGAAGTAAAAATATACATATTTGGAAATAATTTTTTTACAATAGAGACCAGTATATAAAACAACATGTACTTGGCTTTCAGCTCGATCTCACGAAAAATTTATTATTTAACGTATTGCCAGTAAAATGGTTAATTCGTACAAATTCATAAGATTTAATTTGATTTAAATAATACACTTTAATTTAGTTAAGAATTTAAACAAATTAAATTAATTATTAAATGTAATTAATTGCTGCTACACCTAAACACATTTTCGTAATCCCGCGGCGGCATCACATGCGGCGGTACCGGTCATTTTGGACTGTCACTCACTGTACAATCACTTAAAACTATGCAAATAAAAATGGCACAATTCATGATTTAAAACATTTTTTTTACCCCAATTAAACCCTACCCCTTATTGGGAGATCATACTAAAATGTATGGATAAGATTATATAAATGAATAAAAATTAGCCAGTCAATCAATAAAAGTTTCCGTGAGTTTGCGTCGAGCGTTTTCAATACGATGTCTTGTGTTCTCCATCAGGCCTGGTCCTGGAAGGAAACCGTCCTTGAGTCAGGGACGTCCGGTCGCTATACGGTGGAGACTGTAAGCACAGAGGATGGAGTGCTGTCCACTTTGACCATGAGTAACATCGTACCCGCTGACTTCCAGACCATCTACAACTGCACTGCCTGGAACAGCTTTGGCTCTGATACTGAGATCATTCGCCTCAAGGAACAAGGTGGGAGCCAAGGTTCGCCAGGTTTCACCTTCTTTTCTTTAAAACACGCCTGCGGTAGAGTAGTGTTGCACATTTCATAACCATGTTTTTTTTGTTTTCTTATTTTTTGGAAATATTGCAGTAGACAATGAAGCTGTTTAATATGTTGTCCATTATTTTCCATTTATCATGCTATACATAATGAATCACTATAAGCAGTATTAATAGCTTTAGTCCAATCAATATTTCAGGGGAACACTCATTTTTTTTGTGCATTTAACTGCAACTTGATTTAATGACATAAATCTGTTAACAACACTTGACACTATTTAATTTGCAACCTTGTTATAGTGATTTATTTATGCCTTGTGCTTTTTTTTTTTTTTTAACAATCTATCTTCCCAATGTTTCCATGGCTTAGACTTATTTACAAGCAATACATTTTAGTCTTGTTTGTTCTAATGGTTCTTTAATGGATTAGTTTACCCAAAACTGAGAATTCAGTTATTATTTACTGACAAAACCCTGGCTGATGTTTTCACATTAAATTACAATAAATCAGAGTCAAGGCTTTAACCCTCTTAAATGAAATAAAATAAAATAATATTTTTTTAATAAAATAAAAAATAAAATAATACAATTAATCATGACCAAAACTTTAAACTTCATAAAATAAAATAAAATAAAATATATTCTTTAAATAAAATAAAAAATAATTAAATTACTTTAAAATAAAAAAATATTAAATAAAATTATTAAAAAATGTAATCTAAACTAAATAAAAAATGTCATTAAAAAAAAAAAAATTAATTTAATATTTTTTATTTAAATTAATAATAAAAATAAATAAATTAAATAATAAAAAACTTTAAATTAAATAAAAAAATAAAATAAAAATAATTGTTTTAATCAAAATTAAATTAATTTTAAATTAAATTAAAATAATTGATATATTATTAATAAAATAATAAAAAAATATTTAAATAATTTAAATTAAATACAAAAAAATGTAATTAAATCATTAAAACATGTTATTAAAATTAAATGAAAAAATGAAATAAAATAAATAAATGTTTATGAAATTTATTATTTATTTTATTAAATCAAATAACAAAATATAAACTAATTTATATAAAATAATTTAAATTAAAATAAAATAATTTATTAATTCTTTATAATAATACATTCATGTTTATCAACAAAATTCAGTCCCAAAATTGCATGATATATGGAGAAAAGGCATATTTTTAAAAAAGAATTTACACTAATATTACACAGATTATTGTACACTATTATTATTATTATTGCTTTTTTTATTTTTTTTTGTATAGATTTACATTTTTTTATGGCTAATGGTACTCCACACATTCACAGGTCCAAAAACATGGTTGATAAACAAAATTATAATATGTATTTTAGACTTCCTTAAAAATATATAATGTTCTCTACTATTATTATTAGTTTTTTAATGAGGATTAAAGCTTGAAACAGAATTCACATGACATAACTCTTCTAAAGTCAAATGGCACCTTTGTCTGTCAAACATTTCAGGGTAAACTAGTCCTTTAATAAAAATTTAAGTGTGAGTTTACAACATATGCGTACATTAAACAGGCATAAACTGAGCGTACACACAAGGTTGTAATGCTTCGTTTATGCCGGTAGCCGGTAATTAACTGTGTAGGTACAGCTTATTGTCTGACTCAGCCTCTCATTATCATTTGGCCGTAAAAAATCTGGTCTCAATCTTTGGGTTTAAATATACCAACAAGAGCACAAATAAAACAGTTGAGTTGGCTCTAATTAACCTAAGCCACAGCATTTCGAACACTCCTGGGATGCCTGGAATTCACATTACACCCACATCCTAACAGGGATCGTGAATGATCCGAGTTGAAGGATAACAGCTGATGCAGAGTTTTGTACTGTATATGCACATCCCAGACATGCGTGTCAAGTGGTAAACGTATGCGATAATTGGCATATCCGTAAATTGTTACGGCTGAATTTCATGTAAAGCGAAGGTACCGGTGCTCCTGCCAGAAGGTGATGGTGGTGTTAATTGACTGTGCGAGATCCTTTGAATAGACGTCTTGAAGGTGCAAATGCGTTTTTGACACAACATTTGACATTCTCATTTGTCTGTGTGGCTCTTGAAATCTCTTCAGGAGCGAATATTGTCTGTGCGGAAAATCGTTTATTAAAGGGGAACTATTATGCCCCTTTCTACTGCCCCTCTTCTCGTTTCCACTGAGTGGTACAGTACGGTACGGGTCACCTTTATTCGCCTTGTATCTCCACTCACTAATGCTCACTAATACAGTCTCTGAAATGTTACCAATTACAAATAATAAAAAAAATACCCAAAACATACATTTAGGGCTTATTTGGGCCCATAAACCATACGAAACAGATACAGTCAGTACAAACCTCTCATCTTTATTCTTCACCAGCACATAACGTTTACATCTTGTTAAAAAGTAAGTCCGTCATTCCGAGTTGATCCTAATTAAACATGGCAGTGTGTTTATGTTTTATGTTGCTGAAATAATCCTTTGCTTCTTTGTTATTTCGCACGTCACTCTAGCGTGTCGATTTCTGAAAGGATCGATGACAGAAGCACTTCAATAATTACGCGCATGTTATTAATATGAGCTCAAGTTTACCATTTTAAATATAGACGCATAGCAAATCTCTATGAAAAGTGAAACTATTCACGCTTTTAGACGCCCTCGTAAACAATAACAGGGACACATGGCAGATTCTGCTCTTCTTCTTAGCTTTGTGGCTGTTCATCAAGACAACGACAAGGTTTGTTTAAGCTCGGGTTGACCATGGCTTGTTAAAATTACAGTGCTCAGCATGATTAAGCCACCACATTTTGAAAATGAATATTTTTATCCAATTCTCAATGAAAATAGGCAATGTATTTTAAGCATTTAAGCAAAACAGATTTATTCAACAGATATGTTTACTAAAAATATTTTAGACACCAAACATATTTAGAAATTGAAAGATAATACAAGCTAAATATTACAAAAAAATACAACCTACAAAATTTTCACAAAATGTTTTTGCTTCTCTTGATTTTTCCTCTTTTATAAATTTGTATTTAATATTTTTCTTTAACATATAAATTTGGCTGTACTAGTTTTTGGACCATTATCATAAATTATTTTGTTAGATAAGCTCCAGATTTGGCTTCAGTGCTGACTAATCTAATCTATATGCACAAATATAATATTGTTTAGCTTCCTATTAAAAATATGAATTTAAAAGAGAGATTTGTGAGGGGTGTACTTATATATGCTGAGCACTGTATAAATGAATGTTAATTACTAACCTTTCTACACTCTCAGAAATAAAGGTACGCAAGCTGTCACTGGGGCGGTACCTTTTCAAAAGGTACACATTTGTACGTACACAGCTACCTGACAGCTTGTGTTCCTTTCTTTCTGAGAGTGTATGAACAGGATTTGATTATAGCTGTAGATCAATGATAATGCAAAACAGCCTATAGTGTAACATCTGCAATTATATACAATAAATAAATAAATAAATATACTTACAGTCTCTGAAATGTTACAATTACAACAAAAAAATACCCAAAGCATACATTTTAGGCCTTATTTGGGTTCATAAACGATATGAAGCATATAAAGTCAGTACAAATCTTTCATCTTTATTCTTTACCAGCACATGTAACGTTAACAAAGTAATTCCATCATTCCAAGTTCATAATAGTCCAAAAAGCGATGATGATAATTAAACATGGCAGTGTGTTCATGTTTTAGGTTGCTGAAAGAATCATTTGCTCCTTTTTTTATGCTTTCCTCTCGCGTTTGTCTGTTTCTGAAAAGATCGAATGTCAGAAGCACTTCAATAATCTTGCATATGTTATTATTATGAGCTCAAGTATGTTACTTCAATTATAGGCAAGCACATGCAAATCTCTAGAGAAAGTGAAACCACTCATGCTTTTAGACGGCATATTAAACAATAACAGGCTCTTCTTCTTGGCTTTGTGGCTGTTTATCAAGATGACGACAAGGATTGTTTGAGCTTGGGTCGACCATGGCTTGTTATTACATGCATATATTATTACAATGTAATGTCGTGGCTGTGTTTTCTCCTGGCTTATGCACTAGCTAGTGACGTTTGTCTGGAAACCAATAGCGTTCACAGCTGCTTGATTCCGCCTTTTGTGTGTGCCTGCCTGGTTGTGCCTGGTCCCTAGTGTGTGTGTGTGTTTGTGTAAAGTTTCAGCTCAAAATACCACACAAATAATGTTTTACAACTCTCTGAAACTGACCCTTTAAGGGTTTGATCCTAATTGTGCCAATTTAGTGACTGTCTCTTTAAATTCAAATGAGATTGTGCTCTTTTAAAAAGAGGGCGGAGTTACAAATGCCTATGTGTCAGCATAGTGGGAGATTCAAAAACAAGACTAACGTCCTATGCTAATGAGGGAGAGATCATCACTAATAGGCGTGGCTTTCCACCCCTAATGACAATACAATGGAAGAATGTCAATCAAAGTGTTTCTTTGCGGGATCCACCAGTGCTGCCCATGCTGTGTTATTGTAGAGATCTCTGTTTTGTTTCCCACCAGACTCCCTGCCTGTTGCTGTGATCATCGGCGTGGCGGTCGGAGCGTTCGTGGCGTTCATCGTCCTGATGGGAACGATTGGAGCGTTCTGCTGCACTCGCTCTCAGAGAAGTACGTATTTGTCAGCCAACTGCGTTCCCGCATGTCCATCAGCAGAACATGCTGCTAAAGTGCTCCTCAGTCAGACAAAAAGCGCAGGCTGTTAGGGTGTTCATGTCACTTCACAGAAACCGAGCCTTTATTTCTATATATCTTCTTCTTCTTTTCCGTTCAGTGTTTGTGTAGGGTTGGGCGGTATGAAGGTATACAGTAGACAAGAAACACATGAGCTGGTAAAAAATACATAAATGCTGCTGAAACCAAAGAGAGAAGAAAACTAGCATTCAATGTAGACCGTGTCTTTGATTATACGCTGAAGTAGTTTGCTTTGGCTCACTGAGTGTTTCTAGTGTGTACAGTACATTGGTAAGGTTTACTGAAGGGTGTTTATCGCAACCTGGAAACTGAATTATATTGAATTAAAGGGATTTCTCACCCAAACATGACAAATTGCAGGTTTATTTACATATCCTCACACCAGTCATTTCAGTGGAGGATTTTTCACTGAAACTGTGGTCCTTGGATAATTGTTTATTAATTGTATATTAATAATAATACTAATACTAATACTAATAATAATAATAATAATAATAATAATAATAATAATAATAATAATA
>CAIGQZ010032997.1:3950464-3962302 GCA_903798205.1 Danio tinwini
GGATGGATGGATGGATGGATGGATGGATGGATGGATGGATGGATGGAAATATGGATGGATGGAAATATGGATGGATAAATGGTTGGATGAATGGAATGACTGAGTCAATGAATCGATAGAAAGAATCAATGAATCAATGAACTGGATCAATGAACTGATAAAAAGGATGGATGGATGGATGGATGGATGGAAATATGGATGGATGGATGGAAATATGGATGGATAAATGGTTGGATGAATGAAATGACTGAGTCAATGAATCGATAGAAAGAATCAATAAATCAATGAACTGGATCAATGAACTGATAAAAAGAATGGATGGATCGATGGATGGATGCATTGATGATGTATGGATGGATGGGTAGAATGACTGGGTCAATAAATTGATAGAAAGATAGATGGATGGATGGAATGACTGAGTCAATGAATCGATAGAAAGATTGGATAGACTAATGAAATGACCGAAGTGATGGATGGATGGATGGATGGATGGATGGATGGATGGATGGATGGATGGATGGATGGATGGACGGGATGGATGGGATGGATGAGATAGATGGACAGGGTCAATGAATTGATAGAAAGATTCGATTGATGGATGATGGATGGATAGATGGATGGATGGAATGACTGAGTCAGTAAATTAATAAAACGATTTTATGGATAAATGGATAAATGGATGGATGAATGGATGATTGGATGGATGGATGAATGAATGGATAGATGGACTGGGTCAATTAATTGATAGAAAATTTGGATTGATGGATGGATGGGTGGATGGAATGACTTGGTCAAAGAATTAACAAAGATTTATGGATGGACGGATAGATGGATGGATGGACGCACGGACTGGGTCAATGAATTGATAGAAAGATTGAATGGATGGATTGATGGATGGATGGATAGAATAACTGGGTCAATGAAGTGGTAGAAAGATTGGATAGACTGATGAAATGACTAAATTGATGGATGGATGGATGGATGGATGGATGGATGGATGGACTGGGTAAATGAATTAATAAAAAGACTGGATGGATGGATGGATGGATGGATGGATGGATGGATGGATGGATGCATAGATGGATGCATGGATGGATGCATGGATGGACTGGGTCAATGAATTGATAGAAATATTGGATAGATTGATTAAATGACTGAATCAATGAACTGGATCGATGAACAGAAAAAAGGATGGATGGATGGATGGATGGATGGATGGATGGATGGATGGATGGATTGGCTGATTGATTGAATGATTGATTGGTTGGTTGGCTGGTTGACTAGTTGGTTGGCTCATTGATTGATTGATTGATTGATTGATTTATTGATTGATTGAAAAGTGTTTTACGCTCAACAAAATACTTTTGCTGCTTGTTCAAACTAATTTAAAATGAGTTGAAACAACACAGTTCTTACGTTTTTTGGGGACAACTTAATTGCCTTATGTTTCAATCCACTTAAATGTGTAAATCCAATCCTTTAAATCCATTTGTAAATAAAGGAGTTGTGTGGAACTTAGAATTTTTTACAGTGTAGAAAAGGAAGTGAGAAACCTAAATTTTAACGTCTGGATCTGTTATTTGCCACAGATTGAACGTGGAGAGTTTCAGCAGGAGTCCGTTCTGAAGCAGCTTGAGGTACTTCAGGAAGAGGAGAAAGAGTATCAGCACATCAAGGTATGTGGCCTGGGGATGGAAGGAAGCGATATAAGAAAGATGAAAGTTGTTTGATATTGTTTGACACCCCATTAATACTGGATTCAGACTGTACAATAAATTGGCACAATCCTATTGATGTAGAGTGTTGTGGTGACTTAACAATAATAGTCACTGAGAAGCAATTATTTAGTATTTTTTTTACTTTTTTATCTTGTTAATTGTTGCCAAAAAGTTTGCATGGATTTTGTTAAAAATTACCATTTCAGTTTATTATATTCAAACAAAAGCTCTGCTAGAGCCTGTTTTAAGGCACACAGCTTCCTTCCAATGGTAACAAGTAACAATTTAGAGGACACATGCAACAAAATGTGAAGCTGAAGGAATGTGATAGCCACGTAAAAAAAATAAAAATAAAGTAAATTAATTGTTTAATCAATGTTTTAAATTTGTAAAAGCATACGATTTACTTAAGCGTTAGCGATAACATTTTCTCTCTCTCTCTTTTTTAAATGAATAATATTCCAGAAAATTGCTTGGAAAATAGATATTTAAATTTTGGTTCAGCCAAAGCCGATCATTAAAAAAAGAGAGTCTTATTAGCAATTATAATTACCCTATACACATTTGCACAGATCATTATGTAAAGTGTTCAGGTACAAATTTAGCTAATTTTAGTGAGAGCACAAAGAAGAACTGCTGCAATTAAGGTTCGATTAACATATGATCCCATGGTTAAGCAGACAGCGGTTGCAATTCTTGACAGAAGCAGCAGAGCTTTTATTCTCTCATTTGTATTTATCTCAGTGTGCAAACGCAGTGTTCTTAAAGATTGTTTCACAGCCTCCTCTACCTGCTCCCTGCGGGATTGATTCCCACCCTACATGTAGATGAGTGTGTAAAATGAGCAGTGTGAACAGGGACAGCTTCATACAGATACGGAGGGCACACAATCCCTGTCGCCTGATAAAACTGCGCCTGACAACCAACGCCTTTCTTGCGTTGTCATAGAGAAGTCGCCTAACGGTGATTATCGTCTCTCCCTCGCGGGATCCGGCCTTAAAATGGCATCCACGTCCTCATCATAGCTCCTGTTTTTTGTTTTTTTTTGCTTCTTAGCAACTGTGCTGATATAGCACCACGACAACGATAGAAGCAACAGTATCACGTTTCTTGGCTTTGATTATTTCTGACGGATTGAAAAAAAACTTATTCTGAAGTCCAATTAAAGCTGAAAAGCAAATACTAACAAGCAGATTGTGTATCAAGGTCTTGACTGATTATACTTTAATGGTATTTTAAGGTTACCGCTAAAGATAACTCTGCTAAAGATCAGCTTAGGAGTCAAACTTTATATTTATTTGGATGCTTATTGCCTTTATTAACGCTCTGAATCAAAAGTGATGAAGCTATCGAAAGAAAAACAGAACAGATCCATAACAAAAGCCATAGTTCATAGTAATAGCTAAAGGTCACAATAAATAAGAAGAAACAATGAACCAAAATCAAAGACATTTCCATCTGAACGGGATAACACTTCTCAGAGGACATCAGCGAGTTAGTCAAAAAAAGAATTGATCATTTGCTCCATTTTATGGAAAGGTCGCATGGGGAAAAGACAGACGTGTTTAGTTTGAAAGATATAAAACACATCATTGAAGTTAAGCTAACCTCCTTAAGGTCAACTCATCAAAAATGTGGTTCCAACTTGCAAGGCTTACTTTTTATTTGGAATGTTTACAGCAAAACATGCATCACTGAGATTGCATTTCCAAAAGCTGACACACTGTGGACTTCAAAAGTTTCAGAAAGCCGTATGATGAAAAATGAAAACTTTAAAGTGCTTCATAATAAATTTAGAGGACATTCTCACTGACTGGTCACCAACTCTCTGTGCATTTGGTGTCTAAGGCTCTTTTCCCACTTGATATCAACATGTATTCAGATGTGTCTCTTGTGACCACTTTTGATTTCATCACTCTCTACGGGAGCGCTCGATGCAACACATGAGTACTCCTGTATGAATAAACCAATGTTGCTTGGTTTACAAGCGAGCAGCAAAGCAAGTGACTGAAAACGATGCGGATAGCATATATCATTCCTTTCATAATCCGTACGATTTGGTACAACCCAGTGAAGCATGAATTCCCTTTCTTGGGCCCAATCCAAATTCTATTTTGTACCCCTTTGCCCTTGAAACAGAGTGTGAAGGTGAAGGGCTTCACAATTTACCCCTAAGAAATGGGACAGCACCTCAGCACCTGCACACGTCATAGTATGTCATCGTGATCTCTTGCTTCATATGAGATCTACGATGGTGACTGCTGTAGTGATTCCAGCTGCATCGTTTTTTTTGGTATTTATCTTCAGGAAATAACTGAAGGCAACAATATCATGTTATCATAACGATAACAATAAGATCACAACTATACTGTGCGTTTGCACCATGGCCATATTCATCTATGTAAACACACCAAAACAACATTAACACTAGAATTGTACATGTCCTAAATAAAATGGGAGTGGGTTTTGCCTTGGCAATTCGTTTGGGTAAAATGTCTTACCGTACTGCCCAAAAGCAATGGAGTGCAGAGAAATGGACAAATATGTGTGCATGTAGTTGCTGGGGTATTTGAAATGGTTGCTAGGCTGTGGCAATGCAGTTTAATAGGTGAAAACAAAAGAGTTCATGTGCTGAGATGTGGCTTGTTAATGTTATTATATGATTGTTGGGGTGCTATAAGTGGTTGCTAGGGAGTATTTACAAATTTGTTATGTCACCACTTAATACCGACTTGATAGTTCCGAGTCAAATGAGCCCACCCCCAAGCTCCTATGTCCCTCTCATCCAAATATGTGATGTCAGACAATTTGAGCCAATGTTAACTCTATGGGTATTTTTGCATGTCAGCCATTTTGTGCCAATGTTAAGTCTATGGAGACATTTTGGATAACATTCTTGCCTCTAAAGAGGGCAGTTTACCACTCTCCCCAACATGCTAATAATGTTAGCATCATGCTAACAACATGCTAATCGTTTGCAGTATGCTAACATCATGCTAATTGAGTTGCTAGCATGATGCTAATCGACCCCTTACAAAAGTCATAGCTACATAACCCTGAAAAAAACCACACGATTTGACGCCACTTTCAAGAGTCTGGGGTGAAAACTGTGAAACTAGTTGCACACCCAAAAAAAAAAATGCACAGAAGAAAAAGAAGAAAGAGGAGGAAGAAGAGGAATAAGTATGGAGAATAACAATAGTTGATTTACCTAAAGTCAAACCCCACCATTTATGCCAGACACTGTAAAAAGGTCATTCCCAGTCACTAGACTTTTCTGACAGGGTAATCGAGTGTCATCAAGTTTCAGTTATTATTATGGATTATAGATTTTATCGGGGTTTTTTTCAGCGTTTTTTTATTTTAAAAGCATGATAGTAATACAAGAACACGGTTATAAATGTATTTAAACATATGCTTAAAAATAAAAAGTCATAATAATGACAAAAAAATATTTGTGCATCTCCTAACCTCCATGTGCAGCCATGCTGCCATTATAGCTGGTGTATTCTGGAAAATGGCTTACCCCTTGGTTTTGAGTTATATATCTAGGCCTTTCCCTTAGCCCTACGCCATCAAGCTATAGAGAATAGGGACACCTCTATCCATTCACCTCTATCCCTTCATGTAAACGTGCAAAATGAGGGATAGGGGTAAGGGTAAGGGGTAGATTTGGGATTGGGCATTGGTGTGCTTTCTCAAAACCCAATGATCATGTGTTTGGTCAGCTGGTGGGCAATAGGTGTCTTTTGTAGCTGTTCGAATGATTTACACCACTTTAGAGAATTTGCCAAATTGTTCCCATCTGAAAGCACCAAAACAAACACTCCCATAATCCTACAGCACCTCAGCCCTTTTTGATAAATCCATGTTTATGACTAGACACACCGCTCACTGCTTATGTGGGACTCTTTCTGAGGCCAGGAATGGGCAAACTCTGAAGACACTGATTAGAATGATCAGGTGTGTTTGATTAGCGTTGGAGCAATGCTCTGCAGGGAGCTTGCCCATCCCTGGCATTAGGCTATGTCCACATGTAAACAGACAGCAATAAATTGGTTCACCAAAAATGTAGAATTAAGTATTTGCATGAGAAAGTTACATACATTGCCAATGCAAATGCACAAAAAGAGGTGAATTACCATTGTGTGGAGTGAATGAAGTGGAATGTGAGACGTGTTTTTGCCTCAATCATGTCTAATCACATTTGAGGTGAACCCAGCCATGTTGGCCAATGAGAAAGGAGAAAACAGCATGCACACTGAAGTGACGAGGGACAAATTCAGGTTTCAGTGTTCACATAACCACACTGTAACTAGAGATTCTGAAAAGCTGACCAGGATTTTTAGAAAGCTTTAGTTTCAGTCACCTGATACAGTGTTTTTGAGTGGACGAATGGCCAAACCACGTAGTAAAAAAAGCCGTTTTGAAAATGCCAAGTGTAAACAGAGCTTCATTCCTTCTCAAATGTATTTAGTATGAGAACTGAAAATCATTTCTTTACAACCTTAACCTGATATAAGCAAAAAAATTCTTCAACTTCTTGCCCTCCTTAATATGTATTAATTCATTGTTCCTTATAGGATCCCACTAATGGATACTACAGTGTGAACACATTCAAGGAGCATCACGGCACTCCAACCACAATGGCAGGAAACCAGACCACAGAGCTCCGCCGAGACCCTGCCACAGCCACCACTGGCAAACAGCGGGTTCCCACAGGAATGTCTTTCACCAACATCTACTCCACCTTGGGTGCTGGACCCAATCGCCTGTACGACTACAGCCAACGGTTTGTGCTTGGTATGGGCAGCAGTTCCATTGAGCTTTGCGAGCGAGAATTTCAACGTGGATCGATGAGCGACTCCAGCTCTTTCCTGGACACACAGTGCGACAGCAGTGTCAGCAGTTACAGCAAGCAGGACGGATATGTGCAGTTCGACAAGGACAGCAAGGCATCTGCCTCTTCTTCATCTCATTACTCCCAATCCTCATCCCAAAACTCAGACCTCACGCGGCCCCTGCAGAAACGCATGCAGACCCACGTCTGACTGCAGGAGATGGACAGACGACAGAGGAACCCAGCGTTGGTTTGGCCAAAGGGGCTTGAATCCCAAGCAGACGAGAATCAGGAATCAATTCAAGCACATCTAGCACGCCAGTTCCTTTTTATCCTCTACTTTATTTCATTCTTCGATATGTGGATTTCCTCATTTGTCCATATTGTATTCTTTGCAGCTCTGAAAAGCCTTACCGTTTTCAGAACCTCGTCTTGGACTACACTTCCAAATGCCCGAAATGTCTAGGCCAAAAACTTCCTCTAAACAACAGTGTGCCACAGTGATGTTACTTGCCAACACAGAAAGACCCTGAAAACAAAGTTATAGATCCGATAACTTTGTCACCGAATGATTGACCTCAGAGAATGAACAGCAACACTGCATAGAAGAGGTCTTTGAAAAGAGTTGATGAAGGCTACAATTTGTACCTCTGTAGTCCAGAAACTCCTCTGCACCGTTGGAGGACAATGCTTGTTTGCTCCTGTACATTTAAGCACAACTGTCAAAAGTTGTATGTAAGATTTCTCAATGCCTCTACCACAAGTTAGTAACGCAAAAGAAAAAAAAAAGGACAAAAAATAATAATGTATAAACTGAAATAATGTCAGTCGGAATCTTTGAATTCTGGCAATTCTGTCAAAGGATAGTCTGATGTACAAATGCAAGAATCTCAGATAGAAAATGGCATTGAGCTTTCGGTTCACCATTCAGAGATAAGATATATTTGTGTACCTTGTTGTTCTTTCTTTCTTAACATTCTTTATTTTCAGTGTATCAACATGGTTCATCCGGGAAAATGAGAGGATGACGTAATCTCATCTACTTGCCTTGAGTAGTACTATTTAAGGTGTGCCGATGCTCGAGGAAGGTTTTTTTTAAACTTTTTTACAATAATATTATTTGGTGTCAATGATGCGACCATGTGTGAACAAGGAGTTTTGGATTTAAAACGAAAAGACACGCTTAGTCTTATATCCTATTGTGTGAAGTCGAGTTATAACACTGGAAAATCCATTTGAGCTTTTGAAATGTGTGCTAGATATATTTTCCAAATGCTTCTTTCACATGGAATCAGAGATGCAAGTGTATTCACAGCTTGCTCGGGTCTACTGTTCATGAGGCTGCCGTTGGACTGTACTCTCACTGTTATAAGTGAGCAATTTGTGTACATTTATTTAAATGGGGGGGTTTGTGTGTGTTCATACTTATTGTAAATGTATATTTTATTTTTCTCATTCCTTCAGTCCACATAACTGAAATTGCAACCAATGGCACTACTGATAACTCAAGCACTTCTACACTCAAACACGTGTACGGTAAAATCAATATTAGTCCTGAATCAGCGTACTGAAATTAAGCCAACAGCAGTCGAGCAAGCATTGCATGGTACATATGATGTGCAGACAGACACAAACAAACTTCATGAATCAAATGGCATGGTGTACAGCAACTAAGGGTGCTTTCACACTAGCACTTTTGGTCCACACCTGGGTTCATTTGATGTCAAAGTATGATGCGTTTATCTTGGGTGAACGTGTCTTCTGAACCTGGGTGTGCACCGGAGAACTATACCCGAGTCAGAAAGAGGTGGTCTGGAGTATGGTTTATGCAAACTCTGGAATGGTTCACTTCTGATATGAATGCAATCGTACCAATAAGAGAAGTGAACTGCCAACTGTACAACAATCTTTAGTTTTCATAACGTTCATTCGTGTGTGTATGTCTGTGTATCACTTATCTTGGTGACAAGCGGGACTGACCTAGTGCAAACTGATAATGTCTGCTTGTCTCCACCAAAAACAACTTCTGCAGACATTGCGTGATATTCTGAACGTTTTTAATGGGGTTTTCTTTGCGGCAGATAGACGCAAGTGGCTCTCTGTATTCAGTAAAATCAAAATGACTGTGATATGCGGTCATCTCAATTTTGTCGCTTTGCCGTCACCTAGAAAAAGCTGTACAAAAAACAGCAGCTTGATGACACAAGCGTACCGGGGTTCAGAAGGGAAAAAGATGGTGTGAACACAAACCAGCCGAGAATGTGGCAAGGGGGGGACAGTTAAACTTGGGTTTGGTCCAGGCAATTGAACCAAGTGTGAAAGCACCCTAAACCTCAGGCAAGAGCTCTAGACAGACATATTTCCCACTGTTTTGAAAGTACAAATCCTCCAGATCTATTCACAAGACTTTTGCGTAAGCCATAATTTCAATTATGCTGGCCCATTTGCTTTACCAAACGATTAATCAAAAACGGAGGCATAGAACTGATGGGATTATTTGCTCTATTTCTCAAATCAATCACTGTTTCGTATTCCTATACTAGGGAGAATGATTCAAACTGCCAAAAAAATAAATAAATCAAAATGATAGAGGCATATGTCTAGCACCAGATGAGAGTACAGCCATCATCGATGTAGTGTTACATTAAGTGGCATAATTGTATGAAATTGCCACTGACCCCTTATAACAAGGTTCAGGCTCATTCCAGTACGAGCGCCAACTGTGCTTACATCCGATGATACTGACACCTTTCTCGCTGCCAAAGTTTCCCAGGGTTATGGCACTCCGAATCTCCATTAAGTTGACGAACCCCTCTGGTGTTGCCCTGTGACTGCACAAACAGATTGGGCGTGAAAGCTATCAGCGTGTTTTGCTTATCAAAGCTTCCAACACTCCAGTCTTTTATCTCCTCTTCAAGTTATCTCCTCGCTCATAAAGATAAATGTGACCAGAGGCGATCCCTCATATAAACAAGGGGGAGGAACTGCGGCGTCTCTCGCTCGAACTGCAAAGATCTTGGTTTTGACCCCGTGAGGAAGACTTTTTGATTTGTACCGACCTGACAATCCCTCGCTTCGACCCGAACACAAGAAACACTGCAAGGCGTGACGCCGCTGAGTCAGTCGTCGCTGTAAGCACTTTACGTTTGATTATATTTGTGGCATTTCAATGGGTTTCATACATGAGTGCTGTTGGATGAGTCTAATTTTACAAATGGATTGGTGCCCATTGTGGGGCTTAAACACGAAAGGCCTGTTTCGGTGCTGATAATGCAGCTCAGTCCTCAAAACACTGTATATAAATCCCTCATGCTCTCTGTGTGTAAATTTGCAGTTCTTTTGCTTTATTCTTTAGTCAATTTGATTTGTAAAAGGCAGAAAGCAAATCACGTTATTGATACTGTACAAACGACCGCTGTTTAATTTATACATTCTTTTTGAATTAAATGTCCTTATATTACTTACCTTGGCCTATCTTTCTGTACTGATAGCTGAGCATCACTTGTTTTTACTGCAAGGTGAAATGGAAATATACAGACCTATAGAAATACCCAACAACAATCACGCTTGCAACGTGTGTTGAATTCCGATGCAGGGTTTCCACACCTATTGACCGTTTTTAAGAAGTCATTTCGAGATTGGCCGGAAACTGCTCTTTGTGAGTGAACGTAATGCATTAAAGCTTGGGCATGGCAAGCAAATAGATGCCATAGAAAAGACTGTGGATATGGAAAATGCCTAAACGTAATTCTCAATTTACTTTCATCAATCTTGAATGTAGATGTTAAAGGGGTGCTGAAGTGTGCAATTTCTATCCAGTATTGTAGTTTAAAAATGTTGAAAGTCCTCCCGGAGAACAATGCAGCTAGACTAATAATATGTCTTGGGGGACGTGGCTACCTCTTAGTTTGTCTAATAACGCATAAGAGGAAACATGTCATCATTTTTGCATAATGATAATTATGACAACCTACCCTGCATTCATTCATTCATTTTTTTCGGCTTAGTGTCTATTTCAGAGGTCACCACAGCAGAATGAACCACCAACTGTTCCAGCATATGTTTTATGCAGTGGATGCCCTTCCAACCGCAACCCAGTACTAGTGTTTCTTGTGTTGAACACAAAAGACTATATTTTGAAGAATGCTGGATTGTTGGCACACATCTACTTACATGGTAAGACAATTACTATGCAAGTCAATGGGTGCCATCTACCAGCATTGTTTTTATTGTCTTCTTTTGTGCTCAGCAGAAGAAAGAAACTCAAATAGGTTTTGAACAAGTAAAGTGTAAAATGTAAATGGTCTTTTTGGGGTTAATTAACCCCTAAATAAGTGGTCCCCAACCTTTTTGTCATCACAGACTGGTGTTCTGTTGATTTTTTCTACCTTGTCAGATTGTCCTACCTCCCATTCAAAAAGTAGGTAGCACATTTTGATGACGCAATATGCTACCTATCCGATTTTACTACCAGTGTAAATTTTAATGTGGAGTAATGTAATATGAAGCTGTAATACCTACCTAATCCCAAACCCCAACCTCAGAACCATTCAAATACAGTGTTGGTAGCATGATGATCAAGATGATTTCATGCGGGTGCGCCTGGGAGGCACGAGTGCATCGCTCCCAATATGCGTGCACTTGTAGAGCTGTGCATCGATGGATTACTCTTCAGTGTTTGGACTCTCAGCAGTGAATATTAAAACACACTGACCTGACCTAAACTGAACTAAACTCAAACTCTGAAAACTGAACTGACACTCTCAATTCACTATAATCTTCTATGTGAAGCTGCTTTGACACAATCCACATTGTAAAAGCGCTATACAAATAAAGATGAATTGAATTGAAAACAAGCCACGAGACTCCATTGGAAATAACAAACTTGTGCGCAGTTTTGTTGACAAGTGGTTTGCGGGTCTATTCCTTGGCAGTTTGTGGGTCCTACACTGGGCCTTTTCCCTTTTGCAATGAAACTTTCGAGAGATGTCTGTTTCTCACTCATTTTAGAAGCTTAAGTGATCAAATTTGGCGCTCAAGTGATTGAGATGTAACCTTGAGAATATGGTAATTTTTCTAAATGAATTTTTTTTTCTAAATAAAAGATTGTTTAGACTCAGATAATAAATAAAACAGAAATAATTTATGATTTCTTGTGTGGCCTGGTACCAATTGATCCACGAAGTGGTACCTGTCTGCAGCCCGGAGGTTGAGAACCACTGCCATAAATCATGTTTTGGAGGAGAAAACGTTTAATAATATTTAGTGGTACTGGTTTCA
>CAIGQZ010032997.1:3984493-3996853 GCA_903798205.1 Danio tinwini
TATATATATATTTACACATAAATAATAAAGAGAATACATACGCACACATTATATATATATATACAAAACTTTTTTTTTTGGATGTGATTAATCATGATTAATCAGCACTAACAAAAACATTTACTCTGTGTACTGTACCGTAAAGTGTTACCCACTGTCACATCTACATTTTCTCCAATACTAAATTCATAGGGCTCTACTTAAACTGTTAACATATTCACTTTTACCTATTTTTTCAATTGAAAATATTGAAATTAATTACATATTAACATAAGTTGTTAATAATTGATACATTTATGTTAAATGCTAAATTTAAAATGCATCATCAAAATGTTTTGTTTTCAGGTCACAATTTATGCCATTAACTACTGGCTTATTACCTGCCTACTATTAAGATATTAACTGTTCATTAGTACTGCATCCCTAATCTTACCTAAACCCTAAATCCAACTACTACCATACTAATTATTAATAAACATCTAATTGGTAGTTTAGTAAGCTAGTAATTTCAATTCAATTCACCTTTATTTCTACAGCACTTTTACAATGTAGATTGTCAAAGCAGCTTAACATAGAAGTTCTAGTAAATTGAAACTGTGTCAGTCCAGTTTTCAGAGTTGAAGTTCAGTTCAGTTTAGTTCAGTGTGGTTAAATTTTCATCGCTGAAAGTCCAAACACTGAAGAGCAAATCCATCGATGTGCAGCTCCACAAGCCCAACCACACAAGCCAGTGGCGACAGTGGAGTAACAAACTTTACCAATTGATGAAAGTGAAGGAAAAAAAAACTTGAGAGAAACAAGGCTCAGTTGGGCACGACTATTTCTCCTCTTGTCAAACTTCTTGTGCAGAGCTGCTGTCTAGGCACCAGAGGCTGGAGAACACTGGACGTCCATCATGGAGAACTGCAGGTGTGAGTAGATCACCGGCGTGGCCCATAGGACCAATGTGGAGACTCGTCTGTCACTCGGGTCTTTCAGGAAGTGTTAGTGTTAGTAGTGTTAGTTAATCTTTATTAACACCATAAATTGTGATAATATTAAATAATAACAAATAATAATAATAATAAATAATATCAAATCAACCCAACTGACTTGGGTAATGTGGAACATAATTAATGAGATTTGTGTATTCAATTTCCTCTTCAGAGACCTGGCCTCTTCAAACACTCCTCTCTAGCCCTCCTGATCTAAAGCCTACTTTCTCCAAGCATGCACTCTTAGGGCACGTAGATCATCTTCTACCTCATCTATCCACCTCTTCCGTGGCCTACCAGGACGTCTCCTTCCTTCTAGTTTTAGCTTGTATGTTCTTTTAACAGCTCATCTTTTAACATTCAACCCTCTCTACAGTCTAGAAATACAGTATTGTCCTGTTGATGAACTTTGACTATTGACGCAACAAGCTGGATCTGCTTGTAATTTAGCATTTGTGAATGTATTGACATTTGGTAAATGTCGATAGCGAGCGGGCAGGGATGGACGCTTGCAATTTTTCCATGAGGAAGAGTTCCAGCACCGAGCCTCAGATCGCAAAAGGGATAGTGTCGCATACAATTATTGTTTGCTAATTAAGGTTGCATATGCGCTTCAACTAAGAAAGGCTTCTTTCAAAAGGTTGGCTTCTCTAAATTGCTTTTGTTTCACTTAAAGAGCCAACAGTTTCTTTAATGAACACCAAGTCCAGCAACAAACAACAAAGAAAATTCGCATGATAAAATCAGCAGGATAGAACTGCCACATCAGAGGTGATCAAAACAGACCTTTAGATCCTCTCAACTCTCAACTCATTCAACAATGTAGAAAAAAAAAACAACAGCAGTTTTTTGGGATCTGAGATGCGATGTCTTCTGAAGTCGACAGAACACCTCACATCTGAGACAAAGGCTAAATTACTCTTAAATTACTCCTCCTTTTAGTACCTTTGTGATGTGGAAGAAATCGTACCTCCCTATATTATAATCACCTTCTCTGAACACCACTATGATTGAAAGTCTCTTGTCAGAGAGGCTGCCAGAAAACAAATAAAAAGTTATTGTAGCATAGATGTGTTTATCACAGCGTGACATTCACACAACAGCTCCATGGTGCCTTGATTGAAGTTTATATTGCTTGCTGAAAGAGGTTTTTTTGTGAGAGTGTAAGAGTAAATAAGTAAGAATGCGCGCAGATGCAGAGAAAAAATGTCTTTTTGTTTGTCTTAGTCCAATGTGAACGCATACAGCAGTTTTATTTCGGTGTTTGCACAGTTATAGGTTGTGTGGAACACAATGTACACTTAGCCGGCACTATAAATAATGTATGAATGTACCCAAAAGAGTTCTGAATGAGAGCGAGAACACACATTTCATGAGTTTGCTTTCGGATTGGCGCAGATTTCCATATTTACTGGTTTAAATAAAATACCTTATGTTTGTTTTAAATTAAGGCAAGCTTTTATTATGTACTGATGTTAATGTTGACACCAATACAGGGGCCTGTATTAGATTGGTTCAGATCTTATTTAACTGGTCGTAGTTTCTCAGTTTTGGTTGGTAACGTCACTTCTCCTTCTGCTCCGTTGACTTCTGGTGTTCCACAAGGTTCAATTTTGGGCCCCGTTTTATTTTAATTATACATGCTGCTGTTAGGGTCAATTATGATTAATCATTATGTCTCCTTTCATCTGATTCTGATGTTCAAATCTATCTCCGTTGCTCCTGACTCTTCAGGTACACTAAAGTCCCTGCACAGATGTTTAGTTGACAAGCAGGGCTTAACATTAGCCCCCGCCAACATGCCAAATGTGGGTAGATTTCAGCTTTGGCGGGTAAGACAGACACTCCCACTAGCCACTTTGGCTGGTCAAAAATGTCGTTTTTTTAAATAGTTTTCTTAAAAGCAGGGTTCGACTATAAGAATGACCCAATATGCGTGCAAATGTGATCTTAGAATCGAGAAACAGCGCGACTAACAAAAATAATTGCGTTCGCGGGAGCAATAGAAAGCAGGTGAATAACGAACGAGAGGATGATCAGTCAGCTGCACAACAGCTGATGTGATGCGCGCGACTAAAACATGTGCAAGCTCCTGTTTTCTTGCTTGAAGCAACCGTGCCTTGAAACAAAACTGTCATCAGTTCTCTTTCATATAGACCAGACAAAAAGCTATGCTAATGCACCCACAGTCTTGCTGCTTATAAGAGCTCCAAATATGTCTTTTTGTATGCAGCATCGGTTGCTTTCGCTTTGAACAGATTATTAATTGGCCTTAACCGTGTGATCATCCTTTCATGATCACATGGTATGTTTTTCACCTGCTCTCTTTTGCCTACGGTTATTTTTGTTAATATGGCTTAACTTTTTTCAGAACAACATTGCTTTAATATGAGATTAACTCTCCATGTATGTGTAGTGAACTGGTGATCTGAGAGATCTTTAGCGAGGACAGATTACTGTGCATAAGTTTGATACATGACAATAATTATTTTTAAAAGTCAATTGTTTTTCTTTGTTAGTTTTTTTAAGAAATTTTTGTAAAATTTTTGTTTTTTTAGTTTTGTTAAATAAAATGTATAGTATACAGCTATATCCAGCTTGTTTTGACATTTAAAATTTGTGGCTAAAAATAATTATTGTTTAGTGTGGTCAGAGATAAATTTGGTAAATCCTTAAATTTGAGTTCTGAAAAGTTTGCAGTATAACACTATGAAACCATGACCCATTTGCTCATACACGACACACAATGTGAAATGAATGAGGCGGCATGTGGACAAAACACAGAATCTAAATCAAGTAATTTTAGTCATATTTATGCATATAAAAATATTTTCCCAACAACAAAATTGTGGCTAGTGAAAATGGTGAGTGGCTGGTGAAAATGGCGAGTGGCTAGTAACGTTGGAAAACTGCTAGCCACTGTGGCTGGTGATCAAAAAAGTTAATGTCAAGCCCAGGGGTGCGTTTCCCAAAACCATCATTAGCCAAGGTCGCAAGTTGCGTTGTTACAAACATATTTTGTTGATTTGCTGTTTCCCAAATCCATCGCTCCAACGAACATTCGCAAACTGCGTCGCAAACTTGAGCACTTGAAACTACACCTCTGGAGCTGTAGTTAGAAGCGTAGTTCCTGGCTGTGTTCTATTTCCACTTATCCCCCCTATGCCCTATTCATTTAGAACATTCTAACATTCAAAGTTGGAATTATTAAAAAAAAAGCATTAAGGTCATCTCTCTTAGGTGTAATTTGCTTTCAAAGTATTTTTACAGTTCAGTTTTAGCGATCTTCATGTTTACAATTGTGCTCCCTTTGCAGTGCACTTTGAAAACATTGATATCATTTTGAACACAGCCTCATGGCGAAAGCTATAGGTATATTTAAAAGCGGAAATTATGTTACGTCTCCAAAGCTTGTGAAAATATAAACATAGCATACGTTAATTATTTTATTTTATAGTGGGTTATTTATTACGTTTCTCTACTGTATATGACATAGGCCTGCTGGTTAGAACTTTCTGCTGTGGTTTGCATGTGTCAAATTGTATTATTTTTTTTTTAAATAAACTATATTCTAAATAATAATAATAATAATCATAATAATAATCATCATCATCATTATTATTAAATTAAATATATTTATAATAAATAGCCTCATTATTTATTTATATGATTTATATATGATATTAGAATAGTGTTTGCTTTTGTAAGTGATTTTATGTTTCAGAATAGAATATGTAATGTTCAACTTCTCAATAATATTAGTAAAGCAAACATAGGCTCTATATGTGCCATTTACATATATTTGTATTAATATGGAAAACGAGTGCATGTTTTTACCAAAACTAATATTGGATTTTCTTTTAAATGCGTGTTTGTGTAAAACAATATAATTTGCACAAAGAAATGATGGGGTTGTTCTCTAAAGAAGTTACTCCACCCCGTTTAGAGCATCATTATGGGCATTTTACGTTATAAGTAACGTGGTTCAAGTGATGGATCTGCGACAGAGAAACTATGGGTATTGGGAAACACTCGTCACTACATTGTTCTTTTGCCAAACGATGCATCGAACAATGATAGTTCAGCCGCGAGTAACGTCATTGTTTGGGAAACGCACCCCTGGTTGAAACCAAATGTGTCGGTCACAGCACTTTCTTTCTCTAAACGAAAATAAAATAGAATGTATTTTGTTTGCCAATTCTAACCTGCCTAATGAATTGCCCTCAAATTATCTTAGTTTTTCCCCACACTTAAGCCATGTAGTTACAAATTTGGGAGTGAACTTGGACAGTGGTTTAAAATTTGATAAACAGGTAAACTCAGTGATCAAGGCTAGCTTTTTTCAGCTTCGCCTTCTTGCCAAAGTCAACTCCTTTCTAAGCCAGCGTGATCTAGAGAAAGCCATTCATGCTTTTATCAGTTCTCGTCTCGACTATTGCAAAGCACTATATGTTGGAATTAACCAAACCCTACTCCATCAGTTACAACTGGTGCAAAATGCTGCTGCTCGCATGCTTACGAATAGTCGCAAACGTGAGCATATTACACCTGTTCTTTACTCTCTTCACTGGCACCCTGTTAGGTTCAGAATTGATTTTAAACTACTGTTGTTTGTTTTTAATGCAGTTAATGGTCTTGCACCTTCATACCTATGTGAGATTTTAAAGGTTCATAAACCGAACAGAGCCCTACGATCAGCAGGTCAGTTGTTGCTGGAGGTCCCCAGATCCAGGAACAAACAATGGGGTGATCGTTCATTTGCAGTGGCAGGTCCAAAGCTATGGAACACCCTGCCTTTAAAACTTTGCATCATTACAGATGTGGTGCTATTTAAAGCTAAACTCAAAACCTATTTATTAAAAGACTTGCTTTTGATACTCATTAGTACAAAATGCTGTTTTATTGACACTTGGGTTCTTATTTTATGTGTCTTAAAGTTTAAATTTCAGTTTTTAAGGCTATAGAGCACTTTGGGCAGCCTCCTGGTTGTAATAATGTGCTATATAAAAAGAGTTTGATTGATTGATTGATTTACAATAAGAGCAGATGAATAATATGTAGTAAAACACAGTAGTTTGGGCGTCACGGTAGCGCAGTGGGTAGCACGATCGCCTCACAGCAAGAAGGTCGCTGGTTTGAGCCCCAGCTGGGTCAGTTGGCATTTCTATGTGGAGTTTGCATGTTCTCCCCGTGTTGGCGTGGGTTTCCTCCTAGTACTTTGGTTTCCCCTACAGTCCAAAGACATGCACTATAGGTGAATTGCATAAGCTTGTCCGTAGAGTATTTGTGTGAATGAGAGTGTATAGGTGTTTCCCAGTGATGGGTTGTGGGAAGAGCATCCAATGCGTAAAACATATGCTGGATAAGTAAAGAGACTAAGCCGAAAAGAAAATGTATGAATGAACAGTAGCTCATGAGTAGTTAGGAATTAATGTGCCCCTCTAAGTAAAGTCATGACAAAGATACGTTAACAGGTCATGAGTTTGTACTGGTTATATTTAGCTAAAACTAAATCGCTAATTAATACTTTAACAAACATGTACTAACAAGTAATTAAGGTAGCCATTATTATATTATTATAGATAAAGCTAGCTCATGACTAGCACATGCCTTAAGTCATCATTAAATCATGAAGTAATGTTTAATTTACATGTTAGTACATCATTATTCATGTACTGTTATTGCAAAGTGTTACCAGGTTAACTAACTAAATGCAATGCAACTATAATGCTACTTTATGATTGGAATACTCATCATTAAAGGTGCAGTAACTACATTTATAGCATCACTTTTCTGGTTAAAATAAACCAGTTTTAATAATAGGGAACGTTTTAGCATTAGTTTTAATATTATTAGTTCTTCAAACATTCTTATTTAAGTAGGAGTAGTATCAGTCGTATACAAAGTGTCTACTGGAAAGAGGTCAAATTCAGCTGTTTTATAAGGAGCCAATTTGGGCCAAGTTTTTTTTATTTTTTTTAATGAGAAAACAATCTATATTTTTAAATATTTTTAATACAACATATGCTCATTCTGAAAACGTAGTCCTATATAAATTTCTGGAGATCGCAAATTATGTAGCCAAAACTACATATGGCTGCATTTCATCTTTAAAATGAACGCTACGGGGCAGTATGGGGCTTAGCAGCTAACAGCTTACCTCCATGGATGGCTTTCTGGCTGTTACCAGTTTGCCCAGTAGCTCGCCTTGTATGTCAGCGGACTTGAGAAGCAGAGAGGAGTTGACCACAATGACAGTCCGGCAAAGAACGGTTCCAGATAGTGGGTTAGACAAAAACAAAAGCCAAACAAATAAATAAACAAGTAAATAAAAGGGTGAGAATGTGGTAAAATCTGAAAACATGGTAAACATCAGGTGAGGGCTTTTCCTTTTTCTGGATTGCTTTTTTAAACTGTTGGTTGGGTTTAAGGAACAGGGTGGGCAGGTCAATTGGTGGTTTTGAAAACACCATTGGTTGGGTTTAAGGAAGGAGGAGGGTGGATCAGTCATTCAAGTCAGTCAACAGTGGCCCCTGGTGGATTCATGCAAAAACAGCAAGCACAAATGGCACTCGAGAAAGATATTTGAGATCTGAAAAAGCATACACAGCAGCCTCTGATGGATTTGCAAAAACAAAAACTGTAAAGAAAATAAATTATTTAAAAAATATGTACCTCTGGGACGTATTTGGTGCTCTCCAGAAATGTATATAGGGGTAAGTTTTCCGAATGACCCCGGGTTGCTTTAATACCTCTAGAGTTACAATTTTGCACACTTTGGAAGTATAGTACTTAGTATTTAGCATTTATGCAGGTACCTTCTATGTAATTCTTTTTACAATACTTTTTTATTTACTTTATTTATGATTTCACCCGTTTGTAAATCAACAATAATCTTTAAAAGAAAAAGAAAAGAAAATAAAGGTTAAACTAAAACACATTAAAATCCCAAATATGCATTTAAGACTTTAAAATAAGGATAAAGAAACTTATCGTTAAAAACCTAGATCAAAAAGGATGCAGAAATACATTTAATAATTATTGAGTAACAGGCAAAAAGAGGACATTTTATTCACTTTTTGAACTGTCATCATTTGCTTATAAATGAGCCAGGGCACTGGTTAAGCTGACAATGAAGAACTGCATTATATTTCTGAATTAACTGGAATAGAAACATAACGTTCTAATTAGATTTAGATAAACAGCCTTATGTGCAATTTGCTTGTGTTTGCATAAAGCAGTGAACCGTGACATAAAACCTGAGAGGTACGTACTGAGCCATATCCTAACACAATAAGCCCATTATGCAGCTTCATTCTGCAATCTGATATGATTTTTTTTGCTTATCATAAACATAAAAACTTACACAAACAGATTCATAATTTACTGTACATATAGTGAATAATTAATCAGAAGTGTCACATAAAAAAAAAATAATAAAAACTTCCACAGTCATTTTTTTGTTTTTTTGCTAGTTTCAGATATCATTTTCATGTTTTGTGCCACATTATTTAAATAGCAAGGGAATTTTTACCTTTTTATGCGCTTATGGTTGTGCTGGCATAAAAAAATCTGTGTTTTAAGGCACATTGTTGGTGCTTTGCTTTTTTTAGGCAATTGAAATTGCTGCGTTGACTAACAGAAGTCTTTTCTAAAGTCAATGGTGATGGGTTTTTATTTGTTATTTTAAGAGCACATTAGTGTAAATTATGCTATGTGAATGTTAGGAGGCCAAGATGCACAGAGACCAGTGGGCAAATTTGTCCAGGATGCCGGGGTTAAACTCCTACCCTTTTTTGAAGGACATCCTGGAAGTACAGAGGGTCAGGACCTTGTTTTAAAGTCTCATCCAAAAGACGGTGTTCACTGAGCAGATAAGAGTCCCCATCAACATATTGGGGCGTTAGGACCCACACAGAGCGCAGGTTGAGCACCACCTGCTGGTCTCACTAACACCACTTACGGCAGCAACCTGGCTTTTAGAGATGCATGTATCACTTGATTGAGGCAAAGGAATAGGAAGAGTGTTTAGATATAACTCATAGACCACATTTTGCTGTTATTGTTCATTTACTCATTTGCTGGAAATTAAAACTGAATTCAGAAATTTGTTTTGAAATTGTTGCGCGTAAATCGTTGCATTAAAAATGTAATAAATATCCTCAGTGGAGCACGTCCACCACCACTTCCCAAATTCACAGTCAAATGGAAGAAGCCGTATATGAGAGGCTTGTTTTGTAGATGGTATTTAAACCTTAGCAGACACTATTGAACCATTTGAACAAGGACATATTCACTTTTACCACTAACAAAGTCTGCCATGTACAGTTGCAATCAGAATTATTCAACCCCCTGATTTATTAGCCCCCGTTTATTTTTTTCCGCAATTTCTGTTTAATGGGGAGAATATTTTTTCAACACATTTCTAAACATAACTTATAATAACTCATCTCTTATAAATGCTTTATTTTATCTTTGACATGATGACAGTAAATAATATTTGACTAAATATTTCTCTAGACACTTCTATACAGCTTAAAATGACATTTAAAGGCTTAACTAAGTTAATTAGGTTAACTAGGCAGGTTAGGGTAATTAGGCAAGTTATTGTATAATGATGGTTTGTTCTGTAGACTATGGAAAAAAATAAATAGCTTAAAGGGGTTAATAATTTTGACCTTAAAATGGGTTTTAAAAATTAAAAACTGCTTTTATTTTAGCCAAAATAAAACAAATAAGACTTTCTCCAGAAGAAAAAAATATTATCAGACATACTGTGAAAATGTCCTTGCTCTGTTAAACATCATTTGCGAAATATTTAAAAAAGAAACAAAAAATTCAAAGGGAGTTCAATAAATCTGATTGCAACTGTAAACAGCGAATATGCCATGGCATGAATCAACTGACTCCTAACTAGAATTTGATATGATACTTTGATTCAATTCAATTCATATTTATTTTCTACTGTGAAACTGTATCAGTCCAGTTTTCAGAGTTCAGACAGTTCAGGTCAGTGTGGTTTCATTTTTATTGCTGAAAGTCCAAACACTGAGCAAATCCATCGATGCGCAGCTCCACAAGTCCCAAGTGGCGACAGTGGTGAGGAACAAACTTCACCAGTTGACTAAAGTGAAGGAAAAAAAACCTCGGGAGAAACCAGGCCAAGTTGGACATGACCATTTCTACATTTCTTCTAATTTTAAAACTTATACGATATTTAATAGGGAGCCAATGCAATAATGAAAGAACTGGAGTAATATGATCGTATTTCTTTGTTCTAGAAAGCACTGTAGCAGCTGCATTTTGAACTAGCTGAAGTTTGCTATTTAGGCCAACAGGGCAACCGCCTAGTAACGCATTACAATAATCTAATTGAGAGGTCATGAAACCATGAATAAACTTTTCCGCATCAGACATTGATAGCATATGTCGAAGTTTGGCAGCATTTTTAACATGAAAAAATGCAGTTTTACAGATACTTGAAATCTGGCCTTCAAACGACAAGTTGCTATTAAAAATCCCCCCACATTTTTGACTGAAGATGAGGACTGAACTAAGAATCCATCAAGGGTTAGACCAGGGCTTTTCAATTAGTTTGTCATGGGGGCAGTTCATGAAAAGCATCCCAAATGAGGTGCTGGATAGACATGACTTGAAATATGACTGATGACAACTGCATATAAGCAAAGACTTTGATATAAGAGCCCAGATGCTGTATTTTTGCTCCTTAAGACACCCACATTGTATTTTCTACATTAAATTGTATTTGAAAGTGATAATATAATATCAGTACATTATACAATAGGCTTTATTTATTATATATATATATTTTTTTACAAACATTAAAATGTTGTATTTCAAAGCACAACAAAAGCAGTGCATTGCTTAAGTAGACTTCTTCTACATTCCGACACATTCATATGTTATGTTTTGGATCGCATAACAATTATGGATGCAACAATTATAGATTTTGGTTGTACGATTGTATAGCCTGAAGAATAATCATGCTTTCACGGTTATCATGTCTAATGTAAATTTAAGCTTTATATTAGGTAAGTATTTAAATGTAGTTTTTATCATCTGCGTTCTTACATGCATAATCATTTCAATAATTTGTAGTGATTTGTCGAACATATCTTTTGTTTTTATTGCACTGAAAGCCACGCACAACTCTCCCCACTACGGCATGAGATGTTTTCTACTCGGTGCGTCTGGAAGGCGCGAGCGCATCACTCTGCTTGTGTGTGCATATTGGCATGTATTCTTACATTGGAAATAACGAACTTGCGCGTGAAAAACGCAGTTGGCATAATTGTGTTCAGTTGCAGCAGTTTCGTTCCATGCAACAGAACAAAAACTAAATTTATTTTTGATGTCTTGGTCACACTATTTGGAGGGCCGGAAAAAATTGCCTCCAATTGGGCCGCCAATTAAATATACCTGGGTTAGACAGTGTTCTAGGTTTTAGCGTGTGAGGTTTTTGGGTCCAATAAGTAAGACCTCAGTTTTATCTGAATTTAGTAATAAGAAGTTATTAGTCATCCATTATTGGTTTAATGCATGTTACACCCAAAACACCCCCATGACTAGGGCCGGACAGAATCTGCGAACATTTTTGCACAGAATTTTGTACAAAAAAATATAAAAAATCTGTGGATTTATGATTTGGGCTGTATCATAACTAAAAGCTTAATGTATGAAATAAAAATAATACCGTTTTAACTTTTATTAAATGTTTAAATAACCAAATAATTGGATTAAATTTAATTTGCAAACAAAGCAAGTCTCTCATATAATATATGACAGCTGGAAAAGAGTAGTCATGTGGGCACGCAGACCTCATCTGCCACCACTGAGGGGTGAAAACGTGGCCTAGTGTGTATATAGGCAATTTTTTTCAGGCCCTCTAAATAGTGTAAATAAATAAATCATGTGAACATTTTCATATTTGTCAATAATATTACTGAAATTAATTTCAAAACTAAATAATATATAAAGAGAATAAGGACAACCGTTTTAGACCATGCGCCTGGTGCACAGACCATTTTTCCCTCCTTAAAATAGCATAACATGGCAAAAGTGGATCAGGACACACCCTTGGTGCTTTTACACCATCCGCTTTAGACTTTAGACCGTTAAAATAGAGCCTTTAGTGGATATAGAGGTCCAAACAAAGGCAACTCAACACATCACGTGCCTAACCCAACATGTCCGTCTCCTCAAGTGCAGTGATATTTAACATCATTAAAATCATCAAAACCAATAATAATAAGAGGCCAGGCATGCACCCGAAGCCCTTTGACTGGCTGAGTGCTCTTTACAGATACTCTCAAGGGTTTACACACACACACACACACACACACACACACACACACACACACACACA
>CAIGQZ010032997.1:3996863-4035148 GCA_903798205.1 Danio tinwini
CACACACACACACACACACACACACACACACACACACACACACACACTAGGCCACGTTTTCACCCCTCAGTGGTGGCAGATGAGGTCTGCGTGCCCACATGACTACTCTTCTCCAGCTGTCAGATCCTCACTCACTTACCCTGGCACTTCCACACCCGACGGGCACAGCCTGACGAGAGGAGACGAGCAGGGTTAGAGAGGGTCACAGATGCATGGAGCACAGCCAAGCTTTCACAGACAGACCGGGGATTTCAGCGAAGATGGAGAGAGGAAAAGACCGCTGTGAGTCCGCGGGGTGAGTCTGGAGTTCAGAAGGGCCTGTTGAACAGTTTAATAATGTCTTAATGGCACTATGGCCTGATGTTATCGACTTATTGACGCAGAGGTGTGGCTGCGTCGGTGGACTGGACAGCATGAGTCCACAATGCATGAGTTAAACCTGACAATGAGAATAACCTTTCAGATGTGAACCCGCTCACCATAAGCATGTGAAGATGCTTAGACGAAGATATCAGCATCACAGCATTGAATGCGAATGTGCTGAGGGCCGTGATCAAAATTAGCTGAAACATTAATAATAATTAACAATAATAATAATAAAAATATTAATATTTGTTTTGTATAGCGCCTTTAAAACTTAATTAGTGGCTTTTAAACTTGATTAAACACTTTAAAAATACAAGGATAGCAAAAAAAAAATTATGTTCAATCCACTTAAATTTGTAAAAATAAATAACTTAAAGAGCCCCTACTATGGGTTAATATCCAGCTAAGGCTTAAATCTGAAAGTGGACAGTGTTAAAACTATTGATTCATCTATAAAAGAGTCGACTCATAGAGGTGCGAATGAATCATCACAATAACGAGTCTTAAGCTGTTTCAGCGTGACATGGATACGAAACATAAGCCCCACCCATTTGTTGCACGCGCAAACCCGGGAAAATTTTAACCTGCGGTCCCGCCCACTAACACAGTAGCAAAGCAGTAGCAGCAAAGAAGAGGAAGATAAACAGATCCCAGTTGAACCATTCGTGTATTCGTCGGCCGTTTGTTAAAGGAAGGATCAGAAAAGATTATTGATGTATGGGACTTTGTCAGTACGCGGATCGTGGATCAGTTTCTTCCTCCATTTCACAAGTGTAAGTAAGTGCATTACTATGGTTGCCTCCTTGTTTTCTCTAGCTTTCGATTTATGTATTTAATTGTGTTTTGTTACTTGTAACCAGGGCTTTACATTAACACTAGCGGGTAGATTTTAGCTCTGGCGGGTTAGACAGACACCTCTACTAGCCACTTTGGCTGGTTGAAAATTATTTTTAAATTGTAGTTTTCTTAAAAGCAAGATTCGACAATACGATGGCCCAATATTCGTGCAAATGCGATAGAATCGAGAAGCAGCATGACTGACAAATATAATCAAGTTCGTGCGGGCAAAAGAAAGACTTTAAAACATGAGCGCGCTCTCGTTTCCTTGCTTGAAACAACTGTGCCTGAAACCGCAACTGGTGCAATCGGTTCTCTTTCAAATAGACTAGACAAAAAGTTGTTCATGCACCCACAGCCCTGCTGCTTTTTTAAGAGCTCCAGATTGGTCTTTTTGTAAGCAGCACTGGTTGCTTTCGCTTTAACCATTATTTAAACAGGATATAGGATATTAACTTCGCATTTATGTGTAGTTAACTGGTGTTAATTTTTTTTTTGTTAAATAAAATGTATTAGTATACAGCTATATTTTGCTTGTTTTGACACATCTTTTTAAAATTCGTGGCTAAGAAATAATTATTTATTTGTTTTTTGTGTGGTTGGAAATACATTTGATAAATACTTTGAGCTCTGAAAAGTCTTGTGAAATAAAAACTATTGTAATACAACATTATGAAACCATGTCATGTGCTCATGCTCACTGAGAAAGCTCATACACAACACACACAAAAAGTAAAATGAATGAGGAGGCATGTGGACATTCCACCAAATCTAAATCAAGTAATTTTAGCATGTCAAAGTCAAATTTATGCATATAAAGTATATTTTCCCAACAACAAAATTGTGGCTAGTGAAAATGGCAAGTGGCTAGTAATGTTGGAAAACTACTAGCCACACTGGCTGGTGATCAAAAAAGTTAATGTCAAGCCCTGCTTGTAACCGCATGTACTGTATCTGGTTAACTCTTTATATTCTCATATGGCATCTAATGCCACTCTAAAAACACGACGCGTGACGATTTGTTTACGGATTTAAATGTGTTTGTGAGCTCGTGTTCCACTGCCGTTTGTTGTTGCTATGGCCACTGTCAGCTGTTCTTACACACGTGCAGTGGTCAAGTTTCAAAACGGGGTGATGTGTCTGAATAACACTAAGAGCCTGAGCGAGCTGAATTGGCGTTCTATGTGAACGGCGATCACGCCGCCCTCATCCCAAAAGTGAAAAAGAAAGTAACCGTTTTGCAGATGAAAGTGAGGACTGGGAGGGAGAGGGTGGGTGTCGTGGATGAAAGTGAGGACCGGGGGGTTTGTGGACGCCACCCTCACTATTGTGCCACCCAAGTCGGCCGCCTCTATGTACACGCCGGCCCTGATGGCACTGTTGAGAACCGGATACTGTGTACTATGGTGTTATTAACTACTATGAAGCGTGTTTCAGGCGGCTGCTGAGATCGGCATTTCACTCTGTCTCCCGCTGAACGATGTCGACCAATCGCAAAAGGCTGTCATCGGTCCAATCAGCAAAGATTAGCTTTGCGCTAAGGATGGGTTTGGGAACATATGAATCACTGAACGATTTATAGAAGAGTCGATGGGATAATTAGGTAAAAATAAATGCTTATTATAAGACCATGAAAGGGTTTTTTGACCTTGCATGCAAATCAGCCTGTTGTTGGAGACCCTTAAAACCAAAATATGACCCTTTTTAATGTATAATAGGGGCTCTTAAATTATTTTGTGTCTGGAAAAACATGAAGCAGTTGTGTTGGTGTATTTACCTGGTTGTGTAGTGGATTTGTACTGGGACGGAGTATGTTTTTGGTTTTGCCTTTACTACAGCAGTTAAGGAGTTTTTTTATTCTGTTTACTGGTTTTGTGTGCTCAAAAGAAAAGGAAAAGACACATTCATGCTTGCATGAGATTGGTTGTCAAACCACTGCTGATATTGGTGTTTAAAGCTGTACAGCACTCACACTGAAAGCACAAATCCACTCAAAACTGCACTAAAAATAAATAATTAGGGTAACTTAATTGTATTACAACACATGTCCACTCGTTTGAATTTTAAACTTATTGTAAACTTACTGACTCGTTGATTTTAACAATAATTTTAACTTATTTTACACAAATAGAGGCAAAAAAATTTTCAAAGAACGTCAAAATGCCTTCTTTGAATTATCTCATTGAGTTTACTCTTTTTGGGTCATTTAACTCCAATAACTTGATTTGGTAAACCAGAATTTTCTGTTACTGACTGCAGTACTGACAACTACTTTAACAATTTGTAATGTTTAATAAGACAGATCTCAGAACTAGAATTACCACAGTTACTTGTATGGATGTGAAGCAACAGACATTAATGCTAAATAAATACTGCAAAACACCCATAAAACTGCAAACTGTAAAATAGTGTAACCTTATAGAGCAGGGGTCTCCAAACTCGGTCCTGGAGGGCCGGTGTCCTGCATATTTTAGTTCAAACCCCAATTAAACACACCTGAACCAGCCAAATCAAGCACTTTCTAGGTATACTAGACTTCCAGGCAGATGTGTTGAAGTTGGAGCTAAATTATGCAGGACACCGGCCCTCCAGGATTGAGTTTGAACACCCCTGTTCTAGATCATCAAACTGAAGTGAAAATTAAACTCTAAGTTTTTTTTTTGTTTTGTTTTAAACATCTAATATTACATTTATTGTAAACATTATTTAATCATGATGAAATTCCATGCAAAACATGCTGGTAAATGCACATGCACTAAACAGGCACACAAACAAACCTTAAAAGATGACAAAACAAGAGGATACAGGAGGACACTGGCCAGCCTGCACTCCCGACCTGTCTCCAAAAAAGAATGTGATGCATTTTGAAGCGCGAAATGCGACAACTAGACCCCGTACTGTTTGCCCAGAAAGAATGGGACAAAATTACACCTGAAACACTTCATCACTTGGTGTCTTTAGTCCTTAAACATCTTTTAAGTTTTGCGAACAGGAATTGCAACATTACAAAGGGGTAAAGAACCAAATTTGGAATTTGTGTTTGTTTAGAAAAATAAAAAACAAAAAAAAATCATAAGGAACACAATACATAATGTTTGTTGTATTGTCTGCAATGAAATACAAGTCAAAGTAAATTTATAAATCACTACTGTTTTTTTTTTTGTTTGTTTCTTTGTTTTTTTGCATTATCCACACAGTCCCAACTTTTTAGGGCTGTTCATGGATTTTTAAAAACTATTAAAAAAAATTATAATAAAAAAGTTTAAAGTATGTCAAGCCAGATTAAAAGAAGTAATCTGTAGTTTGAAGTAATCCGCATTGTTGTTTTGACTGTGAGGAACACATACAAACCTACTTTACAGACTGAACACATAGATTTTTTTCCATATTTTTTATACAAATAAAATGGGATTACTATGACCAGTAAATGGGTTTCCACACAAACATGCTTTAACTGACATTTCTTCCCTAATTAGTTGTGAAAAAGACACTTATAAACCAACTGTTGTCAATCAAAGAGAAGCTCCCTGCGTTACAGTCTCAGTCTCACCTTGCCATCATTAGCTATGGTTCCATCCACTTATTTTATGTGCATTTTGGAAAACTGCAAAGAAACAAAACCTGAATGGAAATGCCAAGATGAGCATACATTTTTAAAAATGCACAAACGTATGCACACAACTGAAGAGGATAAACTTTGTATCCAATAATTAAACGTGCTCATAAACTACAAAGAAAAACGATTTCCAGATTATATTCCACACTCTTAGAAATAAAGGTACACAAGCAGTCACTGGGGTGGTACCTTTTCAAAAGGTACAAATTTTTACTTAGAGGGTCCATATTGGTACCTCAAAAGTATATAATATTTTCTAAAAAAATTTAAGAGGACCACTTTTGTACTTTTTAGGTACTAATATGTACCCTTGAGGTATTAATATGGACCTTGTAGTAGAGCTGCACGATTCTGGCTAAAATGAGAATCACAATCTTTTTGTTTAAAATTAAGATCACGATTTTCTCACGATTCTATAGATGTAAAATAAAGGTTAATACAAGTAGACTATTATTATTATTGCTAATTCAGAATACAACTATTCATAATTCTGATGTTGAATTATTATGTTTGAGACATGTGCTTGCAATCTGTCATTGACAACATTGTTAGACCATTTTTTTCTACTGGTAAAATCAGATATTTGTCATTATCAGATTCCCCTCTTGCATTATATTCAACATTATATAGGCTAGAGTAGTTATACTGACACTGTTAAACATTTATTCTCATGCAAAACACTCTGTGTTTGCTATGAAAGAAAAACATATTAAATGCTTGTCATAATCATAACTCTAAAATGTGAAATAATTCTTTAAATTATGGGTGCGCGCTTTCGGTTTCATTTTCACTGCTAAGTGCGATTCATACATCCTGCACGGCTCCCAAACGATCAATCTGTGCCACAAACTGAATGTTATTTACAACTTTATTAGCTGTTATTCACAGCCTATGCAAGTTCTGTTCACTAAAGTAGACTTCATACGCAGGCGCGCACCCGCCCTCTCTGTGGTAAGAGCTCACCCTGCTTAAAAATCCAGCTTAAACCAGCCTAAGATGCTTGGCTGGTTTTAGCTGGTCAACCAGACTGGTTTTAGAGGGGTTTTGGCCATTTTCAGGCTGGTTTCCAGCCATTTCCAGCCTGGTCCTAGCTGGTCAGGCTGGGGGTTGACCAGCTTAAACCAGCTTAACCAGCCAAAACCAGTTATGTCCAGCTTAAACCAGCCTGGTCAAGCTGGTTTTAGCTGGTTTAAGCTGGTCATTTTCCAGCCTGACCAGCTAAGACCAGGCTGGAAATGACTGGAAACCAGCCTGGAAATGGCGAAAACCCCTCTAAAACCAGGTTGGTCGACCAGCTAAAACCAGCCAACCAGCTTAGGGTGGTTTAAGCTTAATTTTTCAGCAGGGCACCCAGCTCACGTCACTTGTGATTTCGTGGCCACGAATACATCATTACATGAAGACAGAAATGACATTTTTGGTTGAAATAAATACAGTATGTGACTCTTTCAACACCATTTGGAGGTGTACACGTTGCTGAACATTGTATGTAAAACAACGTGGAGACTTGTGCGGCCCTCTTTGCTTCTCTCCTGAACTTGAAAATATGATTGGCAGAATCGTATAAATGCTGGATTAAGATCGTCTAGGGGGTCAAATCGAGATCGAGATCGCAATCTTTTTACAATTAATTGTGCAGCTCTACCTTGTAGGTACAAATTTGTACCTTTTGAAAAGGTACCACCCCAGTGACAGCTTGTGTTCCTTTATTTCTGAAAGTGCAGCATCAGTAAAGTCATTTTGTTTTAACAGATTATGAGATAACAAAAATGGGTGTAATGGGACGGCATTAATGGACAAACTAGCAGACTGGCCACATTGTAAAACATTTAAAATGTTGTTTTGCTCATTCTAAAATCCCTCAGACAAAATATGTCATTAAAGTGGTTCAGTATTATTATTATTATTACTATTATTATAAGTATAACCTTCAGAACTGTTTTTAGCGTCTGCACTCCCAAAGAGTGTATCACGCCTCCAAAATCCACCGCTCCAAAAAACAACACAGGTTCATTGTGAATATGTACCCCAGTCTACATTTCTGAAGAGCGTGAATTATGTAGCCAGAGATAAGTCTGGCTGCGTTTCGTCTTTAAAATTATCGCTATGGGACACCATGATGCCGCCAACAGCTTCTGTTCCTATTTGCACTACCGCTGACCGCTTACCTCAATATGGATGCAGTTTCCGGCATTGCCAGTTTGCCCAGTAGGTCGGACTTAGGATGTGGAGTGGAGTTGAGCAAGATGACAGGGTTTGAGTCCGGCGTAGAGCGGTTCCAGAAGCCAGGTAAAACAAAAGCAAAAATAAATAAATAAAGGAACGACAGGCTGAAAAACGTGGTGAAATCTAGGGAAGTTTAGGGAAGGGGGTGGGTGGGGCTGAAGTTTATATTGCGCCCTCTGGCGGATTTATACAAGAGGAGGACGTGCGGGAGCAAATTTGAGATCGTCAAAAAGTGTACACAGCGGCCTCTGGTGGATTTGCAAAAACAAAAAGCAGTTGTACCTCCGGTTACGTATTTTGGTGTCCCAAGTAATGTAGACCTGGATACATAATCATAATAAATATGGGTTGGGGGGGGGAGTGGGGGGTCCACTGTGGCTTCATCTTCATCTTTGGGATTTTTGCAAAGAAAGTCACAATTTGGTTCTCTTTGACTGGATGAAATGTTGGTTTATCCTCAAATGTTGCATGCAATATTCGTGATTTGCACATAAGTCTAATTCACATTTTGTTAATGCTATTGACTACAGATTTACTGTAGTCTTCTATGTGAAGCTACTTTGACACAATCCACATTGTAAAAGCACTATACAAATAAAGATGAATTGAATTGACACCAACTCAGTCTTAGATTTAATCTATAGTTCAACTCAATGATAATAACCCATTGTGTGAGACAACATGACCCACAATTATGATTGTAAATTGCGTTTTTATCACTGCTAGCTCATGATAAGTCTAAAAATCAAAACAGAATTTGAATATTCCATAGCAGAGCTCTTGAGTCCAGCGCACCAGCGGGCTGCAACAGGCCTGAAGCTGCTGCCGTTGGCTCGCAGTTGCGAATTGTCATTACTTAACAGTGGATGCTGCTTTACCTCTGTGGCTCTTGAGATATCAGTGTCTCTCTCTCTCTGCAGTGCGTTTTAGTCCTGCTGCTTTCAAGGTTCAGTGACTGTAGGAGCCCTAAATGTGAATGATGTGTGGAGGAGCCTTTCACAGCGGCGTTAAAACTCTTGCTTGAGAGGCCAGTGACGCACAGACAGACACTCTTAATACCGCATGCGATCACAAAAACGCATAAAAAAAAAAGAAATAGATGCACTCCTCCAGTCAGTTGTTCTTGGCCTTGAGGCAAAAGCTTGGCATGAGTCATCATTGCCCTCCTGTGGTCAGAACTGAAACGATATTAACTCATTTATGCAAACATCAGATCCTCAGAGATGATATGTGAGATTTTTCTGTTTCTTTTCAGTGAACTGAATACTTAAAGGTCCCATGAGATTAAAACAAAGATTTCTACTTGTTAGTATGAGTATTGTTTATTTTTAGCATATCTATAAGCTAGTGTGCTTATATAATTCATGTTTAGAAGATATGAAACTAATATAAACATATGTAAAGCTTGTAGTTTGGCAACTCCGCTTAAATGGATCCACAGATTTATTCACGTCATCTCATACGTTTCTCATCAAATCTTGACCAATCAAATGCTTTCTAGTATCTGACATGCCCCGCCCTCTTCAAGACACTTCTCATTTGATGTGCTGAACTAAACCACTCTCGCTGGCAGAGCTGTGATGAAACAAAATGCTATTGGCTGTTTTTAAAGAAAAGGGAGGAGCTACACTACTACTATGTGTTTTGGATGAGATTACGTCAAACATCAAATAAAAACGCACATTTTAAAGCACTTCACTGGATCTTTAAAGGGGTAGTTCACCCAAAAAAAAATTATTCTGTCATCATTTACTTACCAAAACCTGTTTGACTTGTTTCTGTTAAAGAAAGAGAGCTGGAAACCTGTAACAATTGACTTACATAATGTTTGTTTTCCCTAGTATAGAAGTCAATGAATACACGTTTACATGGACACCAATAATCCATGTTTAATACGGTTAAGACAATATTTTATTATGTTTATCTTGTAAACAGCTATTTTTGATTAGTTTAATCTGATTAAGGTCATAATCAAACTAAACAGAAATCAAATTAAGACATGGAGCATGCCAATTTTAGTTGCATTATTGAAGTGCAGTATACAGTAGACACTAGTGATGAGTGGATGGCGGTTATATATGCGGGTGCTGCGGATAATCCGCGGGTCGGGTAATAAAAAAATACATTATGATTAAATACGGGTGGGTCGCAGGTCATAGCAGTTGACCAACAAAAAAGCAAAGAGTGGACTTCGCAGAATGTGAAGATGAGAGAGATGCCCAACATAATGGATGAAGTGCAAGAGCACTGTGCAAACTTTCAGTTAGAGGAGTCATCAGAGGAAAATCTGCCATCATTCTGGGAGAAACGAGATCACTTATTTACACGACTGCAGCGCCTTGCAAGGAGAAGCTTGTGCATTCCTGCAACAAGCGGTGTGAGCAAACTCTCATTTATTGCAGCCCCAATCCAGGCACAGTAGGCTAGATACTATTCTGTTTTTGCACAGTGCAAAGAAAAAGGCCAAGTAAACATAACAAGTGGAACCGTTTTTGTTATCTTTTTCCTGTATATGTAAAAGCTAAATCTGCTATTAATAACAAACGGTCCACAGTGATCTATCATCTGGCTTAAAACAAAGAATTAGAATTATTAAAGTGTTGATTGGGTGCGGGTCGGGTGCGGATATATATATATCAGATAAAATAATATGTGCGGGCGGGTGGCAGGTGGATGATTAGAATGAAGGAGCGGATTCAGGTGACATTTCAGCTGATCCGCGCATCTCTAATAGACATGCAAACACTGCAATCAAACAATTACCGTTGTGTAGGATTTTCAACGCATTTTGCGACAGGATAATCCACACACACACGGCTGTTTGACACTATTCTCTGCACCTACTGAGTCAGTGAAGGACCACAGACACCTGCATTACGAAATGCGAAGGTTTTTTCTTATACGGCGTGATACGATACGATAGTTTGTGGCCCCCGCCTTAATTTGAAAGTTTAATGTTAGTGCGGCCTGCAAGTTTGATATGTATAGCACTTTATTGTGTTGCATGCAGAGCTGAAAGAACCCACCAATCAGGGTGGGGTATATGTCTCTGGGGCGGGACATCGACTGGGCTTGATGCAGGCAGAGAAACACTTCTCAATGAGTGAAAGTTACAGCAGCATTGCCATGGAGTGTTTTCCCTTTGTGCCTGCCTCGTTTCTATTGAGGTCACACAGACATTCGCCCCAGCAAGCTTCAGTCACAACATTTAAAAAAAAAAAGTATTTTAAGTTGCTGCCCAGCGGGACATAATAAATGTATAAATATATAAATCAGTGCGCAGTAACTTGTGCGTAGTGAATACCAGCGTGTGTGTGTGTGTGAGAGAGAGAGCGAGAGAGAGAAAGAGAGTGTGAATAAATGCAGCGAAGGCTGTGTGGATTGTGTGTGCGCGCACGCATGACGGTAGCCACCATGCACTAGTTAAAGCAAAAATCACATTTAACTATTGGTCCTGAACAATGTTTTCAACCAATCATCTCTCTTGCGTTTACAATCACTCTCACTGGTTGGTGGTTATTGTTTCACGCGTAATGCGCAGAAAAGAAATCAACGTGATGCGTACGCAGTGGGATAATAGAAAAGTAAGGAACTCAATGCAGCCTAATGTAATCGTCTGCAGTCACATATCGACACCTGTCCATCAGCAATAAGAGTCCCCGGTAACCCGGACCAATTATAGAGACGCACCGTTATTTCTGGGTCATTTGCATTGCTCTACCTGCATTGTCATTGCATTGCCTCACACAATAAACATTACATATATTTCTATATGATCTAAAAGGAGTCAACAAATGACAACAAAACAGTGTTGCTTCTTTTTCCTGTAACAACAGCACAGCGGATAACAGTAAATCTAATTATTTTTATTAATAATATAATTATTACTATTTATTACAGATTGATTTATTTTCTTATTATTTGTTTATTTGTTTATTTTTTATTTTATTTTGTGTTAAAAATTAAAAATAAAGAGATTTGAGATTTATTTTTTTAACACAAAATAAGATGAACAAATAAACAAATTAATAATTTATTATAATTAATTTCTTGTGGAAAGCCTGATGCGGCCCATCCTCACCCAGACTCAGCCTCCAGCGGCCCTCAGGTAAATTGAGTTTGAGACCCCTGCATTAAAGCAACACTCTTCCAGCAGTTCATACTCGCATACAATATCTCACTTGTCACAGGGGCATGCAGGAAATGTTCCTGAATAGAAGTGAAAGTGCCAAACTGCAGTTAAAGTCGACAAACTAAAAACTAATCACCCAAAATTACATGAAACTCTGAATAAAATGTGGATAGTGTGGTGACACAATGACGTTAATCGAATTATGTGCTATAATATGTAAAACGGGATCATAAAAGGAACATTTGAAAAGCAACTCATGTAAACACCATCATATTATTATCATATTCAGATTAAGGCAAATAATGTGATTACTGATGTCCATGTAAATGTAGTCAGCGGTTACAGGCTTTCAGCTTTATTCAAAATACCGTCTTTTGTGTTTAACAGAACAATAAAAAAAACGTATAAAAGTTTGCAACCACTTGAATGTGAGTAAATAAAGAGTAAATCTTGATTTCTGGGTGAACTATACCTTTAAAAAGGCAGAGACTGACAGTTCATATTGATCTTATTTCTTGAGCTCCAGAAATAAACCCAAAAAATAAATAACAAATGAAATAAAAATGCACAACGGGTGCGTCTCAATCAGCTCCCTCGTTCAGTAGTCAGTGCACTGATCAGGGGTGTGTTTCCCAAACAATGACGTAACTCGCGGCTGAACTATCATAGTGCGACGCATCGGTTGGGAAAAGAATTATGTAATGACGAGTGTTTCCCAAAACCTTGCAGATCCATCGTTTGAACCATGTTAGTTATAACATAAAACATCCATAATGATGCTCTAAACAGGGTGGTAACAACTTCTTTAGAGAACAACCCTATATTTTCATTGTGCAAATGATATTGTTTGACACGCACACTAATTAAAAAAAATCCAATATTAGTTTTGGTAAAAACATGCACTCGTTTCCCATATTAATTGAAATATATTTACTGTATATGGTACATATAGGGCCTGTGTTTCCTTTATAAATATTATTGAGAACATTACATATTCTATTCGAAAACATAAAATCACTTACAAAAGCTGACACGTATTCTAATATCATATATAAATCATATAAATAAATCAATAAGTAAATAAATAATGAGGCTATTTATAAAAAAAATGAAATGTAACATTTATTAGGAAATGAAAAAAATCCTACTTTAATAATAATATTAATAATATTAATGATAATGATGATGATTATTAAGTAGGATATTGTTTATTTATTTTTTGAAAAGACTACTTTTACAATTTGACAGATGCAAACCACAGCAGAAATGTTCTAACCAACAGGCCAATGTCATATACACTGCAGATACTTAATAAATAACCTATTATAAATTAAAAGCATTAACGTATGCTGTGTTTTTTTGTTTTCACAAGCTTTGAAGACGTAAGGTAAACTCCGCTTTTAAAAAATAACTATAGCTTCCGTCATGAGGCTGTGTTCAAAATGACAAAGTGCACTGTGAAGGGAGCACAATTGTAAACATGAAGATCGCTAAAACTGAACTGTAAAAATACTTTTAAAACAAATTACACCTAAGAGAGATGATTTTAATGTTTGTTTGTTTTTTTTTATTCCAAGTTAAAATGTTAGAATGTTCTAAATTAATAGGGTATAGGGGGAATACGTGGGAATAGAACACAGCCAGGAACTATGTTTAACTACAGCTCCAGAGGTGTAGTTTCAAGTGCTCAAGTTTGCGACGCAGTTTGCGATTGTTGGTTGGAACGATGGATTTGGGAAACGGCAAATCAACAAACTATGTTTTTAACAACGGAACTTGCGATTTTTGGAAACGCACCCCAGGTTGTCAGACATTTTAAATGCTGTCTCAATTGCAAAGTTCTTCCAGATGTTTACACCCTGAAAAGTCCCAGAATGCACAGTGAAAACAGGGCCCATTGATACACACTATGTGCCCTTAATGAAAATTCTGAAGCGAGCAATATGAATCATGTGACAAAAAATCATCAAAAGTAATAACAAACAAGAGACGTTATTTTCCATTACTTATTTATTTATTTGTTTGTTTGTTTATACATAACATGTCTAGACAGGTTAGGAAAAATCTAGCAAACATTTAAATGTTTCTATAAAATATAATGTATTAAAAATTATATCTAAAACGTAAAATTAATATATGAAAATTGTTAGTTCTGCTGTTGTTTATGATGATCTCTCATGTCCATACGCTGGAATATTTGCTGGTTCATTCTGCTGTGGTGACCCCTGATAAATAAGGGACTAAGCCGAATGTAAAAGAATAAACGAATGAATGAAGGGGGGCAACAAGGTAGTTTAGTGGTTAGCACTGTCACCTCATAGCAAGTAGGTCGCTGGTTTGAGTCCCAGCTGGGTCAGTTGGCATTTCTGTGTTGAGTTTGCATGTTCTCCCCGTGTTCGCGTGGGTTTCCTCCGGGTGCTCCGATTTCCCCCAAACACATATACTATACTGTAGGTGAACTAAATAATCTAAATTGGCCGTAGTGTATGTGTGTGAATGAGTGCGTATGGGTGTTTCACATAACTGGGTTGCAGCTAGAAGGGCATCCACTGTGTAACACACATGCTGGATAAGTTAAATAAGGTACTAAGTCTAAAGGAAAATGAATGAATAAATGGAGTTCTCATGTCACACTCAGTGTGTCCCAATGTTCATTGAACAAGCTCAATAATGTCCTTACCAGTGCCCAAGTTTGTCCACATGACCACAGGAGCTAGGGTGCTGATAAAGACGCAACCCTATGAAAGTAGTCCATACAATTGCTCTATTCCAGGAGGAGTCTAAACTCCAAATCATTATCCGCTGATAATTTCCCACTCCATTAAACCAGTTGACTTAATATCTCACTAAGCCATTGAGTCGAACTGAAGAACTGGATTAGTAAACAAATCATTCTTTTGAGACGATTCTGTTTAATGGATCCATTTCAGAGTTCAACTGAAGGATAGACCTAGAACTTGAACCTTTAACTTGTATCCTCTGTTAAGCATTTCAAAACAGAGCTCAGTAGATTCATAAATCAAGGGAAAGAAAATGTTTGGATATCTCACTGCACAATATCGTTTCAATTATCGGCAAGTGGAAGCCGCATCAAACCAGCCAGATTGACTAGACAAGGTCATCCCTCAAAAGTCCCAGTGAGCACAAACAAGGAGACTTGTGAGAGAAGCCACATGGGAGGGTGACACAAATGAGGCCATTACTCAGAAAGAAAGAACTAAGAAAACGCGTCTGGAGTTTTCCGAAAATGCTTGGAAGTCAGTCGCGGGAGAAGATATTTGTGGTCATTTGAGACCGGAATGGAGCTTTTGAGCTAAATTTCAAAGTGATATGTGAGGAACAAATCTAAAATCGTACCTATAATGAAGTTTTGCTGCAGGGAGGCATTGAAGCACCACGCTGAGGAGCTGCTTTTCATCAGCGGGGACTGATGGTGTTCTTAAAATAAAAAAAGAAGCCTACAAGAATACAAAATACAAGGAAATTGCCTGCTGCAAGACAACCTTTTTTTTTGTCTGCCAAAAGCTGAAGCTTGAGCGAATTTTATCAGTATACGCACCATTGCACATGGCAGAACTGGCAAAGTAATGAAAGGTTGAGCAATGGGTGTAAAAACCCAATATCTCATTCCTTTTGTCTAACGATATGGACAACTTCTCATTTTGATGTCTGCAAAAATGTTCCTATCAATCTTTTGCTGCATTCACACAGTCGGTGGTCAGGATCGCCGACCATATTTGCTAACAAATTTGACTCTCGGATTGTTTTCTACTCTCAAAGTCCACTTTGTTTATGTCAGTTTCACTACGGAATTTCACTTAAATTCATGCCAAAATGTTGGTTTCTTCTGAAACGGTATGCGTTTGCAGTATAAAAGCAGTATATTAAGGGCTTACTCACACTATGTACCATTGCCTTGAACCGGGCCAAATCACGCTTGGCCCCCTCCCGTCTCCTCCGACGGCCCGCACTCACATTACAGTACATTCGGGCCTGGGCATGCTTACGTCATCGATGATGCGCCATTCAGTAAGCGCTCTCGCTCAGCACTGTGGAGATTTCTTTAGTTTTATCGTTTAAGTCGTTTGATCCGCACCTGAGTTTAAGTGAATCGCACTCAGGCTCACCTCTTCCAATCAGGCCAGGGCCGCTGAGCCCGATTCAGAGCACTCACACTTCTCAAACGATCAGAAAAGCTCCAGTCAAATGTAAAAAACAGGCAAAGTTGTTCAAACTATAGTTCCAAAATAGTTTTAATGTAAACACAATCAAGCTGAATACACTCACTGGCCACTTTATTAGGTACACTTTACTAGTACCGGGTTCAACCCCCTTTTGCCTTCAGAACTGCCTTAATCCTTCATGGCATAGATTCAACAAGTTACTAGAAATATTCCTCAGGGACTTTGGTTCATATTGACATCACAGCATCACACAGCTGTTGCAGATTTTTTAGCTGCACATCCATGATGTGAATCTCCAGTTCCACCACATCCCAAAGGTGCTCTATTGGATTGAGATCTGGTAATTGTGGAAGCCATTTGATTACAGCGATGTCATTGTCAAGAAACCAGTCTGAGATGATTCCTACTTTATGACATAGGGCCTACTGTATGTGCTTCATTAAGATTTAAAGTTTTAATTGGCAGCCCTGATTCTAGAATACATTTAAATTCATTTCAATTTTCTAAAAGGATTGTATTGTGCTGCATTGAGGCAGTAACCCACCCAGACTAGTCACAAGATCTGCCAAGTCAACGAATAAAAGTCTGCTTTCCATCTGCGTTGCCCCTATCTGAACTATATTTGCCATTTTGACCTTTGGTGAAATGGATTTGTCAGCCTGACCTAAAATCTCATCAATAGCGCGGCACGGACTAAAGCGGGGGCTGCTCACATTCCATCCAAGCGTCCATTTTCCCCTTTACAGAGCACAAAAGGTAAAAGTGCTGAAATCTAAACTGGAGTTGAGTCAATATGCTGTAATATCACGAGTTACTCCTCAACCTGCAAACCGAAGTGTAACAAATAAAAACTAGTTTTGAGTGTGTGTTCTTTTTTTTCTTTGGGTTTTGGAGGGGGGGATATTTACTTATTTGGAGGGAAAATTGTTTCAGGAGTAAATCCTGCAACACATATATATATATTTTTTTTCAGTATAAAGAATGAATCTCTGAATAAATATTCCTGAGCATATCTTTAAAAAGAGCTCACTATTCAGCTTTCTATAAAGACTCGCTTACTCCTAAATAACAAACACGCACAGAATCAGGTTTTATTGTACTTTTCGTACAATGACAAAATGCAGTTTTCTTGGAAGAAAATCCAATATCTCACAAGAGACACTATCAAAGTCTCACCTGGTGTCTCATTCGGTCCACAATGAACTGAGGCCAATACTAAAGGTGAGGAGAGAGCTGCAAAAAATTCAATACAGCAAAAGAACTCTCTGATCTCCTGAGAGAAAGCGAATGAGAAGAAAGCAAACGGGATTGAGTGAAAAGCGAGAGGGTCATATTGAGACGCTTCTCATTTGTGTGTGCGCGCCTTTGCAGACTCTTTTTGAGGTTGATATTGTCACTTAAACTGGCGTGATGCCAACACTGCTGCCAGATGCATTAAAAGTACAGCTTATATGCATCTATATGATGCTAAATGTGTGGGATTCTGGAACAACGACCATATATTGTGAGCGGAGCAACACAACAAAAAAGAAAAAAATTATTATAAATTATTTTATTTTATTAAAATATTTTAATAGTTCAAAAACCAACAAAATCATTAAAAAAGTCGCAGTCTAAACTGATTTAGGCATTTGAGAAACTATCCACTTAAAAGTTAAGTAACATTTAATGAGATCCATTTGGTTTTTAGTCATTAGGTTCGTCTTAAATAAAATAAATCACATTTAGAAATCATAGTTACGCATTTAATGCATTATTACGAGCTGTTTACATATCATATCTAAGGGTGCTTTCACACTTGGTTCAATTGCCTGGACCGTACCAGTGCTTAAATACAGCCAGTCAGACTAGAAGTGGCGATTTTTGCCTGTAATATGCATCAGCTGGTCAGGAAATGGACTGTGGGTGTCTGTAAGTGTGCTGTTTCAGACTGTTAGCATAAATCAAGTGAAGAGTAATCATTTGTTTATATTTTCCACAAGTTTTCAAGCCCACATGCAAGTTTCTCTTTAAAAAAGTGAAATAAAATCACAGCAGCTGTGTTTGGCTTCTTTCAGAATGTGAGATGGATCTATATTTTCTGTCTTGCATGAGTCATGTCATTTGCCTGCAGAAAAAGTAATTTTTCTGACCTGTGTTTGGCATCTGTTGTGTATTCCTCCTGTCTCTCCTGCTGGGATGCTGTTGGAGTTGCGGTTTAGTGGTAAAAGTCGAGTCTGGCGAGTGTCGTTTTCTCATCCGACCTTCTGCTCCTTATCAGTTCTCATCTTTTCCTCATTATTCCTATCAATACAGTAACGAAACAACCAAAGGTAAAAAAAAAAAAATGGTATCTTTAAGGCACATTCATTACTGCAGTATAACTTAATAATCAAGAATATATATATAGATTTAAATAATCATAAAATATATGAAATAACATGCATGATGAGAAAATAAGAAGACAAAATGTTATATTATGTAATAAATACATAAGTTTTGCTTGTTTTACTGTAATGAGAATTAAAAATAAATGTTTATGAATAATTAACACATAAAAGTAAGATATAACAATAAAAAAACATAAATAAATGAGTTATTTCTCATCACTAGATTAGAAAAATGATTAGAAATTGAACTAGATTGAAATTGGGCTTTACAAACCATTGAGAACCAACCACATATAGTGCTTTACAACAGTACAGATATACACACCTTTCCTGTTGTAATTAAATGAAGTATAGTTTTGAACTAATTTCGAGAGTAGCATGTGCTCATGATTGACCCAGCAGGCCCACATTAGCTAATCATGATCCTCCAATCAAAGGATCCCAAATCAGTATATACAGTTGAAGTCAGAATGATTATTCCCCCTTTAAATTTTCTTTTCTTTATTTAAATACTTCCCAAATGATGTTTAACAGAGCAAGGACATTTTCACAGGATGTCTGATAATATTTTTTTTTTCTGAAAAAGTCCTATTTGCTTTATTTTAGCTAGAATGAAAGCAGTTTTCAATTTTTTAAGAACCATTTTAAGGTCAACATTATTAGCCCCTTTAAGCAATTTTGTTTCGATAGTCTACAGAACAAACCATCATTATACAATAACTTGCCTAATTACCTTAACCTGCCTAGTTAACCTAATTAACCTAGTTAAGCCTTTAAATGTCACTTTAAGCTGTATAGAAGTGTCTTGAAGAATATCTAGTCAAATATTATTTACTGTCATCATGTCAAAGATAAAATAAATCAGTTATTAGAGATGAGTTATTAAAACTATTATGTTTAGAAATGTGTTGAAAAAATCTGCTCTCAGTTAAACAGAAATTGGGGGAAAAATAAACAGGGGGCTAATAATTCTGACTTCAACTGTACATTCTCATTTCCTTTCTACAACTATCTTTGTAAGAAACCCCCCTTCTCCCCTTCTTCCACCTTTATCCATAATCGGCGGCACAGTGGCCCAATTAAATTGAGTAAATTGGGTCTAGCGACGCCCCTGGGTCAAGACCACCCAGCATAAAAAGAGCGCATAAAAGAGCGCGCCAGACCACTTGTCACCACATCTCTCTTGTCTTCTGTTGTGCGTCTGCTCGTTTTTGTTGCGTTGCATTTAAAACCCTGTCTATCTGTGTATTCTGTTATTGTCCGTTACACTTCTCCATTTTGTTCATTTGTCCCGTGGTTTACGAGGCTCGGATGAAGCAGGCAGGTAAGCATAGGATAGTTAGGATACTCTGAAGACCTCTCTATGTGTTTATTTCTTTTCTTTTCATTTATTTAGTTAGTTTGATGTTTCTGGGGAGTTAAGACATTGTTTGAGTTTTGTTCTTTCCTTTTCTTTAGTGCAGCCTAAAGAAACGATCTTCGTCAATTTGACAGCACACGTGTTGTTGGTCACAACACAAACAACTGAAGAAACGCGCTGCAAATTGATCACAACACTTGCAAAAATCCACGTAATACAACGGAAATGTTTCTAGGGGACCCAAAACATGACAGACCCTGCTGAGATATGGATGTGTTGTTATGTCGTGTAATCAGGATATTAAAATGAACGAAAAACAACTCACCTTTCAAAGACCACCAATCACTTCACTGAGCAAAAGTCACGGTATAATAACACATCCATATCTCTGTGGCTGGTGTACTCTGCTGTACAATCCAGCTTAAACCAACCTAAGCTGGTTGGCTGGTTTTAGCTGGTTGACCAGCCTGGTTTTAAAGTGGATTTGGCCATTTCCAGCCTGGTCTTAGCTGGAAAATGACTAGCTAAAACCAGCTAAAACCAACTTGACCAGCCTAGTTTAAGCTGGACATAGCTGGTATTGGCTGGGCTCCCAGCCTAGCTAGGCTGGTCAAGCTGGTTTTAGCTGGTCATCTCCCAGCCTGACCAGCTAAGACCAGGCTGGAAATGGCTGGAAACCAGCCTGGAGGACAAAACCCATTTAAAACCAGGCTGGTCGACCAGCTGAATCCAGCCAACCATCTTAGGCTAGTTTAAGCTGGATTTTTAAGCAGGGTATTCTGGGAAATTTTCTTACCCCTTGGTTTAGAGTGTGGTCCTGAAAAATCTCAGTTCGAAGGGCTATCTACCCCTTCCTCTTAGCCCTAAGCCTTCAAGCTAAAGAGAATTGGGACACCCCTACCCCTTCCTGGGAACGTGCAAAACAAGGAGAGGGGTCTGGATGCAGACCTGGTGCAGTGCAATCTGAGCTGCATCCAATGCTTTTTAATGTGCTCACCCCACCCCTACCCATCACTGTGACGTCACTTACTCCATTGAGTGCATTGTGTCTGACATTGCGTCGCCGAGTGATGCAATCCAGCTTTGCTGCATCCAGATACTATTAAAAACGAAGGGTAGGGGTAAGGGGAAGGGCCAAGGGGTAGAATTGGGATTGGGCCAAAGCCTCATGCTAACCCTCACTTATCCTCACCTTCACCAATGAAGAATAATAATGCTGTCTCTCTCTAGAACCCCTTTCGTAAAGTCAGTGAACATCTTTTACTGTAGGTCAGAGGAGGGTAATCAATACCTGAGAAGTGGAGTTGAGCTGTCCTCTCTCACACACACAAGGACACATTGACCACGCAGACCTTGAGTTTCGCATCAGACTTTTCACACCCTACACACAAAATCCTTCAGACAAGTGCAGACGTTTACTGCGGAATAAAAGGGATAAAAATACACACGCTACGTGAAACCCGATGAAAGCGATTTGACACGCTAGAGCGTTTGTGTAAACATGCGGACGATTCGGAGTCTGTGAGCAGAATCAAGGTCACAACAAAGATAGTCTCCGTCTTTCACTGGAACCTATAATTAAAGGTTATATATCAAGATGCTGTCAGGTCGATTCCATATGAAAGCATCAAGGCTAATTAGTCTGTAAGCCAATGCGCGCAACCATTTAAAGTGACACCAGTACAATCTCAATTACTTCAACCACTCTTTTCGAACACTCATATGCAGCAGGATATTTTAAAGTGTGTGTGTTTGTGTGTGTGTTTAAAAGTATCAGATTCCTGAAGGCTACGGCGATGCGCCAGTAGAAATGCCGTGACCTGAAACATTTGTTTTATCATTTTGCAATTTTTGTATTTATGTGGGATGCCTGACAGTTGCCTTGAGCTGTTGCTTTGTGCCGCAACAATAAGAAGAAGAGAAATGTCATGACCGTGGAATTGTCTGTGAATGTTTATGCATGCTTATTTTGGGATGAGGAACTATAATGTGGTGTGCATAATGTGTTTTTATAAATGAGTAAAATCAATACCGCATGTCACATTCTGAACTCCCATTAGCAATGCAATGGAAAAGCGAACGCTTGCTTAGAGTTCAAGTATAATTCGATATCTATCTCTTAAGTATTTATAGTGTGGGATTCTGGAATGAGAAGACTCCTTCTGTGTGTTTTAAGACTTAAAACGTTTAAAGTTCAACTCTGTTGCACAGCTCCTATGTTACACACAACAACACCTTGGTTTCAAATGAACTTTTACATTAGAGTAGCAGGAACATGTTGCGTCATTTTAAAGCTTCTTCAGATATTAGGACAATTAAAGAGTCAACAGATCTTATTAAGACTGCATGTGGCAGGTGTAGAGAGGAATGTTTAATTAATTCTCTAACAACTCAAGTGGTGACGTCTGAGTGGGCGAGTTGTTAACTTTGCAATTAGTCTTTCTGTTTTCTTCATTTTGACTTTTCGTTTGCCCGCCTGTTATGATATTTTAGGTGGGCATTATCCTGCTGGCTTCATGCCAGTCACTGGGATGTAGAAGCCGTAGGTGGGTTTGACTCAAAGTTTGCTGCACTGATTGACAGATCTTACATGTTGCAAGAGTTAGAAAAGTCGTCAATACAAGTAGAGCTTAGACCAGGCCCAAAAAATTAAAGCCGACCCTACCTCAGCCCGTGCACCCTGTGTCCAAACCTGACCTGGTCTGACACAGTAACTGTAACTATGAGCCAGAGCCAAATTTAAACCGGGCTATTTTTCAATACGTGGGCTGTTATAACAGACGTTCTTAACTACAATTCTGAGCTGTTTGAACAACAGAAATTAGTTTAGATTTATCCTAATGAATAATGCAGCAAGGACGAAGCATGCAAACTGCATTGTTTACAGTTTTGGGTAAGTTACTTTAAAAAAGTAATCGATTACAAATTACTGACTACTACTACAGACTACGTCATGTAAAAAGTAATCAGATTACTAATTACTTTACTTTGAAGTTACTTTCAAAACATATAAAATATACCTATAGACATACAAAATAAACTGCAGCTCTTTCAGTAATTTAATATTCACTGAGAAACATTGCAATGGGTTGATCACAGCCGCTTGACATATTCAAAAACTTTTTTGCCCAAAACGTTCACTTGTTCTAAACCTGTTAGCCTTTTTTTTTACACAAATTAAGACATTTAGAAGAAAACTGCTACCTGTAGCCATTGACGTCCATAGCATGAAAAAGCACTGCAATATTTGGGTTTTTTGAGTTTGCCTGAGGTAATTAGCCTACCAAAACGTGTATATTCCATACAAAGCATGAAGCTGATTGGTGAGTTCTTGTCATGTGATTTGCGTTTTTTAAATGGGTGCAACCGGGAAAATCCGCTGCATATGTGCGTGCACGCATTATGCAAAAGATGAGATATGTGAACTGCCCCAAGCAGTTCTTTACACATTCAGAAGATACCTTCACTCCCGATCCTGCACAAAAATCCAATTTAGCCTCTTTAGCCTGAGTTGTGCCACTGTGTTTTTTGTTTAAATGCTTGAACAAGTTGCTGGTCGAGTTAAAAGCAGTCAAAAGTTCTTTAGAGACTGGACATAGACTGCACACACACATATTTTTGTTTTTACACTCAATAAAGTCAAAGTAATGTCTGTTTTCCACTTGAAGAAGCAGCCACTCTCGTCAGCAGCTATTTCAGCTCGCGTTCTCCAGCAATTCAAAAGTGCATGCTCATTAACTGATGGTGAACAGTGGAAAACGTGATTTAAACGAAGCCTTTTTTCTTTTAAAAACTAAAATTGTAACGCATTGCAACGCAATTACACTAACTTTAACTGTAATCAAATTACACAAATTTAAAATTACATCACTGCTTTCCTCAAAAATGTAATTAGAATACAGCAACGCATTACTGTGGAACGCGTTACACCCAACTCTAATTTGTGTTATTTGATGGTAAAAATCTAATTAGTTTGATTCTTGTCAGATAGACTTTACATTGTATACATATATAACACCTTTCATTAGCTTTGTAAAACACAAAAAGAAGAAACTTTAGAAGCATACTTACTGTAGACTAATAACCCTGGTGAAAATAAAGCTGTGTGCACTTTTAGTGTACTTCAAATATTAAAAGGACATTTTTTAAAAACTGTACTGACAGACTATGAAATGCACTTGAGTATAAAAGACTACTCGAGTGTACTTAAAGGGTTAAAATTCACATTATTTACTCGTCACGTCATTCTAAACCCAACAAGTTCATCTTTAAAATGCAAATGAAGAGATTTTTTTCTTTTTGTTGACAGTCCATTCACCCAAAACGTATGAACTGAAGAGTTTTCTAAAGAGATGTGATTGCTTTAGGTGATAAACAGCATCATTTTCATGTAGGGAAGCTCAAGCTTGTTTAAAAGAGACAATGTCATGCATTGTTGTGGGTCACACCATCATGTTTATTTCATACTGTAACTACATATACAGATTTTGCTTCTGAACGTATAAACCACTTGTGTCTATAATCACATCTTAATAAAATATAAGTTTAAAAACTTTATCAATGGTACGGTGGCTCAGTGGTTAGCACTGTCGCCTCACAGCAAAAAAGGTCTCTGTTTTGAGCCATGGCTGGACTCAATTCCAATTTTTTATTTATTTGATCTGTGCTCTCGTATCTGCAGTGTAAGCAGCTAGATCAGATTTTCACCTGTCAATGCGAGTCACACGTCATTTAAAAACATAGCGAATGACGTCAAATCTGATGATTTCATTTCAGAATAGACGTCAGCACAGTCCCAAACCTTAATTCTCATACACGAGGACTTAAAAAGCTTTTATATTGTCATGTAGCACAAGTAGTTAAGCATGGTTAACGAGAGAGTTATCAATATCCACCACGTAACCAATATAAACGAATATAAAACTGTTGCATAAATCACACGCATAAATCACGCAATAGACATTTTGATTAAGATGCCTACTGGTTTAAAAAGGCCTAGATTAAAAGAAGATGTCCAAACAAGAACTTTTCTGTCATAAACTATAGTAAAACAACCTGTCAAATAGAATAACACATTAATGTGAACACATTAATACAGGATTGGAGTCAGCGCCCGCTCTATTTTTTTTTTCCTGGTCATTGTGTCTTTGCTGTGTGCTGTGTAAATACAGACAATCGGATACCAGTCACTTTTAAAAGATGATGTAAGCTGGTCATCAAAAGAATCGGAAACAGTCACAAAATCGGATTTGACCATCAATATCTGCAGTGTAAATGCAACCTAAGTGAATTGGATGAACTAAATTGGCTGTAGTGTATGAGCATGTGTGTGAATGTGACAGTGTATGGGTGTTTCCCAGTACTGAGTTGCAGCTGGTAGGGCATCCACTACATAGAACATAAGCTGCATGGTTTCCGCTACATTCATTCTTCCATGGTGGGCCGCCACACCAAAATTCACCCCGCCACTGCTACATTACTACTCACCCAAAACATTCAGTCATTGTTAGTTATTTTTTTAATAGCGGGTTATAATCGCACCAAAATGTGTTAATTTAAGTGAATTATAACAGCGCAAATTTTTCTGTAATCGTAGTAATGCTGTGTCATTTTAACTTTTTAAAGGGCACCTATTTCACCCCTTTTTTAAGATGTAATATTAATATTATGGTTCTTCTGAGTGTGCCAGTTTAGGTTCAGTTCAAAACACAATTCAGATTTTTTTATTATGATGTGTTAAAAAGTGTCATTTTGGGGGCGTGTACACAGTTTGTTGTTTTAGGGGCGTGTTGCTTCACATGGAAATTAGTTTCGACTTCCCGCTCAACTTAACAAAGGGGCAGAGCCAAGAGCTCCCCCGCTTTGTGTATGGCTACAGACAGGCAGACAGAGAGAAGCAACATGAGTGAGAGGACCAGCATTCAGCTGTACATGCACGACTCAGACCAAGCAGAGAGTACAAAATCATTTGTGTCTTTGTATAGTTTTACAGCCAACTGTGTGCTAGTTTAAAGCTCCGAGCTTGTAGCCTACACCGAGACTAATAACCAAGCACACTGAATTAACTTTGACTTAAGGGCATCACACAGCCGATGCGACACGGCGCGCACATGACAGTTGAAAGTATCGCACACTTGCGGCGCCGGTGTGTGTCACCTGATAGAAACTTATGTTTAGAATTCAGAAATGCATGCCGCTGCGTGGCGCGACACTGCTTGTCGGCGAGTGGCGCTTCTGGTGTAAGACCTGCTTGAGGCTATAACTAAAGGGCGTCATACACCGGATGCGCTGCTCAGAGCCACGACACGGCACACCAGACGCGCACATTCACATGTTATTTAAAATGAAACTATTCAGATATCACTCTGTGGCGCGGCAGGAATATGAACAGTGCCCTGAGCAGGGCCAGCGCGTCCATAGAGGCGATCTAGGCGGCAAAATAGTGAGCGAACGTGAGGCGCACGTGAGGCAACGCACGTGCACTTTCCAGCTGCACCTAGTTAAGATGACAGGGAGCTTCTGTGACTGCGGGAAATGCAAACTGCTGTAGTTTACCGAGGACACAATGAAAAGTACACATGTATGCAAACCCACAAAAACTCACAAACACTGGCGGCGAGGAGAGCGATAACGTGGTAAATGTTGAGCCCAATGAGCCTTACATCTAAAAATAGAGCAAGGGTGTTTATTTGGTGACGTCGCTTTGACTCACACACTGAAAATGGCAGACGTGAAACAACAAACCGAGCATATGGTAATGCGCACCTGTCAATCAATATTGGTGGGCGGGGGGACTGCACTCCTACGTCAAGTTGCAGTCGATCTCAAAACCGCTCCAAATGGTCCACCATTTTTTTGTTGTTAAATTGAAAAAAAAGGACTGAGCGTGTTTATATCACCCCAATATGACGGTCTATACACTATACCTACACATATATCTGTCCAAACAGCTTAAAAAGTAGAATTTTTTACCATAGGTGCCCTTTAAGGTGACATGCTGACTGATTGACTGACAGGTGCGAGATGCGTGAGGCTAGCAAACACAGCGTAGCTGTCAGTTAAGATGAACACAGTTTCCATAATTAGATAATGCTTTATAATACTTTCAAATGTATAGATAATGACTTTATCTTGCTGGAATTTATGGCCGTTTCACTTTACTTCAGGACGCATTAATGCCGCTCGGTAGGTCTATTGGAGACATTCATAAATATTCCGAGCAAGTCTAATAAATGTTGGAGACATACTCATTACATAAATGCACTAAATCACACTTCAGCAGTGTTTATTTGAGAGCACAAGAAAACCTGCACTTAAGCAGCATATAGGGTGTGCAAGAAGTTTTGTGCATGAACAGAGGAAATCGGCGCGCAAGCAAAGAGATTCGCATGCTCGTATTACATAAATGCGATCTCGGCTTGTAATACTGCGCTCACAACATCTGTCATTGAAATATCGCCCAAGGTAGTTGGTAGATCTGTGTAAAAGGCCCAACAGAGTCTGCCGCCACAGCTGGAAAAAATCCTAAAGGAAACACTGTGCTGGCATAGTTGGCGGTTCATTCAACTGTGGCAACCCCTGATAATTCTGAGACTAAGCTGAAGGAAAATTAATGAATGAACTTTTTTGTCATTAGATATGAGTAAACGGAAACACTACACAGAATTTCCTCTAAAACATTCCTTGGGCTTGTCTGTGCTGCAGAGGATCAATCTACTGTATCCATAATTGCGGTTGGAAAATGAAGGACAAATTTCAAGGCCGCATTTGATTGAGACTTTAAAATTGGACAGCCTTCGTGGTGCCATTGTGACATGATCGGCCTTCAAATATGCTATTCAAAAGTTGCTGAATTAGGAGGATAAAAACACAAGACAAAAACATTAGCTTCAACATTAAAATGTACCAAAGTTGAAAATATAATTGAAATATTAAACATGAAAACAGATTAAAAAGCTCTAAGACTGTGGATGCGTCAACATGTCTGGGGTTTTTTGAATGCGTCATCCACAGCAGCCAATGAAGTTTGCTCTTGCATGTCAAGCAGGAATGGTTGAGCTTCTTTTTATGTTCGAAGACAGTGCTTAACTAGATGTATGTGGATTGGTTGGTTGGTCGGTCGATCAATTGGTTGGTTGGTAGGTTGGTCGGTCGGTTTGATTGGTTGGAGAGTTGGTTGGTCGGTTTGATTGGTTGGAGAGTTGGTTGGATGGTTGGTTGGACAGTTGATTGGTCGGTCAGTCAGTTGGATGGTTGATTGGTTGGTCGGTAGGTCAGTCGGTCAATTGGTTGATTGGTTGGTTGGTCGGTAGGCCAGTTTGGTTGGTGGGCTGGTTGGACGGTTGGTTGGGTTGGTCATTTGGTTGGTTGGTCAGTCAGTTTGGTTGGTCGGTCAGTCAGTCGGTTTGGTTAGTTGGTTGGTTGGACAGTTGGTCGGTCAGTCAGTCAGGGGTGCGTTTCCCAAAACCATCGTTAGCCAACTATGGTTGCAAGTTGCGTTGTTACAAACATAGTTCGTTGATTTGCTGTTTCCCAAATCCATTGCTCCAACGAACATTCGCAAACTGCGTCGCAAACTTGAGCACTTGAAACGACACCTCTGGAGCTGTAGTTAGAAACATAGTTCCTGGCTTTGTTCTATTCCCACTTATCCCCCCTATGCCCTATTCATTTAGAACATTCTATCATTCAAAGTTGGAATTATTAAAAATCAAAAAGCATTAAGGTCACCTCTCTTAGGTGTAATTTGCTTTCAAAGTATTTTTACAGTTCAGTTTTAGCGATCTTCATGTTTACAATTGTGCTCCCTGCACAGTGCACTTTGAAAACATTGATATCATTTTGAACACAGCCTCATGGCGGAAATTGTTACGTCTCCAAAGCTTGTGAAAATAAAAAAACATAGCATACGTTAATTATTTTATTTTATAGTGGGTTATTTATTAAGTTTCTCTGCTGTATATGACATGGGCCTGTTGGTTAGAACTTTCTGATGTGGTTTGCATGTGTCAAATTGTAAAACATTTTTTTTTATAAATAAACAATATCCTAAATAATAATAATAATAAGCATCATCATCGTCATCATTAATATTATTATTAAAGTAAATATATTTATAAAAAAATTGCCTCATTATTTATTTATTTATTTATATTATATTAGAATAGTGTTAGCTTTTGTAAGTGATTTTATGTTTTAGAATAGAATATTTAATGTTCAACTTCTCAATAATATTAGTAAAGCAAACATAGGCTTTATGTGTGCTATTTACATATATTTTAATTAATAGCCTATGGAAAACGAGTGCATGTTTTTACCAAAACTAATATTGGATTTTCTTTTAAATGCGTGTTTGTGTAAAACAATATAATTTGCACAAAGAAATGATGGGGTTGTTCTCTAAAGAAGTTACTGCACCCCGTTTAGAGCATCATTATGGGCATTTTACGCTATAACTAACGTGGTTCAAGCGATAGTTCTGCGACAGAGAAAATACGGGTTTTGGGAAACACTCGTCACTACATCGTTCTTTTGCCAAACAATGCATCGCACTATGATAGTTCAGCCGCGAGTAATGTCATTGTTTGGGAAACGCACCCCAGTTTGGTTGATTGGTTGGTGGGATGGTTGGTTGGTGGGTTGGACGGTTGGTAGGTTGGACAGTTGGTTGGTTGGTTGTTTTGTTGGTCGGTAGGTCAGTCGGTCTACTAGTTGGTCGGTGGGTGGGTTGGACGGTTGGTGGGTTGGACGGTTGGTTGGTTGGACGGTTGGTTGGTTGGTCGGTCGGTCGGTCGGCTGGTCGGTTGGTCGGTTGTTTCATTGGTCAGTAGGTCAGTCAGTCAACTGGTTGGTTGATTGGTTGGTTGGTCGGTAGGTTGATTGGTTGGTCAGTAGGTCAGTTTGGTTGGTGGGTTGGTTGGTTGGTCTGTCACTCGGTTTGGTTTTTGAAAGTTTGTTGTTGTTTGTTTTGTTCTTTTTTCTTTTGTTTTTGAATTGAGTTGTTGATTTTCTCATCCAATGTTTTTTCCCTTTCACAGAGTCATCTGAGAAAATGCCTTTCGGGCAGGGCTTGATTCACATTCTGTTTGAGACAAAACGAGTTTGCCCATGTCTCAACCTGAAGTTTGAACTTCTGCCTCCATAACAGAGCACATCTTTTCAGTCCGGTGTGACCTAGTTTACCTCTTCTTCAATTTCAGCCAAAAATAAAAAAACCCACAAGAAAAAAAAGAAAAGAACAAAAAAAAAAAGCCTTGGACTTGGAAAAAAGACTTGGAAAGATGAAAAACACATTGGCTACTCGGGATCCTTGAAGGACATTTATTGTGACCCTATAAAAGCTGCACAGTCTTCTTCAGCACACAGTCATGCCATGAATAAATGTTAGTATGACTTCCTGCTCTATCAGTGCTGGAATCTACTGCTGTTGCATTGTGCAAAAGTTGACCTTTTTTGTATAAAGCTCCACACTATTTGATCAGGATCTTGAAGTGGCACTGCCTCATTCCTTTGTATCCATGACTATAAAGTGGTACTTTGACCTGCTGTGGCAAATCAGGCTTCCACCCCTCACTATTTGCCCCAGGAGGGTGATTGGAATAATTGGTATGTTGATGAGCACACTATCGTTAAGTACCCTCTAAATAAGATTGCACAAAACACACTAGTAAACTAGCACACACACACACAAATAAAGCTCTGGTACAGGCAAAAAAAAAAAAGACATTTACATTCGACCATCTCAACTTTCCGTAGAGTTGGCATCATTAAAACACTAACAAATGTGTTCAAATGTTTAAGGACTATACCAGACATTGTGAGAAAAGGGATTGACGAGGGAAATTGTTTGGTGTTTTGCTGTATTCAGAGGTGATCATCCCTATCCCATAATCCTTTTGAAGCTGTCACTCTAAATGGTAAACCCTTCAAAAAGGTTAAGGGATAATGTAGGAAAGCCTTGCAGTTCTTATGATTAACCACTAGATTATTTCATTTGACAGACACTTTACCAATTCTCCTTTAAGAGTACATGCATTATACAAATCATATGCAAGTTGATGAGACAACACAAAGAGTTTATTTCACGATCTTCACCTAAAATATGTATACCAATAATGTTAACACCATTGTGACATTATATAGGATGTTATAGATACTTTGTGCATATATTTGCATAATATGATGCTATTTGTCAATCTGTGTTGAAAAGCTAATTTGCATGTTCAAAATACCTACGCTACTTCTGTTGATTTATTATAGAATCTTGATTTGTGCGACAATTTAAGATAATTTTCAGATGCTACACTATTACTGTGAATTTATCCATATAATTGAAAATTGTTTGACTGCTAAAGTCTGAATGATCTTTTATTTTGAAAAACCTTTTATTTTGAAAAATGATCGTATTCTTTTGCTTACATCTCGGTCACTTGAGCACCAAATTTTAACCCACAAGCCGCCAAATGAGTAAGAAACAGACGTCTTTGGAAAGTTTCTTTGCGAATAGGTAAAGGCCCATTAAAGGAGCCGCAAACTGTCAAGGAAGGGATCCGCAACCCAAAATCAAGTGAATACACCATGTCTGTGCAAGAAGATAAACAGCATTAGATTGCAAATAATGGCGGCCTTTTAGGGGTTGTTCGCATATCACGTCTTTTCTAGAGTTTGTGAAAGTATGTTTTATTTTCAATGGAGGTGTGCTGTTTGTGCGCACAAGCGATGAGACATGCTCACGCTATCCAGACGCATCCAATTGAATGAATGCCATAAGAGCACTGTGAGTCACAAGACAAGAACTTACCGATCAGCTTCATAATTTGTATGGAATATACACATTTCGGTAGACTAATTATCACAGAACACCCAAACACTGCAGTGCTTTGTCTCCATAAATAAAACTTGTATCTAGACCACTATTGGACCACTGTGCTAAATGACTACAAGTAAATGTAAATGCTGCTTTGACTTAAAACACATGCTGGAGATTTACACCTGATTACAGAGACAAATGTGCATGACAACGACTTTTATCATTCAGCCCTAACAACAGTATTCAAATTCCCTTAGTTGCTCACCAAAGTGACCAATACTTTCATTCATTTTCCTTCGGCATAATCTGTTTATTGATCAGAGGTCACCACAGCGGAATGAACTGCCAACTTATCCAGCATATGTTTTACACAGCGGATGCCCTTCCAGCTGCAACACAGTACTGGGAAACACCTATACAAGTTTATATTCACACACAATTCCCTATAATGCATGTTTTGGACTGTGGGGAAAACTGGAGCATTTGAAGAAAACCAACGCAATCTCACAGCAATTCGTAACTTTTAGTGGCTAATTTGTATGAATTTGTATGATCTAATTTGTACAAATTTTGCTCATCACCCAATGACGGTTGGGGTTAATGGTGGGGTTAGGTGCCACGCCTCCTTTTTAAACTCGTACAAATTTGTACGAATTAGCCACTAAACTGACAAAATGTAAATACTTGCGTTTCCTTGTGAGATCAGGCTGGAGAAAACCCACGCCAACATGAAGAGAACATGCAAACTCCAGACAGAAATGCCAAGTGGCCCAGCTGGGACTCAAACCAGCAACCTGCTTGCTGTCAGGCGACAGTGATAACCACTGAACCACCATGCCACCCCGTGACCAATACACCCACTCATGAACAATCCAGAGGTTCCACCTCTATACATAGGGTGGAGCCCTTCCGAATGGAAAGCACCGCCAGTGTTCATTTCAACAACAACAACTAAACCTGCAGTTAATCATGTATACGAGTACATTTTTGCAATCTTGCAATCTTTAAAGCCTGCATAATTTTACGCTACAATAATCTATGCAAATTTATACCATTTAGCAAATCGGGTTTGTAGTAGTTAAACTGAATTAGAACCATACTGCAATCAGCGTTCGACACTGATGTGAACTGGAGATGAAACATGAACTTTATCCAAACAGTCTCCCTGGCCACGGGCATGTCTTGTAAAGCAGTCTGTCAAAGCAAAATGCTTGAAAGACCCCTCGTTCAATCTACATCACCCTGTGTGCTTGTCTCCGCTCTGTGGGATTTACTGACCGCATATCCCATGATATCCAGTGACCCAAAACAGCATCACACGAGCCTGTGTTCAATTTTCTCCAACGCTGTCAATCCATACGCACTTTAGCGCAGTGTGTGGACTCTGAAGTCAGCCAGTCACTGAAACTCCTCCTCATCTCACAAAGTGTTTGGCAGGACATGACAAGTGTCTTTTGAGAGCACATTTCTTGTCATATTTACTGACCTGAGAATCAGTTTTTGAGAAGATTTCTTGTCTCAGCCTCTTTTGACTACTACATAATACTTTTCCTTTTCTGTAATGATACACAGTGTGTCAGATAATGTGATGTTGACTTCTAAATTCTTGTCATATCATGGATAATAAACATCAGATTGCATGTCTTGAAAATAATGGCACTACCAACTCATTTCTGGTAATGAGAGGGTAATAAATGAGAGGCTTCTATTGGTCGAGGACATTGATGTGATAAAACCAACATAGGCTCATTCTGAAAATGTAGCCCTATATACAATTCTGGAGATCGCCAATTATGTAGCCAGAAGTATGTATGACTGCATTTTATCTTTAAAATGAACACTACAGGTGGTATAGTGCTGTTCCTTTTCATGCTTATCAGCTGACTGGTTGCCTTAGTGTGGACGGCTTTCCCGCTGTTATCAGTTTGTCCAGTTAGCTCAGCATGTACGTCAGCAGACTTGAGATGCAGAGAGTAGTTAACCACGACTACAGAGTTTGAGTCTGGCAAAGAACGGTTCCAGAAAGCAGGTAAGACAAAAACAGAAGCCAAAAAGTAAAATAAACAAGTAAAACTCAAAAAATGGATTATGGCTTTAGTTGGTCCAAAGAATGCAACTATGTTTAAATTAAACAACTCACTTATGTTTGTCTATTAAAACTAAAAGAGTTGTGTTGGAAAAAAATAGAAAAAGTGTTCAAATTTAAACCGCTCGCTTAAATAAAACGAATGAGAGTTGTGTTGCTTTTGCAGTACCGCATTTTGGTCAATAGATGGAGTAATATCTGCACCTGCGCAGTTTCAAAACACAGGAAAGAAGATTCAAACCACAAAAAAATCACTCTCATTATATGGGAATCAAAAGATGAAGCAAAGAGCTCAGAATCACCAAGAGACAGCACTCAATAGAATGTTGCATTGCAACAGCAGCGCCAGCAACAGCCCCGCGATTCCACCATTTTGGAGTGAAAGCAATTGGCCGTCTATTGGATCCTATAGCTGATGGCAAGCAGCCCCACACGGAAGATCCTATATAAACATATAAGCTTTAATATAGGTTTTGATGTAGGATTTTAATATATGTAATGTATATAAAATTGTCAGTTTTCCTACATTATATGTACACATATATACATGCATACATGTACATATATAGGTATATGTATATATGTATGTATATTTAACATTTTCTTAAAACCCAAAATTTCCGTTACCAATTAAGGTCTCATATCCACAGCTATAAATGTAGCGATCGCCTCGGTGATTTGTTCGTTGCATGCAGGCCCGTGCAGAGGCTTTCCAAAGGGCATGTGCAAAAATGAAAATAAGGGCACAACATGGCAAGAACACTGACTAACTAAACCGAAGCCGGGGCTGGTGAGGCGGGAAGATCGCAAACTGAAGAGCGGGCGGGGGTGGGGCTGAGGAAGGCGATCGCGGAATGAAGAATGGGGGGAGAATGGGGCACTTGCATTTATTTTGGAAGGGCACTTTATATCCCAGACTCAAAAAGGCATGTACACTGCACAGGTTGAGCCCTATGTGTGCACGTGCCTGGTTGCATGTAGAGCGCGTGTCTAGTTTTCGTCTAATTCCAGTTAGTGATTCCGTGATGTCAGTGTAAATGAGGTGACATGTTCAAATATTATCGCTAAAATAGCTTACTGTCATAGCAGATGTCATTGGGGTTTTTTTTTATTCACCACTCTCTTGCCATCACCTTCATAACTTGCAGGGAAACCAAAGTGCTCCCAAATGACAGACCCACTGTTGGTTATAGGAGGTTTACATTAATAATACTAGCCATTTTGCGAGCTAGTGCAGCGTGTGCCTGACTGGAGTAGTGTTTGGAGGTGGGCGGGGAATGCAGCACGTCCAGGGTCACGTCATTCGGGATGCCTTGTTGAGCATTGTTGCACTGAAAACATCATATTTTGTACACTTATTCTCTTTTATCTTTTTAGAAATTTGTCTGAATCATTCGGTTTATAATGCATACCGAACGGTTCAATACGAATACGCGTATCGTTACACCCTTTATATATATATATATATATATATATATATATATATATATATATTATGTTAAAGAGGGTTAACATGTATTAAAAAGATTCTAAACCTTACCGTTTCGTGAGTGAGTGCATAGTCTGTGCTTCTGAATGGCTGTCATGTTTCGTCTGGTGCAAACAGCCAAACTGCTCATCACTGCGTATCTCGTCACGAAGCGTGTTGTTAGGACACGTTGTTACAATGTAACCTGATCACCTAATGTTTACGCTCGTAATATTTATATCATTAGCTAATTAATAACCTCATGTGGAACTGAATCTGTCTCATTTCGATGTCTGCTATGTCGCATTTTCAGTCACGGCTGCATGCTTTCAGAGCCTTTCTGAATGAATGAATGAAATATGCTGTTTTTCAACAAGGCAACCCGGGGTGCTGAAATATAATTGGCTAAACTGGCATTGTGCAGGTTAAATTTACCTAAACAAAGACAGCGTTACAGCACGGAAAAACCATGTTCAAAGCAGAATATCTGACTTCAGCATTGTTTTCAGTTAAACAAGTATGTTCACTTGGGATGTTTCTTAAATATCTGCACACATATTATGGTATTTTTATGCTTTAGAAGCGTCAAAAAATGACATACCGCACCTTTAATGATGAAAATGAGTAAATAATGACAGAAGTGTCATTTTAGGGCGAAACATCCCTTTAAGAACCTTCCTCTACACAAAAAAAAACAACAAAAAAAGGATTAGCTCAAATTATACTAAATGTCACTAAGAATGATGAATAATCTCTTTAAGACATAAAAAACAGACTAATATTTAAAAATGTATTAATACAGTAACTTATCCACACAAAAACGAATCATAATACTTGCACACATTGCGTCTATAATTTCCTTACAAACAACTGAGAGAGAGAAAAAAGCCATGAGATTAATCACAATTAGATATTTTATGTTTTGTGTTGTTATTTCAAACTAATCAAAATCTTTCCAAGCACCCTCAAAGCCTAGTAGAAAATCCTTCATTAAAAAAAAGAAATAAATTAATAAATTATGCCATTGTTTAATCACTTTCATGTAGCTTCTGTAGCAATACTTATCATTTTTGCACAGATCAAGGAGTTGTTTAATGGAATATAAAAAAGAAGTGTTGATAATCAGTTAATTTAAGTTATAAATGTTAAACTATTAAACCGAATGGAAAAACTTTCCAAATTTAACAGCAATGTAATACGCCTAAGAGGTTTGTTTTAAGGTGACGGAGAGGGAGATATTGACCAAGCGAAGTTGTTACTGAGAAAGCAATAATTAATGCATGCTCCCTTCGGAGCACACTTTATTAAGATGCTCACTGGCCCGCTGACATTTGTGTAGGAGTGTGTGTTCTTAAGATGAGTGCTGGCCATCATAAATAGAAACAGCCAGAGATCTGCGGTCACAAGCGGGACAGAACAGTGTTTGCATGAGAGAAAATGAGAGCGCGTCTCTTTAGACCTCTGCCTGAGGACCATTCTGTTTTCACCGTCATTAATGTTTAGTATAAATATCGGAGCTGTGTTACAGAAATGATAAAGGACCTTATGTTTGACGTTTAGTGTGGGTGTACTGCTTGCTTTTTTTCTTTTTTTTTTCATGTGCGGAATAATTTATAGGCTTATGTGGGTCTGGATATTATTTTATTTAATGTCTAAGAGAATGGACATCCACGCATGTTGATTAATCGGGAAAAAACTGTTCTTATGTTCTGTTGTTCTTATGAAACTGTTTCTCTCATGCTTGGACTTATTTTTAATAAAAAAGAAGCTGTCAAAGGAATGAAACGTCCTCTCATGAATAATAAATGCTCAAAAAGTCTATTAGTCCACTTCATTCTGCGCATGAAACGCTTTCAAAACAGTCAGCGAGCATCTAAGTTCTGTCAGAATTGAAAGATGCTAGTTTTCAGTTCAGACCAAACATAGTCGCCGCTTTTCCCTCATTTTAGATCTGCTGGTTTAATAAATAATTCCGAGCTTTACACATGTGGCATAATTTGAGATATTTACTTTGAGTAAAGGCAGACTGTTTCATATTTGATATGAAGAGATCTATTATGCGTTCTTTCATTTTATACATTTAAGCAAGTTAAATGCCTTTTAAGATAATTAAAAACATCTCCCTTCAGGTCATGGTTCACAAGTCTTTTTAGTTTGAAATCTTTAAAAGATGACCTATTGTGCCATTTTTTTTTTTTACAATATTGGAACTAGATGTGAAGTTTTAGCTCCAAATACCACACAATTATTATTTTATAACTCTTTGAAAATCCTCCAGAAATTTCTGTAAAATAGAATAAATCATCAAGTCGGCATGAAACTGAAGTTAAGATTGTCCTTTATTATCATATTGTGACGTACATTTAATTAAAATGGTCTTGAAATAAACAATAAAAAAATGATTGTCTATTGGGAACTGACTGGATTGTTGGAATATAGGTGTTGCTAACAAAATGAAGGAAGAAGAAATAAGACGCCCTCACTGAAAGTCCCGCCCTAAAAGAATTCAGTGACCAGAAATAAAATAAAAAATAAATAAATAAAAAATAAGAGTTGTTTCAAGGAAGGAGGGAAGATTATGGAGGACAAATTATTTTTTACAAAATATGAAGTGCACAGATACATCCTTTATAACTCGATAACTATATAAACCAGGGGTCGCCATCCTTTTTGAAACTGAGAGCTACTTCTTGGGTACCGATTAATGTGAAGGGCTACTAGTTTGATACACACTTCTCAAATAACAAATACTTTTATTATATGTTATTACTAATAATTAATGATATTCATCTATGTGAAGACACTGATCATGTTAATGATTTCTCACAATAGTTGTCAACAATGATTTAACAAGGTAGGATCAATATCAATAAGCAAAACTTTATTTCTATAAATCTCTGCAAGTATTTACATTTTCAAATGATCACTTCTACAATATTTAGCCACTAATAGTTATTAACAAATCATGTACTATGTTGTACCATGTTTGTACATATTATCAATTGTGTAATCATGAATCAGATTTTACTGAAATGATCACCAAATCTACAGCATTTTTAACATAGCCGACACTAACGTAGTTGCCCCGAGTTGGAGAAAGTGGAGATTACATCCGTTCTTGTCTTTTAAGCTAGTGAAGGGGAGTTTGGATCATTTTACTGACTTGGACCTTTGAGTCTCGTTCATTAAGATGAACAAACCTTTTTTTGAGTCATTTCGTTTAATTTGCCCGGTGACTGAATCTTCGTTGCTAAATGCCTAACATGGATTTTGTTGATAAAATAACTTTATGTGCTTTATGAAGGCTGAAAAACAGCGTCAATTCGTTTGGAGCAGTGTCTGAGCCCACTAGATTCTTTTAGAGGTGCACCCAGCTCTGTGAGCTCATAAACTTCTCCAGAAACTTAACCTGGATGATGGAAGCATTCAGCGGTGCTTCTGACTGAGCCGAGCCCAGTTTGATGAACTGTTGTCGGTGTAGGCAGGAGGATTTTCCCCCGGGACACCAACAACAGGCACTACTAGGGCTGTGCAATATTATCGATACATCTAACTATCGCGATAGTTTCTTTTACAATAGTGTATCGATAGTCCAACCTCAAGTATCGATTCAAGTTGTGCCAAATGACCTCCTCCTCCGCTCCTGTAGATGTCCCTAACTCGCGATCAACAAAATGGCAAGTAGTACGGGATCAGAAGTAAGCAAGAGTGAGCATGGCATAAAATATAAAGGTGCCTCCAGCTTTTAGACGTGTGGCTGCACTTTGGTTTTAACGCTATTAGGGTTGGGTCGATAGACATCATGATGCTGCTGAGGCATCACCAATCCTCC
>CAIGQZ010032997.1:4035158-4061791 GCA_903798205.1 Danio tinwini
GGACAGTTTATCAAGGATGTACCGATGGATTGCATCTTACTATAAGTTAGTTGTTAAACGTGATATTTAATTAATCTTGTCTCTATCTAACGACTCTTCAATCTTTTGATTCTATCAGCTAACGTGTCACAGCGTCAGTACACTGTGTCAGTCTTTCGCTTTCACGCTTGTACATAGTAATTTTAATGAAAACCTCAGATACTGTTGGTTAGTTCCTGTTGGTTGTGCAGCTTTTTTACCAAGCAAGTGTGTGGACGCCATAACGGCACTGTTCACTCTGCCTAGTCATGCCAGATCAAGTCCTGCGGAAAAAAGTGATTGACAGGTGGTAATTTGTGTGTAACTTATCTTTATTTATTTATTTATGATTTGGTTATGAGTAAAACAAAGGCCATGCAGGTCAGGTAGTTGAAACGGTAGGCTACAAATAATTATGAATTTATTAATTATTCATAAATAATTAATTCACCCCCCCCCCCCCATGACGAGGATGCCAAAGCCCATCGCCATGTTTCACATTAGACATCGTACGATGCCAAATTGGTCAACATAGCCCAACCCTAAACGCTATACCAGGGAGTACTGAATTAGACAAAAAATAAATGCCATTTGTAAGCTTTGCAATATACTTAGTTCTCTGTTCAATCACACTGTGCAGTTTTAGTGAATTGAAATGGATGGAAAATAAATTGGAATTGGAATTTTAATTTGTCTGCCGACTTTATCAAGTTGTCAATATAATGTGACACACATACGAATACAAACTATTGCAATATATCACAATATTTATTGTATCGCGATATATCGTATATATTGTATCGTGACCCATGTATCGCGATATATATCGTATCGTGAGGCCCTTGCCAATACACAGCCCTAGGCACTACGTCATAATCACGCCTGATTGGGTAATACTTCGCAAAATGTCTGCAGAAGTTCAGATTTTTGAACTTGAGCGATTTGCGCGTTAATGTCTATTCGAGCCTTTACATTGACTTAACATGTAAATAACTCGCGCTTGATGCTTTTTCTGCATCTGGTGTGAACGCAGCATAAGCCATGTGGATAGATGTGAATGGATGTTCATTATTATTATTAGTTTAAAGTAGTTTCCAAAAGCTTTTTTTTCTCTTCTAATCAAAAACTGAAAAAGAGCCTTGATATGTGGATATTGACTTCATTGCAGAAGCTAAATCCAATGCTGCTTTTTTTTTACTTGTCAAAAAAAGAACAAGGTTTACAGAGAGTGCAGAATTATTAGGCAAATGAGTATTTTGATCACATCATCCTCTTTGTGCATGTTGTCTTACTCCAAGCTGTAGGCTCGAAAGCCTACTACCAATTAAGCATATTAGGTGATGAGAATGATGAAAAAGGCTGAAAAACGACCACCACTGAACAAGACACACAAGCTGAAACGTCAAGACTGGGCCAAGAAATATCTCAAACTGATTTTCCTAAGGTTTTATGGACTGATGAAATGAGAGTGAGTTTTGATGGGCCAGATGGATGGGCTGGATTAGTAAAGGGCAGAGAGTTCCAGTCCGACTCAAGACGCCAGCAAGGTGGAGGTGGAGTACTGGTTTGGGCTAGTATCATCAAAGATGAGCTTGTGGGGCCTTTTCAGGTTGAGGATGGAGTCAAGCTCAACTCCCAGTCCTACTGCCAGTTTCTGGAAGACACCTTCTTCAAGCAGTGGTACAGGAAGAAGTCTGCATCCTTCAAGCAAAACATGATTTTCATGCAGGACAATGCTCCATCACACGCGTCCAAGTACTCCACAGCGTGGCTGGCAAGAAAGGGTCTAAAAGAAGAAAAACTAATGTCATGGCCTCCTTGTTCACCTGATCTGAACCCCATAGAGAACCTGTGGTCCATCATCAAATGTGAGTTCTACAAGGAGGGAAAACAGTACACCTCTCTGAACAGTGTCTGGGAGGCTGTGGTTGCTGCTGCACGCAATGTTGATGGTGAACAGATCAAAACACTGACAGAATCCATGGATGGCAGGCTTTTGAGTGTCCTTGCAAAGAAAGGTGGCTATATTGGTCACTGATTTGTTTTTGAATGTCAGAAATGTATATTTGTGAATGTTGAGATGTTATATTGGTTTTACTGGTGAAAATAAATCATTGAAATGGGTATAAATTAGTTTTTTGTTAAGTTGCCTAATAATTATGCACAGTAATAGTCACCTGCACACACAGATATCCTCCTAAAATAGCTCAAACTAAAAACTACTTCCAAAAATATTCAGCTTTGATATTAATGAGTTTTTTTGGGTTCATTGAGAACATGATTGTTGTTCAATAATAAAATGAATCCTCAAAAATACAACTTGCCTAATAATTCTGCACTCCCTGTATGTCCTTTTAGCCTTCCCATCATGCTTTAAAACGTGCCCTATAGTAGGAAGTTCAGTAGTTTTTAAGTTTACAGGTATTTCCCATCTGCAAGATGGGATTTTCTCCACTCTCAGAAAGTACACATTAGGTGATTTATTCTCTAGCCTTATGAAAAGGTTCAATGCTTTCCACTTCAATCTCAGCCCAACCTCGACGAACTGACTGACTTTTTCCCTCTTATAGTTCATAAAGTGTTTGACTGTGCGACAGCTTCACACGCCGAACCCATCATCATGCTGATCACACCACAGAAAGAACACAGGCCTCATTTCTTGTGAGTAATGAATCATGGGATATGCTGACAGAGTGACATGTGGCATCTAGAAGACTCTGGCTGAGAAACAACAAAGCGTGATTTAACCCCCATGGCAGAGCTGGTGCTACATATGTTAATATAGAGGTCTGTTATACGGAGAAACTGAAGCTCATCTGCCAATGGGAATGTAGATTTGAAAAGCCATAAGCCGTCATCGTTCTGAACACCAGCCCACAGCGCTGATCCACATGCTGCCCTTTTGGAGGTGAGAGAACGAGTCGGTGTCTGCTGGGATATGAAACAGGATTTGAAAGTGTCTGGTTGGGTGTAAATACAGGCTTTGCTGTTCGTGTTCGCACAATTTCATATCGGACATACATTCAATGACTGGCTCAGTCAAAAGCAGTTGGGGCTGAGCCTGTCAGGATTGGGTTTAAGAGGAGAAAAGAAATAGTAGGCTTTCTTGAAGCACAATTCCAGCAACAAAACCCATTCCCGCTGCCGTTTTTCCATTTGGAATTAAGAAGAATTTCAAGTGATATGAACAAAAAGTGGTCAGAGATTTATTACCGTTTCCATGAGGTATTAATATGAATTTAACGTCACTTCACGGTGACCCGCATGTACTGAATGAATGAACCCATGTTACGTGGTACGCAAGCAAGATTGTGCATGAATTGATTGGCAACAATGGTTCTCAAAGTTCATTTCATTTATCAGGGGTCGCAACAGCAGAATGCCAACTTTTTCAGCATGAGTTTTATGCAGCGGATGCCCTTCCAGCTGCAACCCAGTACTGGGAACTTGTCAAGGTTTTTGCTGCTTAATATAACCTTGATCTTTTCAATGGTTTTACATTTAAAGATGTATTCATTTATGCATCATGACTCACTGCACTCTCACTATCTTTTCTTCTTCTGATCTATTGCATTTTCATTTTAAAATGATTGAGATGTGTGCAGCTATTCAGCTAAATTGTCATTGAGTTAAAAAAAAAAAAACATTTTTCATTAACATATGAATCAGACCATTATTTAAGACTGCTATGAACATTTAAAAAACTCTAATTTCATTCAACCATGAAATTTTAGTGAACACTAATAAAATAAATTACATTTAAAAAGAACTTCAGATTTCATGGTAACTAAGTGCATGCAATATTTCTATATTTGTTAAGATGTGAGAGATCCACAAGGATCACAGGTCCATAGCCAAGGGGGGTTTGGGTGGTTCGGAAGACCCACCTGTCACTGACAAAGGTCCAGAATTTGTCCTATATATGACCATATTTGTCTTAATTTGACTGCTATGCCATCATTTATAGTAAAAATAACTTATAAAGAAGGCTTTAAGTCCAAGCGGAATCCTCTGTTGGCTGTCCCGTTGGCATTACTTCAGCAAACCAGTTTTGGCCAATGCTATCAAATATTTTAATTTTGTAATCTGACGTACGAGAAATCTTCTTTCACTACTGTATTGTTTTTAAATAGAGAAAATATTTTACAGGTAACTTTTATTACAATCTTGGAGCTAATTCTTGAAACAAAAATGACCAATAGAAAGGTGTAAAGCACTAAAAGCGAACCATATTAAATTGATTTGAATATTATTTTGGCTATTGTTTTTTATTACTTTTCAAATGTGCTTTTTTTTTACAAAAGAGGCTAGAGAAATTGAGATGCACTACATTATTTTTATTATTATGTTTTAATTATTTTTTTCATTGAAATGACCAAAAACTGAATAAAGAGTTGAATGTGCTGGCCAGTTTGTTATTTGCCTAATAAATGACAATGGCAAATAATAAATGACAAATTTAATTTAAAACTTTACCATATTCCTATTTGTTCTAATGATATATGATGTAATAAATATGTATTTTAAAAATAAGTATTTTTTTCAGATTTATTCTTTAGGAAATATTTTTGGTACATCAACAAGTGTGGTTATGATGACCATCTGACAAGCTAATTCAGCTAAAAATAGTGCTTAAAATTTCACTAAAATGCAGTATTTAAATCTCATAATCAAATAGAAAATGAGGTGAATAACTGCAAAAGCCTTTTACCAGGCTGGCTACGGGCCTGAACCACTGAGCCGTTTTAATTTGGCTCATTGAAATAAACCATTGAACATTCTTGTAGCAAAAAAAACATAGCCATGGGTCCAATTCCCAAAGAGAAAAAACAAGAACTGATGAAATGTGAGCCTGAACATTTTCCACCATCCACCAAATGCACAACCTTTAAAATATAGTAGATTGACACGATACTGAATTTCACTGAAATTTTAAAAATGCCCATTTCCCGCTAACATTTAAGTGCTGTTGAGTAAGTACTTAAACACAGCTGATTTTCCATTGTGTTCACATGCTCAACATAAATGTGATGGGCTGTGAAGGTCATTACACATCAATTGAATTGAATCATCAGTTCACCGCTCTTCACCACTGTTTACCAAATGCATACACAGATACAGACACTGGAGCTGTTTAAAGCCACAAAGATCAGCTGGGTCTGTTTATGAGCTGAAATACAAGCGATCCGCTGTGAATCGACTGATCTTCGTGGCTTTAAAATGCTCCAGTGTCCCTGTATCTGTGTTATACTGCGGTCACACTAGAGTTTGAGTATGCAAAATTCTGTCGTACGATGCTGCAAAAAGGGGTGGTACAATTTGATTAGACATTTAAAAAAGCAAGTGATTGGTCCATATTTTAAATGTCTGTCGCGAAAGGTCATGTTCTCATCTTCGATTGGTCTCATGCAATCACATAATGCAATTTTACAGGTCAGAGTTCACCAAGCATGGACTTTGCAATGCTGCGAACTTCGAAACTTGTCGCACAAGCTTGCATTTCCGATCTGTCGCATTGGCATGAATGGAAGTCTATGGGGTGAAAAGTCCAGTGTGACCGTGGCTTTACCATGGTGTGAACTGATGAGCTTAACGGCTAATCATTATTTCTGTTGAGCACGTAAACACACTGACAAATCAGCAGTGTTTAACAATGTGAATAGGAAATGGACGTTTTTAAAATTTCAGTATCGATTGGCACAGAAATTCAGTATCGCAATAACACTAGTAGATTCAAAGCAGAACTTGTTAAGATCCACAGAACTGGCAGCAGGAATGGAGGTGGAAAGGCCATGTCTTGATATACCGCATTCTGTGTGATAAGCCAATTTAAGGATAGATTTCCCTCTGGTTGCACAAGATGGAAAGCTTCAAGGGACAGACAGACTCTTGAGTACTCGGATATCCAACCCTCAAACGAAGCAAAACTGAAAATCTAATATTTGTGAGATACTTCTTCCTGGAATGTGTGCCATTACAAGCATGTTTGATAGGCTTAAAGGTTTTAATACTTGGTATTTGCTGATAGCGTTTAGAAACAAAACATTAGTTTTTTTGCGTGTCAATGTCCTGAGGGGGAGTCACCCCCTTTTTTCCCCAGATTACAGCAGATTTCATCATGTTCTTATCAACTGGCATTTTCCTTCTCTACTAACGTTTGAATCGAGTGCCCGACGATAGCACCCCTGCCTCTCTTTCACTCCATGCCAGTCACTCAGCGTCTGAACAAATCTACCCCCTACCTCCATCATCTTGTGTCCTGAGCTCGTCTTGTGCTTTGTGGAGGGTGAAGAAGCTCTGAATGAGTCACCAGTGCCCTCTCTTGGACCACATAAATAATAGGTCGGTGAAAAGAAGACAAGAGTAGAAGCAGTTGTGACTGCTGTTGCTACTAATTACCCTGCATGCCTCATTACCCCTGCAGCATTTGAAGAAGAAAAAAACAACAACAACAGAACATTGCGTATGAAGAAAAGAAGAAGGAGGAGCAGTCTGTGATAACAAGAACAAGGTTTACTAGGTACATATTTCCAGTACTAATTAGACCCCCTCTTGCCTTAAGACATTCCTTAATTCTTCAGGACATAATTCTTGCAAATCTCCAACAAAATTCCAACAGCTTGATTCACAACCTAATTCGCATTTGGGAATTTTATTTCTGAGTTTGCAAATTTGAAAAAGATTTGCTTCATGTTAAGATAGATACGATATTGTCGAGTTGTACATATGAAACCAACATCCACTTAATATTCAAAGTCACTTGAACAATATTTCATTCTTATTCAGATGTTCAGTTTGAACTTCATCAGATTGTGTGTTTTTTACATGGTTAAATGCAATGAGATTAACACTATTGTTGAGGTTGATGCCACTATGCGCAATTGACGCACAGTAAGGTGGAATCTGAACAGACTTCTACCAATCATAATGTCACAAAAGTTTGGACTCAGGGAAAGACTCAAGGGGTTTAGGATACTACATGGGACAAGGTTTGAATTTATACTGTAAGACACCAGGGGCGGACTGGCCATAGGGACCACCGATCAATCTGGCCACCATGAATCTGACGTGCCCTCCCCTCTTCACTTACTGATCGCCACAATAGACCTCACCCCTGATCTTCACTTATGGCCCATTTCCACTGACTGGTACAGTATGGTATGGGTCATCTTTATCAGTCTTGCGTTTCCACTACAAAGGGTACCCTTTTGTTGGGCGTGGTGTATGACAGAAAGTTTCATACACGTCATTCTCACTTGAGGAAATGTCTGCCGTAAAGCTGTACGGGTCGTTCACATATCATATGAGAAGCACGTCTTACAAAACAGATGCTTTATACACATAAATAGTTGTGTATGAATGTTCATTACTAATCTTTCTATGAAGATGATTTAAATATAACTGCAGATCAGGACGGTGCAAATTAGCCTACTGTAACATCTGCAATTAAATAAAATAAATAAATAAATGCAACATATATGAACACACACAGACCCTTACAGTCTCTGATATGCTACCAATTACAGAAAAAAAAAATACACACAGAATACATTTAGTCCTTATTTGGGTTCAAAAACAACACGCAACATATAGCTCACAGTCAGTGCAAACCTCTCATCTGTGTCTGTAAACTTCCCCAGCACATGTAACCTCTGTTAGAAAGTAATTCCATCATATTGGTCCAAAAGGCGATGATAAACATGCCATTTTGTTCATGATTCAGGTTGCTGAAACAATTTGCTCCTGTGTTTTCTCCTTTGTTTTTTCGCGCTTCTCTCTCGCGTTTGTCCTTTTCTTTTCTGAAAGGATCAGATGTCGGAGACAATTCAATAATCCAACACATGTTATTATGATCAGCTCAAGTTCCTTATTTCAAATATAGACGCGATCGCAAGCTCCCTGAAGACAGCGAAACCACTCGCACTTTTAGACGGCTCGTAAAAACAATAACAGGACACAGCAGATTTTGTTCATTTTGGCTTTGTGGCTGTACATCAAGACAAGGTTTGTTTAAGATTGGGTTATCCTTGGCTCGTTATTATATGCATATAGTATTATGACGTAAAGTCTCAGCTGTGTATTTAAAACATGGTGGTTCCTTTGTTTTCATTCTGGCTAGCTTCACGAGCTCGTGACGCACCTCTGTAAACCAATAGCGTTCAGCTGTGTGTTTAGCTTTGCCTTTTGGTACCCTTTAAGCTTGTTGGTACCCTTTGCAAAGAGTACCCAAAAAGTGGTATGGTACTATACGGTTTAGTGCGCCTTTTAACAGTGGAAAAGGCCATAAAAGCGTACTGAACCGAACCATATCACTCAGGCCCCGTTTACACTAGTAAGTTTTAGTTTTAAAACAGAGTTTTAGAATGGAAACGATCCGCATCCACACTAGCGTTTCACTCAGCGTTTCTGAACAGCTCTCTGTCTACACTAAAACGGTGAAAACGCACATCACGTGATCACACACACACTCTATGGCATGCACTGCAGCGTGCTTTAAGCGCATACCCATATGAGAGCTGTCCTCGTCGGACTGTTCATCATGGATCTCCCGCTGGATCTAATCTCAATATATTTGTTAAATGTGATATTTAATTAATCTTGTTGTCTATATCTAACTACATACTCTCTGACTTTAGTCTTTTAAATCTATTACTTGTTCTCACGTAACGTGCTTTGTCTGAGCGCAAAGATAAGTACACAACGTAATACATCTACAAATCAACCACAATTTTTTATGATTCATAAAATCAAGCGTCATCCTCTGTTTGTTCTCATTGCATACGCCATCGTACCTCTAAATCTGTCTGTAAAGTGTGTTTCTTGACTATTTTCATCATAGCAGTTTGGGTATTAAGCTTTGGCAGCCGTGTGAGAAGCCGGTGTGGTCTTGATCCGACACATTCAACAGCAGAACTCCCCATCATCTTCAACACCTTGCTTTGCTCTCTGTTGTGAATCCTCTATGCTTTCTTCACCTTTGTTGCCTGATCTCACAGTTATACTCCTGGCACCTTTTCCTTTGATAGAGTGCAAAACGATCCTTCACTTTGAGACCCTATTCCTCTGTGTGATGCTGCAGCGTCTCATGCAGGTTTCAGTTTGGCTCAAAGCAGATGGCAGATTGTCATAATTATATCTCTGAGTCCGAAGCTCAGCAGAGTGAGAGCAGTCTGGAGTCTGTCACCGAACGTCCCCTCTGAGCGGCATTAGACGTCTACAGCTGCTCCTGTCCTCTACACCATTCCTGCTTTAAAAGCTTATGGAGGCACCTTTGACTCTTGAAGGACTGTAGCAGAAATTGAAATCTATAAATGTGTGCATTTAGAGGCCCACGTACAATCCTCCTTCCATATGGCTAAAATCCAGAGCGAAGGGAGCCAAGGTGTGGGATGTGCACCACTTCACCGGAGAGCCTTAAATTACAGTATTATGGTCTTGGTGAGAAAGCGAGACTATAAAAGGAAGAGCACCTGCAGAATATCCTTGGTCGCCAAAGGCATCTTAAGGAACTGGCACAATACAGCAGGAAATAAAGCTAAAAAGCAAAGTTAAGCCATGTCAAGACCAAAAGTCATTCCAGCAGTGCTTTTGGAAGTTTATTAGTATAATTTTCAATTCCTTGGCGGAACATCGTGCCCTCTAAGCGTTTTTTGCTATTTTCTCCCTCTGGGTGACTAGTTTCACTCTCAAATAGCAGTCATAGGCTACCAAAATAGTATGTCTTTGGGCTGTGGGGGAAACCCGAGCACATGGAGGAAACCCACATCAACGAACATGCAAACTAGGATTGGGTTGATAGACAATGCCATCGTTCATCTCCGATGGCCGTGAAAAATATACACTTAGACCCCATAACACTAATACGTCTAAGTCTTAAAATGCCATTTTAGAACGAAAACAATTCACTTCCACACTGACGTTTCACCTAGCATTTCTGAACAGCCCTCCGTCCACACTATACCTCTGAAAACGCACATCATGTGACCACACACACACACACACACACACACACACACAGAGAGAGATACACACACTGTCATGTGCTTGTCTGAGCTCCAGGCAGTCAGTGGGTGCTTTGAGCACAAAACCCCAGAAAGTAGTGCACGTCGGACAGTTTATCAAGGACGTACCGCTGGATCGCGTCTCACTACAGTTGTTAAACATGACATTTAATTATTCTTGTTTCTAACGACTCTTCAGTCTTTTGAACCTATCAGGTAACGCGTAACAGCGTCAGTACGCTGCTTCAATGTTTCGATTTCATGCTCGTATTTAGTCATTTTAGCGAAAACCGCAGATACTGTTGGTTGTGCACTTTTTTTTTAACCAACCAGGTATGTCGACACGATTATAATGACACAGATCACTCCGCCTATTCATGCCAGAGTCCCGCGGAAAAAGTGATTGACAGGTGGTAATTTGTGTGTAACTTATCTTTATTTATTTATAATTTAGTTATGGGTAAAACAAAGACCATGTGAGTCAGGTAGTTGAAACGGTAGGCTACAAATAATTAATTCATTTTGAATGAATTAATTATTCATAAATAATTATTCACCAACGATGACGATGTCATCGTTCCATTGCGACGTTTCACATTAGACATTGTACGATGCCAAATTGATCGACATCTCCCAACCCTAATGCAAACCCCACACAGAAATGGCAACTGGTCCAGCTGGGACTCGAACCAGTGACCTTCTTGCTGTGAGGCGACAGTGCTTACCACTAAAGCACCATGCCACCCTTTCTTAATTCAGCAAGCTGCAATCTGATTGGCTAGTTTTATGCAACCTCCAGGATTAGAAGTTCTACTGGCCTGATTGCAAGCAAAGTTATATCTATAATGCAATACACAGTAGTAGCATAGGAAAACGACTTAATTTGCCAAATTCTTCAAAGTTTGTGACATATTTTCGAAAACAATACCATTATTGTCTATGCAAACAAACAAAAAAACTGTGATTTTGTGAATAATATATTCAGAATTTATTTTATTACAATTTATTTTTTTCATTCAAATTGCATCTCTAACATCAAAAGTTGTCGAATAGAGATAAAAGTCCTATAATCCAATCTGAAAGCGAAAATCCCCAAATAGTGGAAAGTTAATTAGCAGATCATTTTAACAATGAACTTCACACCCAAAACTAAAATTAAAAGGCAAGCAAACATTTCTGTGCAACCTAGGGTGCTTTTACACCTGTAGTTTTGTTCCAAAATAGGGGTAAAATTGTTACAATGCTGCACTTTGCTGTTGGTGCGGTTCGCTTTCACACGACAAAGTTTCTAAACGGACCAAAACAGCTAAAACAGGTCATGTGCAAGTAAACTCCTCCTTACATTGGTCAGAGTTTCACAGTTTATTTTGCAGAGTTCCGCTCAGCTAAGTGAAAAGCTTCGCTTTAATTTTGAATGGTGACACCCACAGATATCGTCACCCAGTAAAAATCAGAGGTAGGACTTTCTCATACGAGCCTTGGCTAGAATTATACATTACAGGCATTACATTATAAAGAGAAGTAACAGAAAAATGAAGACAGCTATTCGGTCAATTTTCTTAACTGATAAACAGCTCTCACTTATAGTTCAGCATGCTTTCACTATCGTATTTGACATGAAATGCACATTTACCAGTAGGAATGACATCCCGCCCTACTCATAATTCACTCTTCATATAGCCGTACATATATATGCCTATTACATATCTATAATACACTGTGATATAGCCTGGTTTGGATCATATCGCTTTCTTACTACAATCAATCCGCTTCAGAGTTTGTTTCAATTGAGCCGAGACCACCTCATTCAGGCAATCTCGGACTGATTGTTTTGGCACGGATCCAAGCATGATTGCTTAATTCACATATGCCAAACGAATCGCGCTAACTGGGGAAATGCACTAGGTTCTGAGACAAAAGTCTAGGTGTGAAAGCACCCCTAGTATCTCATACTACAGATCTTTAATACTTCTTTAGGCATTGACGCATGTAAATTGGGATTGTTTCAACAGTGTCTTCACATGTACATCAAACCTTTCAAAAATGCAAATTAAAAATATTTATCTTTTTTAAATAGTGTTCTCATGTTAAAGCACCCTATTTGTTTTATGTAGCGTCTAATTATGACAGCCTCGACACCACAGTTGTACCCACTACCCTGAAAACTTTAGTGGAAACTTTCTGGAGAAAGTTGAAGCTGAAAACTCATTCCCTTCACATGAAAATATGGCAAAGCCTTGCCATTTGTGAGGAGCTGCCATGGAGAGGAGACAGCAAGACACATGCATAATCACACACAGTCTGTGGGAAATGGCAGTTTGCCGTCGGTGATGGTGAGGAGACAGAGGGGACTTCCATCTGGGGTCTGAAATCACTTTTATTTGTACATCCATTGACCAGTCAGCTAAGCCTGGTATGTGTTATTGTACAGAGAGAAGCCCATTTATACTTCTGAGTTCCACCTGTTCCTCTAGCAGCAGAATGAACACCGTTTCAGAGAGAACATTCACATCAATATCAATATCACCTTGTCAAGTCACATAACCACTGAGGTTTCACTGCAGCAGAAACATTGACTCAACATTATCCAACTTATTGCACAGCTACTGTTCCCTCCAAAAAAATATCCTAACAAATGGATGTGAAAAAAATGTAATTATTATCATCCAGTAAGTTAGCATAAAACTTGGGATATCAATCTAATAAAATGCAGAAAACACTTTTGACTTATTTATACATGCTATTATTACAAAAAATAGCATATACTACATTTATATTATCATTGAACATATTTAGCGACTATACTATAAGTTGTCTTTCGCCCATGTCATTTTTTTTGAGACTTTCATCAAATGTTTTGCACAACTATCATTTACTCGCCTTTCTTTAGTTTATTCCCTTGCCACAATACAATGATCAAACAATTACTCTGGCACGTTGCACTACCCCTAGCTCTGGGAAACACCCACACACCCATGCATTAAAGGTTCAAGACACCCTGGAGTACTTTTTTTTAGATTTTTACAGATTTGTGTGTGTTGAGCATTAGTTAAGACACTGTTAGCACCTGTCAATCAATTTCATCTTCTGGGTTTAAAATAATTTTTGGGGCGGGATCTAAATCAGTGACGTAGAGTGAATCTGCTAGTGGAGTGATGATGATGCGTCGGAGCATTTTTGTCAAGAGAGCTGTACGTGAATTGGTGGATGGCAGACTTTGTCTTTTATCTGTTGAGATAAGATCTGTTTGTTAGTCTATGGTTTGTTACCATTCAGACACATCTCCTATATTCGTGCTGCTGAGTTTGCACATGTTTAAAATCCTCCAGATTACTGGCAGGGCTAATGGTTGGAATATACAGGGCAAGAGACCTGCTGCACTGCTATCCACTGTGTCTGCATTCAGGCACAGGGATTAAGGAGGAGAGAAGTCAACACAATTATCTTGATTTAACAAATTGTGGTTATGTGTATATGAAATTACCAATAACATATTTAGCAGGACATTGAATTACTTACTGATTATTTTATTGCATTTTAACTTAAAATTATTGTCTCCTCACGATGTGTGTCTCATTTTGTGAGCCAACAGACAACAGTTGTTTGCTCCCCTTTTTTTTCCTCTGCACTGCCAGCCACGCCCACTCCTCCATGCCCATCCCAATTTCTGAGGTAGACTTGAACTGAAAGAGGGGGGGGGGGGTGTCATGGCCCTTTAAGGCTACATCTACATTAATCAGGATAAATTTGAAAACAATGTTTTAAAATTAAATTGTTCGCATCTACACAATTATTTTCAATTGTTTCCCAAAATTGGTTATCCACAATATCTCAAGGTAATGTTTTTTTTTTCTTCTTTTTTTTTTTTTAATGGACCAACAGTGAGATGGAGTTGTTGCAACAAGTAACACAATATTATAAAGGTGGAAAAGCAAGTAAGAATATAGATTGAGAGACATGTCAATAAAAAACCACGTAAACATTCCATGTCGTTTAAAGAAAAGCAATTTGGACCATGATCAAATGGCAAAAAAATGCAGCCAAAATGAAACTCAATATGGAGCCAAAATGAAACTCAAAATGGAGAGCATCTAAAGCAGGGGTGTCCAAACTCGGGCCTGGAGGGCCGGTGTCCTGGAGAGTTTGGCTCCAACTTGCTTCAACACACTTGCCAGGAAGTTTGTGGTATTTCTACTAAGAGCTTGATTAGATGGTTCAGGTGTGTTTGATTAGGGTTGGAGCTAAACTCTCCAGGACACTGGCCTTCCAGGACAGAGTTTGGACATCCCTGATCTAAAGCAACTGCTGTACAATGTCTTAAGCTAATTTGGTGACAAAAACTTCATCATCAATTTCCAAAGCCTGTGTTTTCACAGTCCACCCTAGCTATGTTTCCATCCACCAATTTTTAAACGATTAAACGATTGATTGAAACGCCATGATGCGCATACATTTTGAAAATGAGCATAAAAAACATATGCGCATAACTGAGTAGGATAAACTTTATTCGATAAGAAAAGATGCGCTTAAACTACGAAGGAACCACTTTTACCGCATAAATTCCAGTGTGCGCATTAAAAAAAAGGTCATGTGATTTTGTTATAAGAGATCATGTGATGATAAAAATGTGTGTGAATGGACAAACCAGCAGGCTGAGCACATTGTAAACCAACTGAAATGTTGTTTTGGTCATTCTAAAACGCCTTACTGTTTAAGTATTAGTGTTATTATATTATTAATGACATCCAGAATCAAGAGCGTCTGTGCTCCGCATCCTGTTCACTGTGTGTCAGGATTGCCTTCTGAGGCCCAAGTCATTTATTAGATGAAAAGATTGATGCAGCCTCTCCTACTGCAGTAAATTCAGTTTTTACTGTTAATATTTGGCGCCAGTTAATCAGAAAGTGGCCATTTTGTTTGATTTGACTCGTTGGATGGAAACATAGCTACTGTGACATGAAATTGGCTTTTCAAATGTATCCGCTTCGGAGAGTGTTTTTTTAAAGGTATGTTTTTGTTGCCTTAAAACGCCATCTTAGAGTGAACGGAGAGCCAAAATAGAGTGAAAAACATATGAGAACAAAAACACGGCCTCACACACAAATTCACTAATTCCAGCCAATTAGCTATGTAAAATTCAAATCCACTGCATACTTTGGACTGTGGTGAATCTGGTACACCCTGATGAAACCCTTGCAGAAGTGCATGCAAATTCCAAACGGAAAGGAATCCCAGCTAAACCAGGACTGGGATCTTATTGTTGTGAGGCCTCTTTACTACCCACTGAGCCACCATGCCACTCTATTGCATACTAAATAATGCATAATAAAACACATACGTGTTAAGTTATGCTGCTATCGAAGGCAGACATTAATGGTCATTATGATGTACTTCAAACAACATATGTTACATGATTTTGTAGGAATCATATTCAGCCACTTAAGGCTCTGACAGACCAAGCCGACAATTCAGTCTAGTGAATGCCGATGCATGAAAATAAAAGCGAAAGCGATGAAAGAGAGCAAAGAATTCAAGATGATTGCACTAATTGTCTACTATATTACCTGAGCATTTCAATATGCAACTATATTCATAATGGCATGACCTGCCTGGAATGAAGAAATTACATATTCAAAACGGTAAGCTCATTGCTGCTTTGTTTAGGGTTTGTATGCAATCCAACTTTACATTCTTTCACATTCTAAATGATACAGTAAATAGCGAGACCTGCTGATACACACTGATGTTTGCTTTTTTGCACAGGTACAGTCTATATCTGAATAGTTGTGTGCTTTTAAAGCTTTGTGACACAATGATTCCCATTAACATTCATTTATAAAAATAATTAGAAATGCTGTATTAAACAAGCCAAGCCAGTAGTTTACAATGCCTTTTTATAAAAACACTATAGCAGTTTTGTACAATGCTCAATACAAAGTGAACAGATTTGTCCCAATAACAGAGCTGGATTCAACATTTAGTTTAGGGGTAGACACTTTTTTTAAAAATATAACAACTTCACTTCTGTTGTTAAAAATAAATTCTATATAGTGTGGATGATGCATGAATGAAATCTCTACATCATTAGTCAGGTTACTGGCTACATTAATATCCAACTGAATAATCCATAATCTCATTGACAGCTCAATGGGATTGAAAAGTCTTCATCTAAACAAACTTAATCGACCAGCATGAGCTCAATCCTGATCACATTATAATCTGTCACTTGTCTAAAATCTTGATCGTGTTGAAAACTGAAACTGGAAAAACTATGCATTTGTAATGGTGGAGAAATGTATAATTAAGTATGCCGCAAGGAATGAGTTGTGTTATTTAAAGATTCACTGTCCACTCATTCTCTATACAGCGGAGCAGAACAATGTCCCATCATTTCCCTCTTCACACTGCCATTCATATAATGTTTTACTGCAATTTGACTACTTGACAAAACTAAATATGGCACAAAGCTTCATGTGATGTGCTCAACATATTGTAATCAGGACCTACAGCAAATAAAGATCAAGACTGATCTTCAAAACAAGGAAAAGTAACTATGGTAGGAGTGCCTATATTATAACATCCAATTCTATTTGAGGCTTGTGGCCTATAAATTGCACACGTCATCTCAATCAAACGCTGTGTTAGGATTCATCAAAACATCTAAACATAGTCATTGTCTTGCTGCTTAAATGCTCTCCTGTGGCCTCATGGTATAATAAAGTGTCCGTCATACTCATTTCCAATTTTCGCAGATGTCATGTGGGTACTTTTTATAACTAAACATTCATATTGTTTTGAATGTTATAAGAGTAGAAATGTGTGCATTTTCAGAATCAGCCTTGTTAAAATTGACAACACACACACACACACACATATTTGACCAATCAGAAGCGATTCTAAAGAGCCAGGCTCTATATATACTGTATATATAGGCTATGTGAAAAACACCTACACAGTACGACACCACCATATCAATCCCTTCTCCTCATTAGCGTGATGTCTGGGAAATATTTAGCATGACATCTCTCATTCAGTCTCTGTAGGACGAATTCTTTTATTCCGTCCTCTCTGCCAGCATCGCTTCGCCACGAGACGCAGCAGGCGGGCGACGGGGTACCGGTGGCGTTCAGCTTTTCTCGCTCAGAGCAGCAAGCTCAGTAATTGAAAAGTGGAGAAAAGAATTCCTTTCAATCAGAATGTGAAGGCTGCAGCTCATTGTAGCTCCACGGCGCATATCCAATAAGAGAGGCAAGAATCGCTAAACAAAACACGCCTTGTTTCGTAGCAAATAACTACCAAGGCCTGTTGTGGCTCTGTGCAGAAATGTTTTCTTAAGCATTTCTTTCTATCTCCTGCCTGTTTCCTTTCCCTTTCATTCTCTCTTATTCTGTCTTTTATCTTGAAAGCACACTGTAAAAGAGGCACTTGGATTGAATAAACAATTTCCACAAGCGCAGCACTTCCTTCATCCTAAAACCAAGACAAACAAATTCCTATTTGCCGCTGAAAGCATTAAGCAGTCGCTTTAAACGCTTATAAATTCAACAATGGCGATGTAAACGCGGTACTTTAGAGTCTTATGCAAATTAATCTCCGTGGTGATTTACGAGAAAGACGACATTTCAAGTGAAAATGAGGTAAATTGTTTGTTAAGTGCTCGCCATTGATGAACCATCCGGGAATGTGACAAGAAAAATGACGAAGCTTTGAATAAAAAAGCCTCACAAATGACTGATATGTGTTGTTAGTCTTACACATCCCGCTTCGTCCGTCTTCTCATTCTCTTCTACCTGATTTTAGTCCGTGAATACATAAACTTGCACCTACCCAGAGCAACCCAGTGCAAACCTCATGTGCATTTACCGCCATCTGTTGGCGCCGGACGTAATTGCGCTGTTGTCTCCCGGCACATTGCAGGGATGTGTGATACCGTTTGTAATTAGACTGCCTTGCAGGGAACAGCTGTGTTTCTGCATGTGATGTTCGCTATTCTTTTTTATTTAAATACATTTGCAGCAATTAATGAAATGCCTGAACTAAACAAACCGCTAAATAGCGCCCATTTGTTCATTTACACAAGTTAATAAAGCGAGCATGTGCTAACACGGGATAAACAATCACTCATTTCGTTAACCAACAAAAACAAGCGTTCATCAAGGTGTCATTTTAACCTGTTTTTTTATGTACTTTTCACAATTGGTTTAACTTTTGACCAAACTTAATTGTTTGCAATATGATAGACTTAACCACATAAAAAAATATAGTAATTTATTATGAAAATACAGTATATTGGATCCATGAAGGTCTACTGTATAGTAGCGTATTAAACGGTATATGTTAATGAATGGTACAGCATACTGCAGTAGCCTACATTGCAAACTGACAAATTGTTGCTAGAAAAGTATTCTTCAGTTTTTAACACTAAAATGTTATGTATTGTAGTACAATATACCCTCCCTTCTGAAAAAAAAACTAGCCTAGGCTGGTTTTAGCCAAGCGGCAACCTCCCGTTCTACCTCCCCTGCTAAAAAAACTGTTTAAACCAGCCTAAGCTGGTTGGCTGGTTTTAGAGGGGTTTTGGCCATTTCCAGGCTGGTTTCCAGCCATTTCCAACCTGGTCTTAGCTGGTCAGGCTGGAAAATGACCAGCTTAAACCAGCTAAAAACAGCTTGACCAGCCTGGTTCAAGCTGAACATAGCTGGTTTTGGCTGGTCAAGCTGGTTTTAGCTGGTCAACTCCCAGCCTGACCAGCTAAGACCAGGCTGAAAATGGCTGGTAACCAGCCTGGAAATGGCCAAAAACCCTCTAAAACCAGGCTGGTCAACCAGCTAAAACCAGCCAGCCATCTTAGGCTGGTTTAAGCTGGATTTTTTAGCAGGGTCATGAAGCAAATACGGAAGTAACTGAAACTGCAATTCATTGAAATTCTGCTAGTCTTGGCTACATAATAGAGCAAATTTCTATTGACCCCACTGTAAAAATGGCCAACTTTTCAGCAGAAAAAAAGGCGTTTACAGCCTGGTACAAAGAACGATTTTGGTTCATATAGCTGATATTACCCTTCATTATTAGATGACATGCCATTCTGTGTGCACCTACCTACAGTTGCAATCAGAATTGTTGAACCCCCTTTGATTTTTTTTTCTTTTTAAAATATTTCCCAAATGATGTTTAACAGAGCAAGGAAATTTTCACAGTATGTCTGATAATATTTTTTTCTTCTGGAGAAAGTCTTATTTGTTTTATTTTATCTAGAATAAAAGCAGCTTTTAATTTTTAAAACCCATTTTAAGGTCAAAATTATTAACCCCATTTAAGCTATTTATTTTTTCCATAGTCTACAGAACAAACCATCATTATACAATAACTTGCCTAATTACCCTAACCTGCCTAGTTAACCTAATTAACCTAGTTAAGCCTTTAAATGTCACTTTAAGCTGTATAGAAGTGTCTTGAAGAATATCTAGTCAAATATTATTTACTGTCATCATGTCAAAGATAAAATAAATCAGTTATTAGAGATGAGTTATTAAAACTTATGTTTAGAAATGTGTTGAAAAAACTTCTCTCCGTTAAACAGAAATTGGGGAAAAAAATAAACAGGGGGGCTAATAAATCCGGTTGAATAACTCTGATTGCATCTGTAAACGTGCTCACAAACCATTCCCGTGGCCTCCGTTTCCCATGTGAGTGAAATTATATACTTACTGTATATATCATCTCTATAAATGTATTTGTTTTATTTAAAATACTTTATCATATATAATGTTCTTTAGACCTGCATGCACTCCAGATCCTGACAGATTGATTAGCTGTAGGCTCTAGAACAGTCATCTGAAGCGTTGTCATACAGGTGTTATGCCTGGATTTCATCAATAGCCTTTCATTTACTAACACAGACTATATTTGAAGTGTTTTGAAGTAATTCATGTTTTCATCCTGTAGAAAAACAATGTTTAGTGGCTCGATGTATTACAACAGTGTTTTTAAAGTCTAAACACTTTATCGATATAGTGTACAACCAAGCACATGTGGTCAGAACACAAATGAGTCGCAGATGAAGTATTAAGCATTTCTGCCATAGGAAAGCCTGTTTAAGCAAAATGATAGTAGGTGTCTGTAGCTCCACCTCTTTGCCCTTGTTTGGTATCCCCCGGTTGGTGCGATAACACGCAAACAAAAGGGTGACGGTTGGCCATGCCTACTTGTAGCTTCTTTTGGGTTCTTCAGAAACCTATGAGTGGCGTCACGGATACTACATCCATATTTCTTACAGTCTATGGTTTTAGCTGGTCAACCAGCCTGATTTCAGAGAGGTTTTGGCCATTTCAAGGCTGGTTTCAGTCATTTTTTTAGCTGGAAATGACCAGCTAAAACCAGCTTGACCAGCCTAGTTTAAGCTGGACATAGCTGGAAATGGCTAAAACCATTTCCAGACCAGGCTGGAAATGGCTAAAACCAGTATAGTTGAAAACAGTACAGTTTCGAGATACGTGTTTGTTGTATTATAATTCTAATTGTAGAACATATAATTATAACAACAGTTTAATTCAAGTAGCCTACTTTATGGGTCAAAAACACTACAGTATTAATTATAAAATACTATAGGCCTAGTATTTTCATAGGGTTAAAGAGAGAAATACAGCAGTTATGGAATAGCAATGATCATGAAGTTACTTCAAATACATTCAAAATTTACGTTTGTGGTTTGTTCAAACTACTTATTTAGAGTGAGCTGACAACACAAATCTTGAGGGGGTATTTGGGACATCCTAATTGTTTTTTGTTCAATCCACTTATATTTGTGAAAAACTAACAAGTTAACTTAATTCCTTCATGTTGTCAACACACACTGATTGTGTGGAACCCAGCATATTTTTTGTGCAATGCATAGTATTCTACTGAGAGTTTAGATGCTGTAACAAGTTAGCATAAAAGTAGGCTATTTCATTGCCCTTAAATCAACTATAAACATTTTTTGTTGTTATGGAGAGTTGATGGATACTCTGAAACCATTAATTACATTTATATGTCTTTGTATGTCACAGAGTATTGAAGAAAATGTTCATAATGAAAGCCAGGGGTGCCCAAACTTGGTCCTAGAAGGCTGGTGTCCTGCATAGTTTACCTCTAACTTCCTTCAACACACCTGACTGATAGTTTCTAGTCTACCTTGAAAGAGCTTGATTAGCTGGTTCAGGTGTGTTTATTTGGGGTTGGAAGTACATATGGAGGACACTGGCCCTCAGGATCGAGTTTGGGCACCCTTGCTCTAAGCCATGACCGATTTTCATTTTGGCGTAAACTATTTCTTTACCTTTCACTGAGAAAATCTTCAGAAATCTTCAGTGTGAGGAAGGATTATTATTGGCAGTGTCTTGTATTTTTCATAACTGCAGCAAACAACTCCTGAAGAAGGAGATAAACTCATTATACGCTCACTGCAGGACTGATGTCGGCTTCAATGTCACTTCACAAGACGTTTCAGTGAACTCAACAGCACTGCTTTAATATCTGTGCTGATGTTGAATCTGTCACCAATCTCCAAAAGAGACGCAAAAACTTGTGATACGCTTCTCATCTCTTCAGATAACAAACAAGATCCAGATACAGCTAGCCTTAGTTAGCATTGCAGGGACAACCAAAACAACACAACACTACGTTTCACATTTAGAAACCCCCCCAAAATATCTACACTAGTTGAAATATGCAAATTTTCTTTTATGCTCTTGTATTCGGTGTTCTGATCCTGAAGCCCAATTATATTTTACAGATTTATTTAGGTTATCGTAAAGGAGACATATAGTGCATCCAGAAAGTATTGATAGCGCTTCACTTTTTCCACATTTTTTGTCACAGCCTTATTCCAAAATGGATTCAATTCATTTATTTCCTCAAAATTCTACACACAATTCCCCATAATGACAATGTGAAAAAAGAGTTTTTGAAATTGTTGCAAATTTATTAAAAATATAAAAGCTGAAAAATCACATGTACATCAGTATTCACAGCCTTTGCCGTGAACCTCTAAATTGAGCTCAGGTACATTCTGTTTCCACTGATCATTCTTGAGATGTTTCAGCAGCTTAATTGGAGTTCACCTGTGGTCAATTCAGTTGATTGGACATGATTTGAAAAGGCATACACCTGTCTAAATAAGGTCCCAAAGTTGACAGTGCATGTCAAAGCACAAACCAAGCATGAAGACAAAGGAATGGTCTGTAGACCTCCGAGACTGGATTGTCTCGAGGCACAAGGCTGGGGAAGGTTACAGATAAATTTCTGCTGCTCTGAAAGTTCCAATGAGCACAGCGGCTTCCATCATTCGTAAGTGGAAGATGTTTAAAACCACCAGGATTCTTTCTAGAGCTGGCCGGCTATCTAAGCTGAGTGATGGGAGAGAAGAGCCTTAGTCAGAGAGGTGATCAACAACCTGATGGTCACTCTGTCTGAGCTCCGACGTTCTTCTGTGGAGAGAGGAGAACCTTACAGAAGGACAACCATCTGTGCAGCAATCCATCAATGAGGCCAGTATGGTAGAGTGGCCAGACTGAGGACACTTCCTGCTGGGAATTTGCCAAAAGGCATCTGAAGGACTCTCAGACCATAAGAAACAAAATTCTCTGGTCTGATGATACTAAAATTGAACTCTTTGGAGTGAATGTCAGGCTTTACGTTCGGAGAAAAGCAGGCACTGCTCATTATGAGGTTAATACCATCCCTAGAGTGAAGCATGGTGGTGGCAGCATCATGCTGTGGGGATGTTTTTCAGCAGCAGAAACTGGAAGACTAGTCAGGGTAGAGGGAAAGATGAATGCGGCAATGTACAGAGACATCCTGAATGAAAACCTGCTTCAGAGTGCTCTTGAGCTCGGCCTGAGGCGACGGTTCATCTTCCAGCAGGACAATGACCCAAAGCACACCGCCGAAATATCAATGGAGTAGCTACACAACAACTCGGTGAATGTCCTTGAGTGGCCCAGCCAGAGCCCAGACCTAAATCCTATTGAACATCTCTGGAGAGTTCTGAAAATGGCTGTACACCGTTGCTTCCTATCCAACCTGATAGAGCTTGAGAGGTACTGCAAAGAGGAATGTGCAAACATTCCCAAAGACAGGTGTGCCAAGCTTGTGGCATCATATTCCCAAAGACTTGAGGCTGTAATTGCAGCCAAAGGTGCATCAACAAAGTATTGAGCAAAGGCTGTGAATACTGATGTACATGTGATTTCTCAGGTTTTTTATTTTTAATAAAATTTCACAATTTAAAAAAACTCTTTTAACATTGTCATTATGGGGGATTGTGTGGAGAATTTTAAGGAAATGAATTAATTTAATGAATTTTGTAATAAGGCTGTAACATAAAAAATGTGGGAAAAGGGAAGCGCTATGAAAACTTTCCGGATGCACTGTATATTCGGTGGAAACATATTTTGTTAGCGCCATCAGAAATAATACATTCTAAAAAGTGGTTTCGTTCTCGTAACACTTGCACACAAAAAGTTTTGTTTACAAAGTCCTTACAATGCCTTAATTGCATCTATGCTCCCGGGTTTAAATGAATGCAGCGAAGCAAGCAAATATAAATATATTAGTCTATAATAGCATATTTGCCGGTGCAGGGAGTGTACATTTCTAATTAAGCTACTCAGGTGCAAATGCAGCACATCTGTTGATAGTAATTATATGTGTTCACTGAAGAGTGCGCGGATGAGATTACTGCCGTATTATGTGATACACTAATGATCGCGTCTTCATGACCAAATTCCTTTGCTCCTCACTGGCGTATATGAGCTTTATTCCTTAAAGAAACCTTGTTTATGCAGCTTGGTGGATGCTCGACTCTCAAAATAATTCACAGCGGTTGATGCAAGAAATAGAGTATAGAGATGTCTTTAAACAGTTTCAAAGTCATGGCTTGTTTTTCTCTCCTACTTTTATAAGCTATCCTACAACATATGAAGTTTTTCAGATATGTATGATGCGGACATATTCTTTGTGATGTTATTATGTGCTTCAATTCTTCTGTCGAAATAAATAATGCAGAGAGAGTGGAAAGTAAAAACCAAAAGGTTCACTCATAAAGGAGAATTCTGTCATCATTTGCTTACCCTCACTTATTTTATTAAATCATCAGTGATCATGGATCTGCGGTTCTACTGATTAAAAAAAAAAAAAAAGTAAAAACTTGGACGGTCTGAAGTGAGTACATTGCATTATGAGCAAATTGATGGACTATCCTTTAAAAAGTGTTTCCATTTCCATTTGGTGGCATTAAATCTCAAAAGTAAGAACATTTTAACATTGATATTTTTGAAAAAGTTTATTTTTCTCAACATTGATTGATGTTTGTTTGTATATTTTATTGTCCCTCAAGGGGACATTTTCAGTGGACTCACAGAGCACTTCAGCAAGTTCTGACACAATAAAAATGAACATGCAAAAGAAATGCATACACAAAGAGAAACATATGCACACTATCGATTAGTGTCTGATTGACACTGGGATAAGAGTTCTTAAGTCCATTCCACTTCCAAAGGAAGGTTCTGTATCTTCTACCAGAAGGCAAGAGATCATAACATGGGAAGAGTACATTCAGAGAGAGTGCATTGCTCAGAGAGTGTTTGAATACTGGTAAAGCTTTCTAATCCTATTAGTCTCATAGCAATTCTCATAATGTTAAAAATGTTTGATTACAGAAAGATTACCATACCACGTAGATAGCCAATAACTGATGACCTGGGGCCTGTTTCAGTAAGGAGGTTCAACCAACTCGAAGTTTAAACTTGAACTCTGAGTTGATTTACAGAGAGATTAAAAACTCAGAGTTTTCGGTTTCAGAATAGCTGATCTGAGTTGGGTCAATCAACTTTGAGTAGACCAACTCACTGTTAAGCACACAACCTGACTATAAAAATCATTATCAATGGAGCGCAGATGTTACGAGTGACCATATCAACCAATCTGAAAAAAAAGAGACCAGCATTTCTTTCTCCAGCTGAACTTGATGTGCTCGTGCAGAGTTATAGCAAATATGAGCATATATCTAAAAAAGCAACACCATTGCATCAGTGAGACCGAGACAGTTAGCGTGGGGAAACATAGCTGCTCAAGTTAATGCGTAATTTTACATCAAATTTTAATATTTAAGTATAATAAAAAAGTAATGTAATGTGTGATGTTTATAAAAAAAAAATACACACGTTCCCACTTTTATACACGTTGATCAGTTTTAATAGATTTAAAAGTGCACTTGTGCCTCTATTATTGCTCAAGTGATAGAGGTTGATATGACATTTAGAATGTAAGCGGACCTAACAAATATTTTTTAAAACGAATAATAATTCCATTAATCTAGTTACAGCACATGTCGAAGGTCAGTGAACTTAAGCTAATTATTCATTAAAAAAGGACAAGCCATTCTCGTACATGACTTTGTTCTATGTGTGACTGAAATATAGGCAATAGCTATGTTTCCATTCAAAAATATTAATTAAATTCATATGCAAAACTGGAATATCGCATAAAAGATGTGCAAATAAAGCAGTGTTTCCATCCAATGAATCGAAGACAACAAAATCAGCACTTCCTGATTAACTGGCGCCAAATATCAACAGTAATAACAGAATTTACTGCGGTAGAAGAAGCTGCTTCTTTTCTTTATTAACAGGCTAAATGTACTTGCGCCTCAGAAGACAACTGACACACAATGAACACGTGGTGGCGTTTGAAGCCATGAGACGCGGAGAACAGACGCTCTGGAGGTAATTATTGATATACATTAATACTGAAACGGTTAAGGCGTTTTAGAATGACCAAAACAACATTTAAGATGTTTTACAATGTGCTCAGCCTGCTGGTTTGTCTATTCACACACATTTTCAGCATCATCTCTTATAACAAACCTTTTTTTTAATGCACATACTGGAATTTGTTCAGTAAAAGGGTTTTCATGGCAGTTTATGAGCATCTTCATCGAATTATCCTACTCAGTTATTATGCGCATGTTTTGTATGCATATTTTTAAAAAGTTATGTGCATCATGACGTTTCCGTCAATCGTTTTTATGCGCATGTTTAAAATGAGCATTAAAATAGGTGGGTGGAAACGTAAGGCTAAGGCGAGAAATACCACTTCGTCATTACAAAAGGGGAGGAGACTGAAAGAAACTCTGAGTTCAGAGAATAAAACCTGCTCCTGACCAGGTTAGGTTCACAGAGTAAGTTACTGCGGTAACTGACTGAGTTAAAGTTACCTCTCTTTCAGAAACAGGCTTGACTTACTCCGCTTTCTCGAGTTTGACAAACCTGCCATTTTGAAACGGAAAACCCAGAGTTTCTGTCATTTTAGAGTTAAAATACTCTGAGTTTTCACTTAACCTCCTTTCTGAAACAGGCCCCTGATGTCAAATACATCCTGATAAAATAAGTACACGATTTTCTTGTCCACAACATAGAACCGTAACATTCGTAGAAAATAAAGGCTTTGGTGAAGCTTTTCACAAATACAATTTACGTGAATATCCCATGTAAGCGCCTATGTATCTAATTAAATTTTTATTTATTAATTAAATTTCTAATTAAAAAGAAATTGAATATAAAAAAATTATATATA
>CAIGQZ010032997.1:4062191-4088873 GCA_903798205.1 Danio tinwini
CCAAAATACTAAATATTTTATTCATTAATGACATAACTTTATAATATAATATGTATCAATATTACATTTATTAAAAAGTTCTGATTACTACTACAGATACCAATAATATATCACAAACCATCAAGTGTTAAAGATTAAGACCTGTGTTTTGGGACATAGTCCATTAGTTTTAACACGCCACCAAAAGAGAGCAACAAAATACCAGTTGAAACCCACAGGGACAGTGTCCATTCTCACTATAAACATTAAAGAATTACAAATACTATGATGTTTTCTACTGTTATTATATCAATTAAATATAAATTAAAACTGAGAAGAGATACATTGAATTGTGAGCATCACATGCAACTTGTGAAAGGAAAATAAAGAGAACAGGGAAAAAAGTAGGATATTCAGAAACACTGTAGAAAGCCTAAAGAGTCCTCGCTCTGAGCAGATGAAGATGTGTTTTGGGACATATTCCATTAGGATTTAGCAAGTTTTAACACACCACCAAAAGAGAGCAACAAAATACCAGAATAAACCCACAGGGACAATTTCCATTTCCACTATAACCATTAAAATATTAGATATGATACATTGTGAGCACATGCAACTAAAAAGAAAAGTAAAGAGAAAAGCAGTAGGATCTTCAGGAACACCAAAGAAAGCCCATGAGTCCTCGCTCTGAGCAGCTGAAGATGGCGAACAGAGAGCAACTTTACTTCCCAATGGCCACTGAATGACAGACTTACCCTGTGGGCCATAAGTAGGCCAATTAGTCTTTTTTTCCATAACAGAGGACACACTCCAGTGAACAGGCCAGACGGGAGTGAAAGAGAGAGGCCAAATGGCGCAGCCTGTGTGTCGCGATGACAAATGGGTCCATCGGCGCGGACTTTAATCCTATTAAGAACAGCTTGAGGTATCGGTTTCTAGAGAGCAAGTTTTTAAGGAGGCCATATTCTCCAAAACCACTCTAATGCTGCTCGTGTTGTGAAGAGCTCAGGTCGGTGTTGTTACATTTATCCGGTAGATGGCAGCAACAGACCAGCTTTCTGAGAAATCTTTCTTGACAGAGAAAAAAGCTATTAGGCTTCTAGTTATCGTTAAAGTAATTATCAACTAATAAAGTTATGGTAAAGAATACATTACTTTAACTTTAATGATTTTGATTGTGATGCAATAATGTGCACCTTTTGTAAAAGCTTTGAAACAATAATGATTGTGAAAAAGCACTATACAAATGAATTGAAATCCATCTAACTGAACTGACAGAGAGAAAAATACAGAAACGAGAAAGAAATGCATTGTGAAGTACATTGTGTGAACATTTAAGAGAGTAAAACAATTCTTGGTTTGATTTGTATTATTTTTATCTGTTGGTATTATTAAAAACACCAAACATATTGTTGTTAAGCAAGTAATGAAAGAGATAAAGGAACAGTTCATTTATAGCTTCATATTTATCCACCCTCATCTCTATGAAGTCTTGATTTTCTCGAATAACTGATTTGTTTTTTTGTTTTTGTTTTTTGGGACATTTCCCTGCTGAAAAATCCAGCTTAAACCAGCCTAAGATGGTTGGCTGGTTTTAGCTGGTCGACCAGCCTGGTTTTAGAGGGTTTCCAGTCATTTCCAGCCTGGTCTTAGCTGTTTAGGCTGGGAGATGATCAACTAAAATTAGCTAGACCAGCCAAAACCAGCTATGTCAAGCTTAAACCATGCTGGTCAAACTGGTTTTAGCTGGTTTAAACTGGTCATTTTCCAGCCTGACCAGCTAAGACCAGGCTGGCCTGGAAATGGCTGGAAACCAGCCTGGAAATGGCCAAAACCCCTCTAAAACCAGGCTGGTCGACCAGCTTAAACCAGCCTAAGATTTTTCAGCAGGCCGGGTTGATACAGTTTTAGTATCATTAAAAAGAAAAAACGTTCATGAACCAGTTTCTTACCACACTAAAGTCCATTTTTGAACCAAACCAACACCTCATCTGTTGGCTATAATGCTAAGCCATAATCAAATATTAAAAAAGCCAATTGTGGAAACAATTAATAAAAATCATGTGATATATTATACCCAGGTAGCAAAGATTTCTGGCCCAAATTAGGCATTTATCTGGCAGGGCAGGCATTCATCCGGCACTGGCATACAGCATGTGGGCCAAACATGGCCCTGGTTTGGCAGAGATGGCACCGTCTTTATGGTGGCACACACCACTTGGGCCAGATGTAAATTGTAGTATTTGGCCCAGATGTTAATAGTTGATTTGTGGGCCATGTAAGTTTGGCCTATCTTGACCCACATTTAAAATACTTTTTTATTATTTTCAAACAAAGAAAAAAAAATTGTACCAATCAGGTCTGTTTAAGAACGCCGATAGCATGCCTAAAGCGCAATGATTCATGGGTTTATCAATTTCATTGCAGTCGTGACACACCAACATATCTGGCCCAGATTAGGCTCAGTTATGGGTTATTAACTTGAATGAGACCTGTCCCAGATATGGTCCATGTTTGGCCCTTGTCTGGAAGCTAGACTTGGTCCAGTCATGTACCGTAATTCACTGCAGCATGTGGGCCAAGCAAAAGCTGATTGTGTGGGCCAGAGCTGGACCATAGATATTTTGCTATGTGAGTACTTTCAATATAAAATCTTCACTTAGGTTTGAAAAACATGTGATGTTAGGCTATTAAAAACACTGAACATTTTGTTGTACTGCATGAAATGAAAGAGATAAAGGAACAGTTCACTCATTATCTAACTTCATATTTACCCACCCTCAATCATCCCTACAGTATAAAGTTTTGAATTTCTTGAATAACGATGTTGTTTTGTTATTTTTGGTACGTGATACAGTTTTTTGTATCATTAAAAAGAGAAAACGTTCATGAACAAGTTTCTTACCTCACTAAAGTTACAGCTACAATTCTGAATCAAACAAACGCCTCATCTGTTATGCTGAGCCATACACAAATAACATTCAAATATGATTTAAAAGGCACATTGTAGAAACAATTTATCTGTATATTATACTTTACAAAAGCATGCAAAATATTATGCTTTAAAATAAAATCATCAATAATTATAAAATCTATTAATTATAAAATCAATTAAATTAAAAATATATATGTTTTCGACTATGTTTGCTTGCATTTACATGGTTTTGACCAGCAGGTGTTGTACGTTGGTATTTTAAACACTTCACTCTGTGAATCATTTTGTAAAGCAATTTATTTAATTGAATTTAAACATTAACTTGAAAACCTTTTGACTGAAACGTTTCATTTCTTTTTTAACTACCATAAAGGAAGCAGATTAACATGATTTCACCATGTAGAACTTTATTTTAACATTATTGTTGATCTTGGAACATCATTCCAATTAACCAGTTAATGTCAATGATGACTTCAATGACTTTAAAAGCTTAGGGAGATATTCTGAAGAAAGCAGACAACCTAATAGACAAAGCAAGGCTGGATTATTTATATATTCATACACAATAGTAATTCAATGTGCTTTACATAAACAGGACTAAAAGAGACACGTATAAGAAAAGCATTCATTCATTTTCTTTTCGGCTTAGTCCCTTTATTAATTTGGGGTCGCCACAGCGAAATGAACCGCCAACTTATCCAGCATATGTTTTTATGCAGTGGATGCCCTACCAGCTGCAACCCATCACTGGGAAACATCCATACACACTCATTCACACACATACACTGGACAATTTAGCCTACCCAATTCCCCTATAGCACATCTTTGGACTTGTGGGGGAAACCGAAGCACCCGGAGGAAACCCACGCGATCATGGGGAGAACATGCAAACTCCACGCAGAAATGCCAACTGACCCAGCTGAGGCTCGAACCAGCGGCCTTCTTGCCATGAGGTGATCGTGCTACCCACTGCACCACTGTGATGACCATAAGAAAAATAACAAAGAGTAAAAAGTGATTAAAAACAGATTAAAATGTGTTAAACAGGTTATAAAAGAATGAAAAAGAAAAGAAAGACATAATAGTGCAGTAGCACAGTGCTCATTCAGTAAAGGCACAGCTAAACCGATGCGTTTTCAGTCTTGATTTGAACGTGCCTAATGTTGGAGCACATCTGATCATTTCTGGAATCATTTTCTGGATTCCAGCAGCAGGGGGCGCTATTAGTTGCTGAAGGCCGATTCACCCTGCTTTGACTGAACTCTTGGAATTTCTAATTTACCTGATCCTAAAGATCTGAGTGATCTGTTAGGGTTGTATTCAGTGAGCATATATGTAATGTATGTAAGGTTCTAATGTATGTAAGGTCCTAGGACTTTTAGTGATTTATAGACAAGTAATAATACTTTAAAATCTATTCTGAATGTAACTGGGAGCCAGTGTAAAGACATGAGGACAGGTGTGATGTGCTCTGATTTTCTGGTTCTGGTCAGAATCCTGGCAGCAGCTTTCTAGATGAGCTGCAACTGTCTGACTCTTTTTTGGGAGGGCCGTACCAGTAATCCACCCTGCTGGTGATAAAAGCATAAACAAGTCCTCACTGTGAAATACTATAAAAGTCAATGGTTTCCAGCTTTTTTTCAGAATATCTTATTTTGTGTTTAACAGAAGAAGGATTGTCGAACAGGTTTGGAAACACAGAGTAAGTAATGAGTACATTTCAGTTTCTGAGTGAACTATTCCTTTAATATGAACTGCATTAATTAATCCTTAAAAAAAGAAAACATACTGTAAAAAATGCTGGGTTCCACAAAATATCTTCATGTTGTCCCAACACAAACTAGTGGATTGTACATAAAACAATTGTCCCAAAAAGGTTGTTTTTTCAGCTCATTTTAACTAAGTAGTTTGAACAAGCAGCAAGCATGTTTTGTTTGAGTGTAGAGTGTAGCAAACCATTTGCTCCTTATATCAATGTGCCAAATCACCTGCTGTTATTGTCTGATTTAGAGTTCTCCCACCTTTATAATGATGTCTGACTCTAAACCATTCATGAGAAAACCTGAGAGCCATGACATCACCATTCGTGGTTCACAAGCAGAAAGTGCACTCTTGAACCCTGTCTGTGTCCCTCTGTAGAGCAGCGATAGAGCCGTGCCAAGTGTACGGTCAGCATTTGATCACCTCCAGTTGAAGTTAAAATTATTTGCCCTCCTGTGCATATATATATATATATATATAATATTTTTCAAATATTTCCCAAATGATGTTTAACAGAGCAAGGAAATTTTCACAGTATTTCCTATAATATTTTTTCTTCTGGAGAAAGTCTTATTTGTTTTATTTCAGCTAGAATAAAAGCAGTTTTTTAAACTATTTTCAGGTCAATCTTATTAGCCCCTTTAAGCTATATATTTTTTTTACATTGTCTATAGAACAAACCAGTGTTATACAATGACTTGCCTAATTACCCTAACTACCCTTAGTAAGTGAATAAGTATCTTGAAAAACATCTTGTAAATAATTATGCACTGTCATCTTGGCAAAGATAATATTAATCAGTTATTAGAAATGAGTTGCTAAAACTATTATGTTCAGAAATGTGTTGAAAAAATCTTCTCGCCATTAAACAGAAATTGGGGAGGGGGCTAATAATTCAGGAGGGCTAACAATTCTGACTTCAGCTGTAGCTGCTGTGCTGAGATCAGTTGGGAGAGCAACACTGCAGACGCCACACAGTCGCATTCTGGGGATTGCAGCCCGCACTTGGGACGCAGTGATTGAGCACCTGCCCAAACCAGCAGAGCCCAAGAACTGCAACTGACCTCCTGAAAACAAGCACCGATTACCATCAGATCTGCGGCAGGTCCCTCTGGAGCATTTGCGTACAGAGACTCGCCATCGCTTTTGCATGGTCAAAATAACATCAGATATATCGTATGCATTTGTACTTCAAAGAACATCCCTTTGGCATGCGAACAATAGTTTTCACATGTATTACAGGCCCATTCAATCCGTAGGCTATATTCGACTCATTTGAAAATATGAAGTGGCCAGCTTACCGGCTTGGGTGTTTGCAATAATAATAAATAAATAAATGGTAATTTGAATAATTTAGGAATTAAATAAATTATACATAATAAATGAAATAAAAATTATATTAGATATTATGTTGTAAATGATTTTGGCTCGCTATGGAGAATTTTATTTATTTATTTATTTATTTATTTATTTATTTATTTATTTATTTATTTATTTATTTATTTATTTATTTATTTATTTATTTATATTTATTTATTTATTTAATTTTCTATTTATTTATTTATTTATTCATTCATTTATTTTTATTTTTTTGCATTAGAAAGCTTCTATAAAGGTTCTTCATGGAGCCATCAATGGCAATAAAGTAATAATAATTTATTAAAATTGGGAAAATAATTATATAGTGTAAATATTCTAGTTAGGGGTGCATGGTGGCGCAGTGGGTAGCATGTTTGCCCTGTGATCTTGTGGATTTTCTCCGGGTGCTCCGGTTTCCCCCATAAGTCCAGAGACATGCGGTACAGGTGAATTGGGTAGGCTAAATTGTCCATAGTGTGTGTGTGTGTGTGTGTGTGTGTGTGTGGATGTTTCCTAGTGGTGGGTTGCAGCTGAAAGGGCATCCATTGCGTAAAACATATGCTGGATAAATTGGTGGTTCATTCCGTTGGGGTGACACCAGATTAATAAAGGGACTAAGCCGAAAAGAAAATGAATGAATGAATAAATGAAATGAAATTAACAAAAAATAATAAAACTAGCTTAATAAATAAGCTTTAATAAATAAGCTTTTTTAAATACAAAAAATTATAAAATTAATGTAAATAATTGTATTCTGTTTTTATATTTTTATAAATAAATAAATAAAGGTTATATAATACATACTGCACTTTTGTTGCACATTTTTATCTTCTTTTTTTTCTAATTTTCTAAGCACCATTTTCCAATTATTTGTGATAAGTGTAGTGCTGCTAACAGAATGACAGCTGCCTAGTTATTTGTCCCGGCGGATCGTCTCTCTGTCTGGGAGGTTGAAGAAAGGAGACGCACGGCCTTCACACCCTGGCACATGTTCCTCTGACCCCACAGGCTGCTGCCTCGATCCCCTCAAACTCAACCTCCAGAAAGCATAGTATTTTCCCCAGAGCAGCGATGCAGAGCTGCTCCAGAGACAGAGACTCCACCTGTCAGAGTTCAAGAGTTAATGCCAAGAGCTTAGAGCTTGTTTCCAGAACCACTTCGATGTAACTTTTGCTTTCTCTGCCACACAGGGCTGTTACATGTGTTGAAAATATCCATCAACAGCCTGGAAGCTTGATGTATTAGCAAAAAAGAAAAAAGTGAGAGGACTGATGGCCGGCCAAAACAAACATTATTGTAAGGTTGTGTGTAAAGATAATACAGTAAATGGCAATGATTGATTTATGTCTTTTATTTATTTGAAATCTATCTATCTATCTATCTATCTATCTATCTATCTATCTATCTATCTATCTATCTATCTATCTATCTATCTATCTATCTATCTATCTATCTATCTATCTATCTATCTATCTATCTATCTGGACCATGTTTTGCACAAAAAAAATCTGTTTAAATCAATGTTTAGCTTGTGAAATGGATGGATGGGTGGATGGATGGATGGATGGTTGGATGGATAGATTGGATGGATGAATAGATGGTTGGATGGATGAATGGGTGGATGGATGGATGAATGGATGGATGGATGGACAGATGGATGGTTGGATAGATTAGATGGATGGATGGATGGATGGATGGATAAATTAGTGGTTGGATGGATGGATGGTTGGATAGATGTGTGGATGGATGGACGGATGGATGGGTGGAGGATGGATGGCTGGATGCATGGATGGATGGATGGAGGAGTGGATGGATAGATGGATGGGTGGATGGATGCATGGATGGATGAATGGATGGATAAATGGATGGATGGATGGATAAATGGATGGGATGGATGGTGGATGGATGGTGGATGGATGGTTGGATAGATAGAGGTTTTAAACCACAATAATTCATTAGTATGGGGTGGGGCCTCTTTTTGCGGCCAATACAGCATCAATTCGTTTTGGGAATGACAGATATAAGTCTTGTACAGTGGCCTGAGGGACAAGACGTGTGAATAAAGCAGCGTTTCCATCCAATAAGTCAAAGAGAACAAAATCGTCACATCCTGATTAACTGGCGCCAAATATCAAAAATAAAAACGTTTGCTGTGGAAGAAGAAGCTGCGTGAATCTTTTCCTTTTTTTAATAAATTACTTGCACTACAGAATATAAATGCAGACATGCAATGAACGCGTGGTGGCGTTTAAAGGCATGAGACACAGAGTACAGACCTTCTTGACAGTTCTGGAGGTCATTAATCATATAATAACAATAATACTGAAATGATTAAGGCGTTTTAGAATGACTAAAATACCGTTTCAGATGTTTTACAACCTGCTGGTTTGTCCATTCACACTATTATCGCATGAAATCACATGACTTTTTTATGTGCATACTGGAATTTGTTCCGTAAAAGTGTTTTCATCGTAGTTCATGCGCATCTTTTTTTATCGAATTAAAAGTTTATCCCAATCAAATTTATCCTTATAAATATGTTTTTTTTTGTGCGTTTCCAAAAATGATAATCATAGGTGGATGGACACAAAGCGATTGTGTTGTGTCCTCTTTTTGTCTAAAAAGTCATTGTCATATTTACTGTAGGCTAATCGATGAGTGACAATGATTATGGTTATCTTTATTAGCTTTCTTTGTTCAAATCATTTTGTTTTTGCATGAATAGTTGAATCTAAATGTACAACTTTCAACAGTTCTCTACAGGACATGATTAATGACGCTGTTCTTATCTAAAATCTTTTGTTCCAAAATAGACTAATTAAGAGCCTCAGTTTACGCATGCTAAGCGCTTCTAGCATACAGGCACGGTAATGAAACAAATGTTTGCGATTCTCTCTGTGAAGACTCTGTTTAACCGGCCTCTCTGTCCATCATCTCCGCAGGCTTCTGTGCGTAATATCTCACACAGCACAAGCTAAATTGGCAATACCAATAAAGATTAAGCGGACCATCTCTTAAAGCTCTCTGACAGCACAAAACAACTGTCGGCCCGGCTCCACGTTTTCGCCTGTGGTTAAACTCCGCTGGGATCCTCACCACTCCATTCTCCCGAATGCCATGGACATGTATGGGTTTCTTTCACAGTATCGGACGCCTCTTTTAGCACTCCAGATGCCCAATTAGCCTGAAAAACAATAGCTCCCTGACCACCGTCCCATTGTGCTCTCCTGTTACAGCCTGACGGTAAACAAGAGTCTAAATTAGACGTGCAGTTGTTGCTATTGTCCTGCTCTCCTTGATACCCAAACCCCTCTGTCTTAGCGGGCCAAAGCTCGTCCGAGTAGTCCCTGGTGGAGAATAAGTGTTTGGATCAATGACGAGATGATGGTCTCTGACTGAAGCAGCGGTCAAAGTAATTAAGTCAAAGAGCGGGCGCACGGCATATAGGCTTTAATGGTATTCAGATGCATGGCGTCTGAAGCGATTTCTTGGGGTTAAAGGGGGGCAACGGCAGCTGTTGCTCAGGCTGAGGGGCTTCTTAGGCTCTGCTGATAGAGCGACTTTGATTTATGTCTTAATTAGAGGGACATTAAAAGTAGACTTTCCTAAAGACAATTGTGAAGTAACCACACTTATGTGGTGCAGCACGCTCCTACTTAACGCGAGGCATCGTTGGAATATTAAAACCGAATGTAAGTTCTTCTAAACGAGCTGAAAGTTTCAAGATGATGAATGTATTATAGGAGTACTGCACTGTGAAAAAAAAAATTATATATATACATACAGTTGAAGTCAATATTACTCGCCCTTTTTTCAAATGATATTTAACAGAGCAAGGAATGTTTTACAGTATTTTCTATAATATTTTTCCTTTAATTTAGTCTAAACACATGTGCTATAGGTGAATTGAATAAGCTAAATTATCCATAGTGTATGTGTGCGAATGCAAAAGTGTATGGGTGTTTTCCAGTGTTGCCCGGCTGGAAGAGCATCTGCTGCGTAAAACATATGCTGGATTGTTGGTGGTTCATTCCGCTGTGGCGGCCTCTGATTATTAAAGGGACTAAGCCAAAAAAAAAAAAATGAATGTTTGCTAAAATCACATGATTTGGTGAGTTTGATCAACGTAATCTCACGGCAATTCGTAACTTTTTGATTTAGGGGCTAATTCGTATGAATTAGTAGAATCTAATTTGTACAAATTAGTAGGATTTGCTCATCACCCAATGACGGTTGGGGTTAGGGGCGGGGTGGGGTGCCAGGCCTCCTTTTTAAAATCGCACATTTTCGTACGACTCGACTCGTACGAATGCGTATGAATTAGCCACTAAACTGACAAAACGTATAATACTTACGTTTCCTCGTGAGATCAGGCTGGTTTGATACAAGTCTGAAATAAATGTTTCAGAGTTTATTGAGTTTCTGCAACAAAATCCAGACAAAGCACCAGTAAATATTGTGTCTAAATTATGTTCAACTTCTTGTTTACTCAACTATCATAAATCCCTTCTGAATATATTGTAGTATACAGCCTGAGGCCTATAGTCACAGTTATAGCGAGATCTCATGTGATATTGCTTAAGTAAATATGATTTATACAGCCAATCAATGTACTTCATTGTTAAAGCGGAAGATTTACTTTTAGAGTCTCGAGCAATTTGCATTGTGTGGTTTTGGCGTGTCTCGTGGATCCAGCCCATGATATTTTTGGCAGGTTCGGATTACTTGGGAAATAAAACATTAGTGTGTTGTAGCATAACTCTTCCTGTTCCAGTGTTTTGTTTTTTTTATAGTGGAAATATTTATCAAGTTCTGTCAGGCTTCAGCTCATAAAACGACGCCTGAGTTTTTATCACTTTGAATGCTTTGGTGAACAACTGCATTAGTCACATGAGCGCCATCAGATCAACAATAGTACAAGGACAGCATGTGCTAATGCGCATCAGGCCGATTTTGGGCTGAGCTTCAAATTATAAATACTCTAGTGATGCAAACTGTATCTTCAGCATTTTTTATTAGGGATATTTTATTGTGCTATTCTAAAAAAATACAGTTATGAAATTCTGCTTATTATGAGAGACTGGGGCAAGTTGTCACATCTGGAAAATCAATACAAAGGATGTATTTCAGTAACAATTTTGTCAACCCAGGCTCATTGTGGATATGTATCCCTGTATACATTTCTGGAGATTGCAAAATAGGTCCCAGGAGGTACGTTTTTTTGCAGTTTTTGTTTTTGTGAATGCACCAGAAGCCGCTGTGTATGCTTTTTCAGATCTCAAAATTCTCTCATAAATGCCATTCACACCTGCTGTTCTTGTGTAAATCCACCAGAGGCCGCTGTCAACTGACTGACTGACTAAACGATCCCCCCACCCAATAGTGTTTTCAAAAGCACCGATTGACCCGCCCGCTCACTTCCCTAAACCCAACCGACGTTGGGTTGAGGGAAGGTTTGAAACTAGTTTTCAAAAGCAATTCAGAAATAAAGCCTGATTTTAACCACGTTTTCAGATTATACCACATTCTCACCTTGTTATTTACTTGTTTATTTTATGCATTGGCTTTTATTTTTGTTTTACCTGCTTTCTGGAACCATTCTTACTTTATCACCCGTCATCGTAGTGAACTCCTCTCTGAGTCTCCTCTCCGTGGTTGTACATGGCAAACTACTGGGCAAAGTGGTAACAGCGGAAAAGCTGTCCACACGGTAGCGTAAAAAAAACTGAAGCCTTCAGCGGCGTCATACTGCCGCGTACCATTTGTTTTAAAGATGAAATGCAGCCATACGTAGCTCTGGCTACATAATTTGCGATCTCCAGAAATGTATACGGGGGTACGTTTTCACAATGAGCCTGTGTTGATTTTTGCACTCTAAACTTAGCTCAAGGCTAGGATATTTTTCTTAAATTTGACCCTTAGGTCTTATGTTGTATGGGTATATTTTTTGGCAGTAGCACTACGGATAATATCATTCATTCATTCATTCATTCATTCATTCATTTTCTTTTCAGCTTATTCCCTTTTTTTAATTAGGGGTCGCCACAGCGAAATGAATCGCCAACTTATTCAGCATATGTTATTATGCAGCGGATGCCCTTCCAGCCACAACCCATCACTGGGAAACTCCCATACACTCTCACATGCACACACATACACTACGGCGATTTTAGTTTATTCAATTCACCTCTTCACCAACTGGCCCAGCCGGGACTCAAACCAGCGACCTTCCTGATGTGATGCTGCGTTCACACGAGACGTGGAAGAAGCATCAAGCGCGAGTGATTTACATGTTAAGTCAATGCAAAGGCGCAAATAGACATCTTGCAGCGCGATACGCGTGAATGGCGGAGCACGAATGACACGACTTGCGCGAATGGCGCAGCGCAAATTAAACGTTTTGCGCGTTTGATGCGTGAATCGCTTGAGTTCAAAAATCTGAACTTCTGCGGACATTCATGCCGCATAAACCAATCAGGAGCTTGCTCTTGTGGGGGCGTGATTATGGGGAAAATCCTCCTGCCTACACTGACAACAGTTCATTAAACTGGGCTCGATGCTTCCATCATCCATGTTAAGTTTCTGGAGGAGTTTATGAGCTCACAGAGCTGGGTGCACCTCTGAAAGGACCTAGTGGACTCAGACACGACTCCAAATGAATCAACGTTGTTTTTCAGCCTTCATAAAGCACCTTAACAGTTATTTTATCAACAAAATCCATGTTAGCCATTTAGCAACGGAGCTACAGTCACTGGGCAGACAGAGGCCCTGCCCATGACGCAAATCCGCTTCTGTTCTGAAGTGAATTTGACACGCGAATAAAGCGGAGTTTGACGTACGAATGAATCCAGTAAACTCAAATGTTTACGCGTCGATTTATCCATGCGTTCCGCGTCTGGTGTGAACACAGCATGAGGCCACAGTGCTAACCACTGAGCCACCGTGCCACCCTGCAGATATTTAATTGTTAATTAAATATCAAGCATTAATTAAATGCTAATATGTTCAGTTTTCATGTGATGTATAAATCTCATGTGAAATATAAACATAACGTATAAATATAAATATATACATTTTGTGGCCACAAATGTCCGATTGGGTGACAAGTTCTCAATTATTTATTTATTTTTTTATTATTTAATTACTTTTATTTTTTTATTTAATTAGATATTATATTAAAGGTTGAGTTTTGTCAGGTTTTATTCTTCTATAAAGTTACATATTATTTTTGTGTGGATCTTAAATTTTGAATCATTTGCTTATGGTGTTCATGTTGAAACCCTTTCTGTTATTACGATGCTATAAACAAGCTGACAAAAAACTAAATAAAAAGTCTCCCTTTAGTTCTTTTTGTTCAACAAATCGTTATTGGGTCATAAATTCTTGTTGAGGTGAACTAAATTACTCTGTATAACAGCACGACAGTGTAATGCATCTAGTAAAAGCCGTCATAACTGTTTACTTAAAATTATAAAATGACTCAGAGCTTTGGCGGCTGTAACTTAGTAAAAGTGATACCAGCATAATGTGTGTGTGTGTGTGAGTATTTATACCACCCTGGCTTCAAAGAATAGCTTTCACAAAGTCTTGATTGAATTACACACCACATTACCGAATGCTAACGCTGATATCATTCTGGCTATGTGTGTGTGTGTGTGTGTGTGTGTGTGTGTGTGTGTGTGTTTGTGTGTTTGACAGAGGGTCAAGGTGAAGAAGCTTGTTAAGTGTGTGAGTTGGTGTGCAGCAGGGACCACTGAACCACTCGTGGCATCTTTCCCCTGTAAGTCCCCTTCGCATGCGTTCAGGGAGAGAGAGTATCTCACTTTCCATTATTTGTTGCTGCTGTATAATTATGTCTAACACTTGCTGCCCCAAGTCAAGAAAGCAATCAGTCATGTAGACACCAAAAATAAATACATTAACAATAGAAATGAGGCAATGATCGTTGTGTGTCTGTGTGGGATATTTGTGACATGAGCACTCTCATACTTGCACACAAATCGACATTCATTGACATACTTGGATTATAGTGAGCTGTCAATTTGCAACTCATTCTGAAAACGTACCCCTTTATACATTTCTGAGGAGCGTGAATTATATAGCTAAAGGTATGTATAGCTGCATTTCGCCTTTAAAACGAATGTTACAGGGCGGTATGTCGCCGTTTCTTTTCTGTTACCTTCATATTTACGGCTTCTGGTGTTAGCAGTTTTGTCCAGTGGCTCGCCGCATACGTTGGTGGACTTGTGACATGGAGTGAGGGGACCACGACGACGTGGTTCAAGTCCGGCAAAGAACCATTCCAGAAAGCAGGTAAGACAAAAACAGGGTGAGAATGTGGTAAAATCTGAAAACCTGGTAAAAACCAGGCTGCCACAAGGGCTTTTCTTGTTCTAGATTGCTTTTAAAAACACAGTCGTTTGGGTTTCGGGAACTGGGTGAGCGCTGGTCAGTCATTGCTTTTAAAAACACAGTCGTTTGGGTTTCGGGAACTGGGTGAGCGCTGGTCAGTCGGTGCTTTTAAAAACACAGTCGTTGGGTTTCGGGAACTGGGTGAGCGCTGGTCAGTCGGTGCTTTTAAAAACACAGTCGTTGGGTTTCGGGAACTGGGTGAGCGATGGTCAGTCGGTGCTTTTAAAAACACAGTCGTTTGGGTTTCGGGAACTGGGTGAGCGATGATCAGTCGGTGCTTTTAAAAACACAGTCGTTTGGGTTTCGGGAACTGGGTGAGCGATGGTCAGTCGGTGCTTTTAAAAACACAGTCGTTTGGGTTTCGGGAACTGGGTGAGCGATGATCAGTTGGTGCTTTTAAAAACACAGTCGTTTGGGTTTTGGGAACTGGGTGAGCGATGGTCAGTCGGTGCTTTTAAAAACACAGTTGTTTGGGTTTCGGGAACTGGGTGAGCGATGGTCAGTCGGTGCTTTTAAAAACACAGTTGTTTGGGTTTCGGGAACTGGGTGAGCGATGGTCAGTTGGTGCTTTTAAAAACACAGTCGGTTGGGTTTCAGGAAGTGGGTGGGTGCTGGTCAATCGGTGCTTTTGAAAACACTATCGGTTGGGTTTTGGGAGGGGGTGGGCGCTGGTCAATCGGTGCTTTTTAAAGCACTATCAGTTAGGTTTCGGGAACTGGGTGGGCGCTGGTCAATTGGTGCTTAAAAAAAAACTATCGGTTGGGTTTCGGGAAGGGGGTGGGCGCTGGTCAGTCAGTGCTTTTGAAAACACTATTGGTTGGGTTTCGGGAACTGGGTGGGCGCTGGTCAGTCGGTGCTTTTAAAATTAGGACTTTTTTTGTATATCAATGGATATTATGTGGCTGTTCATAATATTTTTTCAACCACAAAGAAGCATTTTCATATAAATAAATAAAACAAATCATGTGACTGGTGACGCAGTGGCACAGTAGGTAGTGCTGTCGCCTCACAGTAAGTAGGGTTTGAAGCATAATGGTCTGTCATAGGTTTAATTAATCTATATTGTGAAAATAGTTCATTGGTATTGGTAAACTCATTTGTGATCTCAATATGCCATTGATCTCCCAGCCCAATAAAATCACAAGATACATGATCATTTTTTTTGATCCCTAAATCAAACGATTCTACATTCATCCATCAAATCATAATGTTAATCTATTTCCACTATCATGTAATTGCTTTGGACTTTTATCGTCTTGTGTGTTCCTCCAATTAGTTCTTTGTTATTTGAGTCTCTCTTTGTTTTCTTTGCCAGTCTGTGATAGACTTTTCCGTCAATTGTTTTGATTGTGTAGCAACATGGCACACATCTGGAGTTCAGGCTGTCCGTCTCCACAGATGGTAAATCATAACTGTTCACCGATAGCATCTTTGGGATGTGCATAGAGACTGTGCAAAGAACAGTTTGCATAGTCAACACAGCTGAGTATGCACTGTCACTATGATACGGCCTCCAACAAACTTATCAGATGTTTCATCATCGTTGTCTTCTTTAAAACAATTTGCGCCAATTCAAACACTTTAAAGGCAGTGTCATGTTCATGCCAAATGGGAAACAATGAAGGGGATTTATGCAATAAGCACACAGGTGATTTCCCATCGCACAAGATTACACACGCCAAATTGCATTGCAAATTAACCTTGGTCACGATGAATATAATATAATTATGGTAAACCATAGGACACAGGTGTCAAAATCAGTTCCTGGAGGGTCGGAGCTCTGCACAGTTTAGTTCCAACCCTAATTAAACACACATGATCAAACCAATTGAGTCCTTTAAGCTTGTTTGAAACCTATAGGTAAGTGTGTTGGAGCAGGGTTGGAAGTAAACTGTGCAGAGCTGCAGCCCTCAAGGAACTAAGTTTGACACCCATGTCATAGAACCATCAATGGATATTATGTGGCTGTTCATAATCACGTGAGTCCACTTTTTTCTGCCACAAAGAAGCATTTTCATATAAATAAAAAAAAACAAATCATGTGACATAAGAAATGGAAAATAAATATTGACCTTTTATGAATAAATTATCCCCTATAACTAATAACCAACCATATAGTCAACTTTAGCATATGGGCTATACCTACTTTAACTCATTATTATTATTAGCCCACCCAGCAGACACACAATTTTAATATTAGGTTAGTTTTAGATCACCAGCCTCTAGGGAAAATGTTATTTTGAGGTGCAATAATGACATTGATATTTGGTTGATTTTAAGTTTTATTGGACAGTGATTAAACTCCAACATCGAGCCAACATCGTAAACCAATGTCATATTGACGTCAAATACTGACATTTATTTGGTCAGGTATGGCAACCAAAATCCAACGTCTGATAGACGTCATATTGGTAATGGTAACATCCACACAACTTCAAGGTGTTACATCATTGGACGTTGCTATTTTCTTGTTTTTAGGTTGCGTTGAAAAGTGACCAAAATGACATAGACGTTGAGTTCTAACGTTGGGTTCTTACATTAACCTGATTTGCATTTCTAAACGAAATGCAACATCCTATGACGTTAGAGTACAATGTCAATCTGGCGTCATGTTGACGTCCTGTGCTTGAAAAATAAATCGATGTGTTTCAGTTAACTTTAATACTCTAAAACCAATCGGTGGAATTAATAAAATAAAACAAATTAATTTTAATCTGTTGTGTAACGTGTATGTTCTAAAGGATGGAATTAGGTATCACAAAATTATTCCATGCATTCAACATAGGCTTATTCTAAAAACATAGCTCTATATACATTTTTGGAGATCGCATATTATGTAGCCAGAAGTACGTATGGCTGCATTTTGTCTTTAAAACGAATGCCACATGGCGGTCTGACGCCATTCCTTTTCACACTTACCTCCATATGGACAGTTTTCTCAATGTTACCAGTTTGTTCAGTAGCTCGCCATGTACGTTGGCGGACTTGTGACGTAGAGAGGAGTTGACCACGACGACAGGGTTCGAATCCAGCGAAGAACGATTCCAGAAAGTGGGAAAGACAAAAACAGAAGCCAAAAAATAAAATAAACAAGTAAATAACGGTGAGAATCAGGCGAGGGCTTTTCTTTTTCTGGATTACTTTTTAAAACTGTCGGATGAATGTAGGGAAGTGGGTGGGTGGGTCAATCGGTGCTTTTGAAAACACTATTGGTTGGGTTTAGGGAAGGAGGAGGATGGGTCAGTCAATCGGTCAATCAGTCAGTCAGTCAGTCAGTCAGTCAGTCGACAGTGGCCTCTATGTGAGAATAGCAGGTACGAATGGCACTTATGAGAGAAATTTGAGATCTGAAAAAGCATACACAGCTGCTTCTGGTGGATTCACAAAAACAAAAGCTGCAATAAAAATGTACCTCCTGGGACGTATTTGGTGCTTTCCAGAAATGTATATAGCGGTACACTTTCAGAATGAGCCTGGGTTGCATGCATTATGTCTTATAGAATTCTGGGATTATATGATTTTATTTAACACTCTTGCGCTTGTCTGTTTCTGAAAGAATGTCAGAGGCACTTCAATAATCATGTGCACGTTATTATCGTCAGCTCAAGAAGTTTGTTATTTCAAATACAGTATAGACGTGCAATGAGTGCACACGAGCTTTCTGGAGAAAGTGAAACCCCTCACACTTTTAGACGGCCTCGTAAAATAAAAACAGAACCCGGCAGATTTTGTTCTTCTTGGCTTTGTGACTTCATCAAGACGACAAGGTTTGTTTGAGCTCGGGTCGAACATGACTTGTTATTATATGTGCAGTTGAAGTCGGAATTATTAGCCCCTCTGTTTATTTTTCCCTCAATTTCTGTTTAACAGAGAGAAGATTTGTCAACACATTTCTAATCATAATAGTTTTAATAACTCATCTCTAATAACTGATTTATTTTATCTTTGTCATGATGACATTAAATAATATTTGACTAGATGTTTTTCAAGACACTTCTATACAGCTTAAAGTGGCATTTAAATGCTTAACTAGGTTAATTAAGTTAACTAGGCAGGTTAAGGTAATTAAGCAAGTTATTGTATAATGATGGTTTGTTCTGTAGACTATCGCAAAAAAAAAAAAGCTTAAAGGGGCTAATAATATTGACCTTAAAATGGTTCTTAAAAAATTTAAAACTGTGGTTATTCTAGCCAAAATAAAACAAATAAGACTTTTTCAGAAATAAAAAATATCAGACATACTGTGAATATTTCCTTGCTCTGTTAAACTAATTAAAGGGGGGCTAATAATTCTGAATTCAACTGTATATTGTATTACAATATAATGTCTTGGCTGTGTATTTAAAAATGGTGGTTCTTTTGTTTTCATTTTTATGTGCGCTAGTGATATATCTCTGTAAACCAATAGCGTTCAGCTGTGCGTCTAGCTCTGCCTTTTGGTACCCTTTTGTTGTGCTAGGTACCCTTTGCAAAGAGTACCCAAAAAGTGTTATGGTACAGTTTGCTTTTTGGTACCTTATGACAGTGGAAACGGCCATAAAAGCGTACCAAACCGTACCGTAGCGTACTGTACCACTCAGTGAAAACAGGCCAAAAGTAAAGAGAGACTAATGTCAGGTGTTGAACAATTTACAACCACACATACGTGAGGATAGACTGTATCGAGTTAATTTGAATTTTTTGGTGAACTATGCCTTTAGACATGCCCTTGGATGCTGCTCTTGTAATTTTACAATGTCAATTTAACTGCGTTCTACTTAGCAATAATGTCAACGAACACACTAACAGCATCATTAGCTGAAAATCCACACAAATGTGAGGTGTCAAACCAGATATTGCAGTTCAAACTGAACGACTTATTTAATAATGCTTATTGTTTTCAGGTTTAACATGGAATGGGTAAGTAAAAAGAGACTGATCTCAGGTGTTAAACAGAAAAAAGAAATTCATAAAAGTTTAAAACCCCACAAAAGTGAGTATATATAATTTTTGGTGAACCATCCCTTAAGACATGGTCTTTGATGTTGCTCTTGTAATTTTATAATGTCAGTATTACTGAGTTCTACTCAGAAATAAGGACGACGGACACACCATCAGCATCATTAGCTAGAAATCCACACAAAAGTGAGGTGTCAAACCAGTAACATGCTGTTTGTGGGATAATCACCACACAGTCCGCATTCCCTCTGGATAACGGAATATTTAATGAATGGTTATCAGAGTTACTACTGCAGCACACCTGGAAAAGAGAATGGCCGGGCAGCTGTCATTTCACACCCGCTGTTGTTTTAGTGGCTGAAGGATGTTACATCAATCCGATGCCTTTAACTCTAATGTGAAAAGGAAATAAACTGTAGCCTGTAGCTTAATAACCTATAGCATCCTAGATATTACATTTGCCAGCTGGCTAATTTGTTGATGGGTTTGACAGGAGCGCGGCATGCTAATGATTGTTATTCAGAAAGCAGAGTTCTGTAATCAAAACACGCTTGTTGTTACGAATGAGTCAGTCTTGCTGTAGCAGACGTGCCAAGTATCAGAGTATTGACAAATTTACAGTGCCGCCTACAGCAACAACACCGATGCTAATCCAGGTGGTTTGCATCGCAGACAGGTTATGAGAAACGTATTGTTGGTATAAATCCCGGACTGTAAAATAAAAATAATAAAATCGCCAATGGTGTGTTCTTTATATATAAGGATCTTCACTTCAACGACTACTACAGTATGTGAATGCATGGATGCACTGGCTGCAACAGTAGCGTAATGTGTTTAATAAGAGCAGATCACATTTCCTCAGGCCTAATATAGTCTGTGAATTGGATCTCTAAATTCCCCTTTCATCACAGAAAGGCTAACAAGCTAACCAACAATGCCAGCTGCTATCTTTGTGCTGGAAAGTTTACAGTGACCCAAAATAATCAGTGACCAGACTTTTCTGTCTTAACAAAGTGTTCTGAAAGTTCACAGAGACAGTAAATATGGCTAAATAATTAATCAATTAGATTTGGCTTTAAGCAAGGAAATATTTAAGTTTTTTTATTGCAGTAATTAAGGCATTTCTGGCTTGGAAGTGTGAGGGCTGGTGACAAAATCACCAATATCTATCAACGATTACGTCATCAAAATTGACCGGACTACAGTCAGACTACATTCGCACACAAACTGTTTGACCAGGCTGTAAATTAAAGCTAATAATATTGAAAATAATGTTCAATTTCTTACACTGACCTGTTTTATTGTGCTTCACAAGACCTCAATGTGTCATCATGATAGTAATTATTGATGTGAACTCATTTGTATGTGTTTATTTTGAATCAGTCACAATTTACTGCCATTAAACAAATCACCAAGGAGCGCAGATTCAGATAAAAAATCTTCTGAAACTACCAGAATTCTTTAACTAGAATTACCATAGCGGTCAATCTGAGCATTCTCATATAAAGGCTGACTCATCTTTCTGCGTTGAGTGCACACGTATGGTTCGGCACAGCCTTTGCATGATCACAAACCCCTTGCCGTGGCTGATGCCGACGTTTACCACTCAAAAAAATGTAACTACATGTGGCAACGACGCATAATGCAAGCTCTGTGATTGATCGGCTTGGTAGCTGTGATGAGTATGAGCAATCCTGAGAGCCGCGAGCCCTTTGGAGCGAGTGTTTACAGGTGTTGAGTCCCGTGAAGGAGCTCCTGATCGAAACATTTGTTTGACGTTTACCTTATGATTAAAGTTGTTGCATGTCTGCCGGTTCCCGCTTCTAAATGAGCGAGTTTTAGCTACTTCTACATTAAGGTAGCGTTCAGAAAAAAACAAAACACCCGCAAAGAAACTCGACACAGAGGAACATAACCTACTGCCAGCTAGCGTTTCGGAAGTGTTATTACAACGCAACACAAACAGAGCGCAGAAGTATAAATGCACAACTACGTGCATGGCATGCTCCGTGGGTCCCTGCAAACACTCGATGCTGAAGTATAAATCAGCCTTAAAACATCATATTCCCACATCATATTGATATTCAACGCTTCTATTGAGGTATTAAAATAAGCTTTGAAAGTCTGTCATCATATATAGGCCCAATCCCAATTCTATTTTGTACCCCTTTACCTTCCCCTTGGCCCTTGAAAGAGTGTGAAGGGGAAGGGCTTCAAAATGTACCCCTAAGAAATAGGACAGCACTGCAGCACCTGTACATCATATGTCATCGTGATCTTATGCTTCATATGAGATCAGACGATCGCGACTGCTGTAGATATTCCAGTTGCTTTATTTTTTGGTATTTATCTTCAGGAAATCACTGAAGGCAATGATCATGTTATTATAATGATATAACGAGGCAATAAGATCTTAAGTGTACTGTGTATTTACACCGTGGCCATATTCATATATGTAAACGCATAAAAACAACATTAACATTATAGCAGACACAGTAAAAAGCTCATTTCCAGACACTTTTTGCTGGCAGCTAGCTCTCTGCAACTCTCACATGGTCGCCCACTGAAGGTAAGCAGGGCTGCGCCCGGTCAGTACTTGGATGGGAGACCACATGGGAAAGCTAGGTTGTTGCCGGAAGTGGTGTTAGTAAGGCCAGCAGGAACACCCAACCTGTGGTCTGTGTGGGTCCTAATGCCCCAGTATAGTGACAGGGACTCTATACTGCTCAGTGAGTGCTGTCTTTCAGATGAGACATTAAGTCTTGACTTCCTGTGGTCATTAAAAATCCCAGGATGTCCTTCGGAAAAGAGTAGGGGTTTAACCCGGCATCTGCCACTGCCCATCATGGCCTCCTAACCTTCCTAATAATGACAACAAATACTAATTTGAGCGTCTCTTTACTTCCGTGAGCAGCCATGCTGCCCTTGTAGATGGTGTATTCTGGGAAATTTTCTTAGCCCTTGGTTTCGAGTGTGGTCCTAAAAAATCTCAGTTTTGAGGGCTATCTAGTTCTTCTCCTTAGACGTATGCCTTCAAGCTAAAGAGAATTGGGACACCCCTACCCCTTCATGTGAATGCGCAAAACGAGGAGTAAGGGGAAGGGCTAAGAGGTAGAATTCGGATTGGGCCTTAATTAAGTCATCACCCTAAAAAAACTATCTTTTTGGTAATACAGCCTATAAATGTTTAGTTCAGGCTGCCAGACCATGCACAAATGTCCAGCCCTCAATTTTACAAGCAGAGGAGAAGGCTTTTGTGGCACAGAAAATAAAGACATATCCGAAGTAAAGTTATGTTTTTGCCAACAGAATATTATGTTTTTTGTTAGCAGGAAGTTGCTAGGCAACAGAGGTATACATATTTAGAGTCATTAAAATTCATGCGGTCATTTTGACCGCTATGGTAATTAAAGGTAGAAATAGGCCTGCTCATATCTCTTTTGTATCTTGTAATTTTAATAAAATAGCAATGTTAAAAACAAATATTCACATATTTAAGAAAAGTCAGGGTATTATAGATATGTAGGTTTTATTTTTTAAAAAGTTATTAAATTACCAAAATTAAAAATTACCACCTCAGAAGTGCTCGTGTTGATGTTCTACTTAAGAAAAAAAGCCATCTTAGATGAACTGTAGGTGAGTAAATTAACAGGAAATGTTCATTTTTGGATGAACTATCCCTTTAGTTTGGACAACTTTAAAGGTGATTTTCTTAAAATTTAGATTTTTTTTAAAACCCTCAAACTTCAGATTTGTATATACTGTTGAAGTCAGAGATATTAGTCCTCCTGAATTATAAGCAACCCTGTATATTTTTTGCCCCATTTCTGTTTAACGGAAAGAAGATTCGGCACATTTCTAAACATAATACTTTGTTCTGTAGACAATTGGAAATAAATATATTGCTTAAAAGGGCTAAAAATTTTGACCTTAAAATGGTTTTGAAATATTTAAAAACTGCTTTTATTCTAGCCGAAATTAAACAAATCAGACTTTCTCCACAAGAAAAAATATAGAAAAAAACTGAAAAGATCCTTGCTCTGTTAAACACCATTTGAAAAATATTTGAAGAAGTCACAAGAGGGCAAATAATTCTGACTTCAACTGTAGTCTCGGCCAAAAATCATATCCTAACAAACCACACATTAATAAAAAGATAAAAAAATGACAATTATTGCTAGTTTTGTGGTAACATATAAAACATGGATGCTTTTTTCACAGCAATCCAAGGAGACAACACCCTGTGAAGGTGAGCGATAATGAGTTTCCTGATGTCTTGTCAGATGAAGGAGAAAACTGATGGAGAAAACTGAAGTGATCTTGAGCGGAGACTCATTGTGGTCCTGCTCAGGGAGGGCCGTGGAGTGTGAACAGCGGCAGAGATGCCTTCGGGGTCAATCCTTTAATATTGATTACAAACTGGAGCGGGGCAGCAGGGCCGACAGGCTGCAGCTGTGGGTTTGCCGGGCTTTGAAGTGACCCGCGCCTGTTGGCGGATCCCAGGCCCTCGCGCATGAGGACAGGCTGCAACTATGTGCCTGCCTGTGGGAAAGAATGTCACGCGACGCCACGCCGACGGAGCCTGCCACCGACAGGGGATGAGATTTAGGAGAGCCTCGGCGTGAGTCCTGCCAGCAGCAACTACTGGCCCATCAGCAGAGAGAGAGAGAGAGAGAGAGAGAGAGAGAGAGAGAAGACTCTGTGTTTGGGACAGGCGAATACATATTTTGCTGCTATTGATATCCTGGGAGAGAACTCAAGTTTGATATCAACAGTGGCACGATATGTACAGTATTAGCCAGTCATAAACACAGGGAGTCAGCCAGTGGACAAAAGTTAGACATATTATTAAAATCCATATGAATGAATGTGGGCGGCACGGTGGCTCAGTGGTTAGCACTGTCACCTCACAGCAAGAAGATAGATTGTTCGAGTCCCGGCTAGGTGACATTTCTGTGTGGAGTTTGCATGTTCTCCCCATGTTGGTGTGGGTTTCCTCTGGGTGCTCCAGTTTCCCAGACATGCGCTTTAGGTGAATTGGGTAAACAAAATTGGCCATAGTGTATGAGAGCATGTGTGAATGTGAGAGTGTAAGGGTGTTTCCCAGTACTGGGTTGCGGCTGGAAGGGCATTCACTGTGTAAAAAAACATATGCAGAATATTTGTTATCTATGCTTTATATTATAATTTTGCATATGCATTATATTTTATGCATTCCCCTGAACATCATCCCAATCAATCTACAATTATGAATTCTTTTCACGTAACTCTATTAAAGTCATCCAATTGTAGTATTATCACAAAGTGTATCATGCAAACAAGATATTGCAGTGTCAGATTTTTCCCAGTGTAATGCAGGTCTATAGAGATTGGCTTCACTGATCCTAGGGGTCTTTGCAGCAGCAGTGCTATCTGAAAACAGTAGCACACAGTTACCTAAGCAGTTTGTTTTACACTGAAGCCTGTGACTCTCACACTGTTTTGTCTACTGCGAGTGCAGACCAAAACATCACAGCAGATGGAAATCCACAATTCCTGCTTCGTTCATTCCAGTGCGTCATTAAATTTAGTTTGCTTTGACTGCATGTTAGAATAAATATGCATATAATGAGTAATATTAAGAGTAACTGTTTTATTTTACATTAAAGAAGGTCACTGGTCTAATAACAGGCAATATAGCCAAAAACAGAGAGAGAGAGAGAGAGAGAGAGAGAGAGAGAGAGAGAGAGAGAGAGAAATGTCAGGCATATACACACTGTAAAAAATACCCGCTATTTAACAGGTTCTGCATTTTACTGCATTATGGGATGTTGATCTTTACTCTGTCGACATTTTATCAAAATATAATACAACTATAATTGTATTATTTGTAGTTTGAAACAATATTTTATATAATAAATAATAATACCCACCGGCCACTTTATTAGGTACACCTGTCCAACTGCTTGTTAACGCAAATTTCTAATCAGCCAATCACATGGCAGCAACTCAATGCATTTAGGCATGTAGACATGGTCAAGACGATCAGCTGCAGTTCAAGCCTAGCATCAGGATGGGGAGGAAAGGGGATTTAAGTGACTTTGAACGTGGCATGGTTGTTAGTGCCAGACGGGCTGGTCTGAATATTTCAGAAACTGCAGATCTACGGGGATTTTCACGCTCAACCATTTCTAGGGTTTACAGAGAATGACCTGAAAAAGAGGAAATATCCAGTGAGCGGCAGTTCTGTGGGCGCAAATGCCTTGTTGATGCCAGAGGTCAGAGGAGAATGGCCAGACTTGTTTGAGCTGATTGAAAGACAACAGTAACTCAAATAACCACTCGCTACAACTGAGGTATGCAGAAGAGCATCTCTGAATGCACAACACGTCCAACCTTGAGGTGGATGGGCTACAGCAGCAGAAGACCACACTCCTGTCAGCTAAGAACAGGAAACTGAGGCTACAATTCACACAGGATCGCCAAAATTGGATACTAGATGATTGAAAAAACGTTGCCTGGTCTGATGAGTCTTGATTTCTGCTGCGCCATTCAGAATTTGGCATCAACAACATGAAAGCATGGATCCATCCTGCCTTGTATCATCAGTTTAGGCTGGTCATGGTGGTGTAATGGTGTGGGGCATATTTTCTTGGCACACTTTGAGCCCATTAGTACCAATTGAGCATCGTGTCAACGCCACAGCCTACCTGAGTATTGTTGCTGACCATGGCCTTCCTCTTATGACCACAGTGTCTCCATCTTCTGATGGCTACTTCCAGCAGGACAACACTCCATGTCTTAAAGCGTGAATCCTCTCGGACTGGTTTCTTGAACAATACAATGAGTTCACTGTACTCAAATGGCCTCCACAGTTACCAGATCTTAATTTATTAGAGCACCTTTGGGATGTGGTGAAACAGGAAATTTGCATAACTTGCAATTCTGCAGCAACTCTGTGATGCTATCATGTCAATATGGACCAAAATCTCTGAGGAATATTTCCAGTATCTTGTTAAATCTATGCAGTTGAGGCAGTTCTGAAGGCAAAGAGGGGTCCAACCTGGTACTAGTAAGGTGTCCCTAATATAGTGAGTGTTTATAGTTAAATACTCATGTATTGTATATTGTCTGTAACAATAATACAATATATCATTTCAGACTAAAAAAAAATTCAAAATAGTTACTTTTTCAAACTTGCCAACAGCAGAAGTTGTTGGAAAACATATCAAGTTCCCACAATTCAAAAAAAAAAAAAAAAAAAATTATTATTAATAATAATAATAATAATAACAATAATAATAATAACAACAGCAATA
>CAIGQZ010032997.1:4094447-4115886 GCA_903798205.1 Danio tinwini
CGTGTGCCTCACGCAGGTGAGTGGGCTTAACAAACCACCTGCTCTTTCATCAGACACTTGCAGCAGTTTTGCAGATTTCACGTCTGAAATTTTCGTATGTTTTTTTTTTTTTGTATTTCACATTTTTTTGTCCGTGACATTGTGTCTTTGTATTAATTTATGCACTGTGTTTGTCATAAAGTTATTTGTGCTAGTCAAGTGATGACATTCTGTGTTTTGCCTTTCGCTTGTACGGTGGTTCTGAACTGTCAAAACTTCTATCAAACTCTTTTTTCAGATACAATAAACAAAAAAAAACAGATTAGATGAAAGTTTTAGAGGCATGGTTGACACAAAGGGAGGTCGAATTTATTTTTTAATGTGCAAAAATTATGGATATACATTTCGGATTCAGTGTGTGCAATAACCTTAAGACTAAACACGTTCTTACGATCACTAAACATAAAAAATAAAAAAAAATAAACATTGTGCATTTATGAAGTGAACTTAACACAGGTGAGTCGGCTTGACAAAACACCTGTAGAAACACTCTTTTCTCTATAAATATATTACACTGCCCCTCTTTACTCTAGCACTTAATTCTCTAAGCACTAACTGTTCTTTTGTGTAATGAGCACTTCTTGTGTGTATTGCCTCTTCTTATTGAATCGATGAATGCCTCCTCAATTGTAAGTTGCTTTGGACAAAAGCATCTGCTAAATGACTAAATGTAAATATATTTCTACTTTTCTCTTTTTTTTTTCCTTTTTACAACATGTGAAAGAAAACTAGGGGAAATTAGAAAGAACAAACCAGCGAAAGCACAGACATGACATCATGTGGCAAAAAATATCAATTAATAATTTTCTTTCCAATTAAGGGTGGAACGCAGGACGAGTCTAATAGTCAGCCTCGGAGATGACCTCATCACCCGATTACAATGATCCATTGAGGGCCGCGGCCTCAGAGCTACATGGCAATTGGTGTCCATAAGTTTTATTTGGCATTTTACAGCTATTAGGTCACACCAGTTCTGTGCCACGGCTGAAGGTGGAGAGAGAGAGAGAGAGAGAGAGAGAGAGAGAGAGAGAGAGAGAGAGAGAGAGAGAGAGAGAGAGAGAGAGAGAGAAACCATTGCAGAAAAAAACATCTTCAGACATCTTGACTGTCTGCTGGGTATTTTTAAAATGGTTATGAACAAGAAAAGTGTGCTGGTTAAATAAATTTTAGAAACAGTTATGATTGTTTTTTTGTCAAGAGGAAAAATTTTGTTATGTCAACACAAAGGGATCATTTGATTCTGTAATTTTACAAACATTTTCGGAATGTTATTTAGAATGTTCTAAACATTCTGAAACTAGTAGTAACATTTAAAACATGACAAACATTACACTAAAGCATCCTGTGAATGATCTATAAATAATGTTTCTGTGGTTTTAGAACATTGGAACTATGTGGTTTAGAAATGTTTAGAGAACATTACTGAAAATCAGATAACTTGTCACCAAAAAAAATTCAACTTCTGTCATCATTTACTCATCTTCTGCTTATTCTTCTGTCAAAAGAAAAAAAAGATATTGTGAAGAATGTTGAAAATGACCCAGGCTCATTCTGAATAATGTACCGCTATATACATTTCTGGAGAGCGCCAAATACGTCCCAGAAGGCATGTTTTTTGTCAGTTTTTGTGAATCCACCAAAGGCTGCTGTGATGTTTTATTAAATCTCAAATTTCTCTCACAAGTGCCATTCATGCCTGCTGTTCTCATGTAAATCCACTAGAGGCCGCTGTTGACTGACTGACTGACTGACCCACCCTCATCCTTCCCTAAACCCAATAGACAGTGTTTTCAAAAGCACTGATTGACTCGCCCACCCACTTCCCTGAACCTAACCGACAGTGTTTTCAGAAGCAATCCAGAAAAAGCCCTCACCTGATTTTACCACGTTTTCAGATTTAACTACATTCTCACCCTGTTATTTACTTTTTTATTTTATTTTCTGGCTTTTGTATTCATCTTACCTGCTTTCTGGAACTGTTCTTCACCAGACTTGAACCCCGTCATCGTAGTCAGCTCCTCTCTGCATCTCACGTCCGCCAATGTACACTGTAAGGGAATGGTGTCATACCACCCCGTAGCATTCGTTTTAAAGACGAAATGCAGCCATGCGTACTTCTGGCTACATAATTCACAATCTCCAGAAATGTATATAGGGCTACATTTTCACAATGAACCTGTGTTGGTTGAAAACCAGTAACCACTGACATCCATAGAATCAGATACTATAGATGTCAATGACTGTAAATTGTCAACATTCTTCAAAATATATATTTTTTTGTGTGTTCAACAGAAACTCATAAAGGTTTGAAATTTAATCCAGAATGTTCGTTTTTGGACAAAATATCTGTATAACATTAAGAGAAGAACATTTGTCAATTCAGTTTGCTGCAACACCGGCTCATTGTGAAAACGTAGCCCTGTATACATTTCTAGAGCGTGGAAAGTATGTAGCCAGAGCTACGTATGGCTGCATTTCATCTTTAAAATGAAAGCTACGGGGCGGTATGACGCCGCTGATGGCTTATGTTTCTTTTCATACTACCAGCTAACCGCTTACCTCTATGTGCACAGATTTTCCAATGTTACACAGTTTGCCCAGTAGCTCACAACGTACGTCGACAGATGTAAGATGCATAGAGGAGTTGACCATGATGACAGGGTTGAGTCTGGCAACGAACATTTTCAGAAAGCAGGTATAAAATTAAATAAACAAATAAATAACAGGGTGAGAACGTGGTAAGATCTGAAAAGATCTGGATTGCTTTTGAAAACACTGTCGGTTGGGTTAAGGGAAAAGGGTGATTGAGTCAATCGGTGCTTTTGAAAACACATCGGTTGGGTTTAGGGAAAGGTGTGGGTGGAGGTATTGGTCAGTCAGTCGACAGAGGCCTCTGGTGGATTCACGCGAGAACAGCAGACACGAATGGCACTCGTGAGAGAAATTTGAGATCTCAAAAATCATATTTTGCTCTATCCAGAAAGTATATAAGGGTATGTATCAATAATGAGCCTGGGTTGTTTTTTTCTGATTATAAAATGTTACATTTTGGGCCCACACTGTAAAGAAAATCTGTTCATTCACATTTATTTAAATTTATGTATGGTTGTGAATAGCATTTAAGGACCTTAATCTCTGCTCTGACTATTTCTTAATGTTGAAAATATAACTCTACAGTTTAACAAAGTGACTTTTATTGACATTTTAGTCATTTAAAATAATGTAATGTATAAGTAATAATATATAGAGATATGTGTGTAAAATAACAGAAAATATATATAAAATATACTGTCAGGTTTTTATAGCAGACAATATATAACTTTAAACTATTAAAAATGTCCATAAAAGTCGAAGGACAAATTTCCTTCCAACTTTTAACTTTTTGTACCATCTTACAGTGGAGAAGATTCGGTACTCCACCAAAGGTTGCAGTGAAAAATGTAATCTTATTTGGCAGCCAGTGCTGGCTTATATAAGGCAAATTAATCCAAACTTAACATTTTCAGTTTAACCGTTGTTTATTTGTTTCTCATAGTTTTTTCCTTCCCTCCATTTTATTTTATTAAAATTTTTATCTAAATTATTTTATTTCTTTATTTTACATTTGCTAAGCCTATTGTGACTCATTGTGTGCGTATATATGTACAATAGATGAGTGAACATGCTGTATAATGGAACTTTTATCTGTTTATATGTATGTATATATCATGATATGATGTAAAACAGATTAAAAATGGGCATAATATATTGTCTAGAAATGGCGCAGTGGGACAGGGGGGCTCTGTTGGAGCAATAATAATTTGTCTCTGTTTTTCAAATATTTTTGAAAATGATGTTTTATTGACCAAAATGTTAATAAAAAGATCTGAACAAAAAAAAATGTTCATAAAAGTTTTCAATCTTTTAAAGGTTAAAAGTTGTTTGAGGAAAGATCAAGATCCCATAATGTAATTTAAAAGCACAAATAAATGGGGAAAAATGGATAAAAAACATGCATCACAAAAATACGGAAAACTATTAATGGATGGATATTTTTAACAGTGCATACAGGACATCAAGTTTTCTATTTTGATGAATGTACATCTTAAAGCCTCACTACTTTATTTGAACTGTTAAACATTCCTTTTACTCATAAATTTGACCTAATCGGTCTATTGAATTTCCACTTTTCCCTTAAAAGTGCATTTAATATTTTTATTATTTTTTATTTTTCCACTCTTGGTTCAATTCTGGTGTCTACGTCTCTGCGATCGTGTGTCTTGGCGTATTGAAGCTGTTTAAATAGTCCTTGAAATGTGGATTTGCAGCTCGGTTCTTTAGTTTCTCTAACAATCACACATAAAACTGATTCGAACGTGAAATAATAACATTTTTTGTCCAAGACAAACATGATGGGGAGTTCAGGAATGATCTGTCACGGCTATTACGCTGTAATTGAAAGGCAAACATTATTTTTACCTCAATGAAAGTGGTGGCTTAATGCAATTACTAGAGTGATGTGTGATTTCCAGGCATTTTAAGTACTCTTCTCTGTGTCTCTTTCTTGCTCTTTACGATCTGCTTCATAAAGGATAACGTTTTGCTTGAACGCTGCCCGGACTCTTCTCATGTGAGTAATAAGACTATATATACTGTGTGTGTGTGCGTGTGTGTGTGAGTGTGTACTGAGGGTAATTTTCAGCCACATGCTCTCACATGCACTCGTGATGTATTTAATCGCATTTATTTAATGCTTGCGTATCTTTAAATAATATCACTGCCCTGCAAATATACACTTCAAAACAATATCAAGTGTCATCACTTGTTATTTTAAATTAATTATTAGACAAAATACATGCATTAGGATCGGTATGTTTAATTGCACCTATATTTAAAATGACCCCTTAACCATCCCTTAAATCAACCCATTCAAATAAATGTCTTTAAAGGGGCAGTTCACCCGAAAATAAAAATGCTGTCGTCATATTCTCACGCTTTCTGTTCAACACAACAGATATTTTGACAAATGTTGTAAACCTAAAATCATTGACTTCCATTGTATTTTCCTACTATGGAAGTCAATGGTTACAGATTTTCAGCTTTCTTCAAAATGTCTTATTTTGTGTTCAACAAAGTAAATAATGAGTGAATTTTTCAGTTTTGGGTGAACTATCCCTTTAACTTTAAAATCTTTCAACCTCATTAGCATGTGATGGGATATATTTTGATTTAAGTTTGTTCTGTACAGGGCCGGATTAACCAATGGGCGCACTTGGGGCCCCTGCGAGGGGGAAAAAAATGCTGATTTTGTAGTGTCTATTTAGGCTAAGTGCAAATAGCACACCTCGTTGTAATAAGCTAATTGAGTGCTTCCTGCCAGCACCGTTTAAACGACAGAGACAACATAACTAAAGAGCGCAGAAGACAGCAGGTGGGAGTGGCGTAGTTTGTAAAACGCATGGCAACATGTTTTAAAGCGATCGATCATGAACTCGGTTTGAATCCAACATCTGATGAACACGTTCTTCTTTTTCCCCCGTTACATATCAGATTGTAAATACATTTATTTTCAATAGAAAGGAAATTTTTTTGTTTAAAAATTTAAATAAAGTATATAAAATGAGTCACAAGGTATTTAATAAGGGTAATAATAATAATAAATATTCTATAAACTGTTATTTTCCACCTGGTGTTAAATGTTAGCGACATCTTAATATAATTAATCTGTATTTACAATGTTAGTCGCCCTGCTTCACCCATATTCTCCGACCTCATGGAGAGAAAGACAGAGAGAGAGAGATAGAAAAAGCCCCTGAAGAGGAGAGAGACAGGAGTGAACTGGTACAGTGTGTATGATTTCGGATACTTTCAGCTTTATAATCAAGTGCTTTTTGCCTACTCTTCTTCATCACGAGGGAGACAGCAGGAATCATTAATCAGTGTGTGTATTATGGAAGACTCAAATTTATAGAATTGGATTGGAGAGGTGTTATATCCAAATCATATGCATTATAAGTTTGTAGAAGTTATACATTACCCTTAAATATATATTTTTAGTACTGCTTCAGTGAACCATTAATTTTCACTAGTTTTATTAGTATTTTTTTTTATCAAAATGTGCTTAACATACTTTTAAAATCAGGTAAATCTTTGTTGACTATAAATATATGTACTATATCATTTATTAAAAAATGTGGGCAAAATATTATAGATTAACTTTATTTTAAAAAATATTATATTAATCTTATTTTTTAATTCAACTATAGGGGTGCGGCTTTTTAGGGGGCCCTACAAGACATTGTGCCCAGGGGCCTCAGAATTCTTAATCCGGGCCTGGTTCTGTAGTAGCTAAGGACTCTTAATTTGAAGTGAGACCAAACAAAAATTGAACAAATAACTTCACTAAAGTTTCACTAAAAATGTTAGCTCGACCAGCAAGTTTACTTATATGTTCAGAACAAAGAAATGTGGAAATGTTCTATATGAGTATCATATCCATGCAATCATTTATTCATTCAATCAATCATCCATCCATCCATTCATTTATTCAATCATTTGTTCATCTATCCATCCACTAATTCATTCAACTATCAATCCATTCATTTATTCATTCATTTATTTAATCCATCCATCCATTGATTCATTCATTCATTTATTCATTCATCCATGCATTCATATGATTCATCCATCCATTCATTCAATCAATCAACCACCCATCCATCCATCCATCCATCCATGCATTCATTCAATTCATACATCTCTCCATCCATTTATTCATTCATTCATCCGTCCATCCATCCATTTTTTCATTTATTTATTCATCCATTCATTTGTTCAAATAATATATGCATCCATGCATTCATTCATCTATTTGTTGATTCAATCCATCCATTAATTTATTCAATCTATCTATCCATCCATGCAAACATTCATTCATTCAACCCATCCATCCATCCATCCATTCATTTATTAAATCCATTCACCCGTCTATGCATTCATTCATTCACTCATTCATTCATCCATCTATGCATACATCTATGCATTCATTCATCCATGCATTCATCCATCCGTCCATGCACTAGTTCATTCTATCTATCCATCTATCCATCCATTTATTCATTCATTCCATCCATCCATCTGTTCATTTATTCATTTATCCACCCGTCATCCATCCATCCATCCATTAATTCATGCATCCATCCATTCATTCATTCAATTTAGTGTAGCAATGGTTGTTTTTTAGAAGTTTTGTTAGTATTAACCAAGTTTACATAAATATATTATATTATTTTATGTTAGATGTTTATGTGTTAACGATGTCTTTTTTATCACTCACCATAAAAACAAAACATTTTGTGGTGTACTATGCATGAAATAAAACTGTGTACGTGTATATATATATAATAGAGAACAGACGAGTTAGATGATTAATTGAACATTTAAATATTTATCATAAAGCAAGCAAAACTCGTCAGGTGTTTGGTCAAAAGTTCACAGATTTCTCGTATCATGTTGCAAGATTTTGAGATTTCTCAAGCTTCTTTCCTTCTCTTTTTTATAACATGGCTGCCACACATCAAGTAAGTAGTAATGTGATTCTAGCTGGCAGTAAACTGTGTTAACTCTGACCTGGGAATTTTCTAATCTGTTTGTACTTGTCATCTGTTGGTTTCCAGAGTAACCCTGACTATTTTGTCACATACTGGAGCGAATTAACCTCTACTCACTTTCAACCAGTGACAGGCTTTGCTTTATTAAATTGGCACCAGTTTTTTCCCCCCTTCTTTTTCTCAGTTGGCAAACATGTTATTATACGCTGGAGATTTAACCAATTATTTCCACTGCTGCCTATTTTTAAGACCTGTTTTCAGTAATTCTGACTTTATACACCAGATATTAAGTCTCAGTATTGAAACGGTCTCCTTATAAAACGTATGTCTTTCCAAAATGTATCTAATAATGCAGGAATGCAGAGTTTAATTGCTTTTCATGCTATTGTGAATTATTTGTATAGGCTGACTAATCAAATAATTGAGTCACACTTTAACAATACAAGAATGAACTACTTGTGTAGCATTTATTAATCATAGTTCAACGTTCACGAATGCATTATTCATTCATTTTCCTTTAGCTTAGTCCCTTATTTATCAGGGGTCGCCACAGTGGAATGAACCGACAACTATTCCAGCATATGTTTTACATAGCGGATGCCATTCCAGCCACAATCCAGTACTAGGAAACACCCATACACGCTCACATTCATGCAAACTCCAGAATATGCAAACTCCACACAGAAATGATAACCGGCCCAGTCGGGAATCAAACCAGTGACCATCTTGTTGTGAGGTGACAGTGCTAACCACTGAGCCACCATGCCGCCCTAATGCATTACTAATATCCAAAATTGTGAATGTAAACATTATGCACAGTCAGTTAACTTGAACTAGCAATGAATGGTTCTATTTTCATTAACTAATGCTAGCAAAGATTAATAAATACTGTAGTAAATGTATTGATCATTGTTTGCTTATGTTTTTAAATGCAATAATGGATGACACCTTATTGTAAAATGTTACCAAGTTTAGTTTGTTTTTAGTTTGGTTGTCTGATTTTTATTACATATTCATTACAGTATGTGTTTCTGTCAGGTTTTGTAGGTATTTTAGGAACGTGTGTGTATCTAAGAGAGAAAAAAAAGGTGAATTAAGGATCTGCTCAAAATATTTATTACAATATTTGTTTCCGTAACATTGGATATTGATATTTCTCATATTTATTTACCATTAATGCTTTCAAAACCTTTACCTAAATTCAGATTTCAGGCCAATATCTTCAAAATAGGCACTAAGTAATAAGTCACTACTTAATAATGAGAATTGGTCCCTAAACTAAAGTGCTTCCTAAAATCCTTATTGAATATCATGTCTTATCATCACAATAAAGGGGAAAATGTTTAATTGGTCTTTATTCTGAATCATTTATACAGGAGATAATCATTGTTAACAGTCATTGAATGGGAATTCAGTTGTTTTTAGTTTTACTAGGTGTGTACGGTGCGGCAGTTGTTTATCACTTTCTGTCGTATACGTTCTCATGTACGCTAATTTATTAGTTCAGGTGCTTCTCATCAATCAGACCAATCGATATCAGCAGTTCAAACAAAAATCCGCACATTAAACCGTATTCACCTTATGGTGTGTGTGGGTGTGCAAATACCAGTGTGTTTTGTGCATTCAGGGTACAATTCTCGCTATTAACAAACCATTAACCATGACTTTTAGCTCAATATACTGCTAATTTGCTGCTTATTGATACACTGAAAAAATGTAGGGTTCCATATTTATGTGGATTGAACATAAAAAAATTAAGTTGTCCCAATGAAATCTCAAGAATTGTCTTGTTTCAACTCAAGTAAAAAATAAATATATTAAGTGTATTTATTAAAGTAGTAAGTTGATTTAGGTAGGATTAGGCATGCAGAATATGATTGTGCAGATTATGTACTTGTAAAGTATTAATAATCATCCAATATCTTAATATTAGGAAGGTAATGAATCACTAGTTAATAGTGTGAATTAGTTCTTATATTAAATTGTTCCCTAAAATGCTTATTAAACACGTCACCAAAATGAAGCTAAAATATTAATTTATCTTTATTCTAAATCATTTATAGAGAGGTTAATACATTATTAAGTTGTATTTTCCACTGTAAATAATGCTGGGTTTCACAGAATTCCTTCATGCTGTGAACACAAGCACAAAGCGACAAAGTTCACCTAACTTTTATTGCAAATTTAAGTGGATTAAACATGAAACAATTAAGCTGCCTCCCAAAAACTCAAAATATGTGTTGATTTAGCTCATTTTAAATTTGAGTAGTTTGAACAAGCAGCAAAAATTATTTTAATAATGTGTTGCCAGGTTTGTAAGGTCTGGCAGTGTTTTCATCGCCTTCTATTTTATCAGTTCTCATGAAGGCGTATTCATTCATTTAAAATAAATCAGTTCAGGTGCTTCTCATCAATCAGACCAATCGATATCAGCAGTCACCTTAACGTGTGTGTGAATGCCAGTGTGTTTTGTGCATTCAGGGTGTTGAATGTTTATTTTAAGGTACAATTCTTGCTATTTACAAACCATTAACCATGACTTTTAGCTTAATATACTGCTAATTTGCTGCTTATTGATAGTTATTAAAGTAGTAGTTTGGTTTAGGTAAGATTAGGGATGCAAAATATGATTGTGCAGAATATGTAATTACTAAGTACTAATAATCAGCCAGTATCTTATCAACATAAAGGTAATGAACAGGGCTTTACATTAACACCCGCCAACCCGCCAAATGCGGGTAGATTTCAGCTCTGGCGGGTTAGACAGACACCTCCACTAGCCACTTTGGCTGGTTGGGAATCATTTTTAAATTGTAGTTTTATTAAAAGCAGGGTTTGAAAATACGCATGGCCCAATATTCATGCAAATGTGATCTTAGAATCGAGAAGCAGCACAACTGACAAAAATAACTGTGTTCACGCGAGCAGAAAGCAGGTAAATACAGAATGAGAGGATGATCACTCGCACACACAGATGATGTGATGCGCGCGACTGTTACTTGCGCCACTGTGCTTAGAGTTAGCGCAACTGGTGCGATCGGGTCCCTTTGAAATAGACAGGACAAAGAGAGATGATCGTGCACCCACAGTCCTGCTGCTTTCAAGAGCTCAAGATTTATAAAAAAATAAAAAACACATTCTGTTGTAAGCAGCAGCAGCCACTGCTTTTTAATTATTCTTTGAACAGATTATTAACAGGCCTATATTAACTGTGTGCGCTTGATCATTGTTTCATTATCAAATACGGTATGTTTCACATGCTTTCTTTTGCTTACAGTTATTTTTGTTAATATGGTTTAATTATATTTTTTACAATAACATTGCTTTAATAGGAGATTACTCCCTATTTATGTTTAGTTAACGCAGACAAAGATCTGAAACTTTTAGTCAGGACAGGTTACTGTGCATATTTTAGATACATGACAATACTTCTTTTTTTAAATGTAATGTGTTTTAAAGAACAGCTTTGTTGAATTAAAAAGTGCACCTAAACGGCTATATTTTCCTTGTTTTGATATCCATAAGAAATTGTGGCTAAGAAATACTTATTTGGTGTGGTCAGGGATATATTTGGTAAATCTTTAATTTTGAGCCCTGAAAAGTCATGTGAAATAAAAGCTGATTGTATTGTGACACAATCCATTTGCTTGTGCAGACTGAGCAAGCTAATACACAATACACACAATAAGTTAAATGAATGAGAAGACATGTGGACATAACACATTTAAGTCAAGTCATTTTAGTATGTCAAAGTCAAATTTATGCATATTAAATATATTTTCCCAACAAGAAAATTGTGGCTAGTGAAAATGGCAAGTGGCTAGTAATGTTGGAAATTTACTAGCCCTAGTGGCTGGTGATCAAAAAAAGTTATTGTTAAGCCCTGGTAATGAACCATAGTTAATAGTGTGAATCGGTCCCAATATTAAATTGTTAACTAAAATCCTTATTAAACACAAGTCTTACCACAAAAATGAAGCTAAAAATGTTAATTTCACTGTAAATAATGCTGTGTTTCACAGAATTCCTTCATGCTGTGAACACAAACACAAATCAACTAAGTTCGACTTAACAGATTTTACAAATTTAAGTGGATTGAACATAAAACAATTAAGTTGCCTCCCAAAAAAACTCAAAAATTGTGTTGATTCATTTTGAATTTAAGTAGTTTGAACAAGCAGCAAAAATGATTTTGAGTATTGCTAGGTGTGTAAGGTGTGGCAGTTTTCTGTTTTATTAGTTCTCATGAATGCTTATTAATTTCCAGAAATAAATCAGAGTTCAGATGCTTCTCATCAATCAGACCAATCAATATCAGCAACTCAAAACAAAAATCCAGCTCTGCACATATACCAGAATCCACCTTAATGTGTGTGTAGGTGTGCGAATGTCAGTGTGTTTTGTGCATTCAGGGTGTTGTTATCTGTCTTTCAACGATCGCTATGTACATACACATGCATGTGTGAGAGCTTCGAATCTATCACGCCAAACTATGCGCGCTCTTTAATCATTACTGTAACTGATCATGCCAGGTTTATGTTGTTCTGATTTTGCCTTTGAAGCTGTTTACTCTGCAGATTTCTGCGCAGTTTATCACAAAAGCAGAATTAGGTGCAGCGGTTTCCCAAAGCTCGCCTCTTGTGAACGTGAATGGGCCTTTCTTTAGCTGGGCGGGCGAGTGTGTTTGCGAGCAACAATACACCTGGTAACTCTGTAAACTGTTGCACATCAACACGGTGACTCATGATGAGTGTGTTTGGAATGAAAATGCAGCTTACAGCTTATGTAAACCTTGTCAAAGCCTCTTGTGCACGACTACAAAGGGGAACGGTTAATTGCGATTCTGCTATTAATCTTAACATCAAGCATCTTAGATTGGATTGGAAGTGAATGGTTGGGTGTGAGAAAAGCAAAACAAGGTGTCATGAGCGTGTTAGGCATAAAATAACAGCGCTGAGACCCTTTTGGATGGAGAAAGTTAAGCGTGAAGTGGATCTGATGATTGTTATGTTTCACCTGCTGAACAAGAGGAAATCAACAAGTGTTTGCCAGTTCATTACATCATTGCTGAACACATGCCAAGTCAAGTTGAACTGGATCTCCTCCAGGTCCACTCCGCCTCTCTAAAACTCACTCTTACAAACATGCACACCCCTTCGCATACCACCTTACAATATATGATTCACACCTCTGCTTTTATTCGTTTTTACTTTACTTTTTATTTTGAAATGATAGGTGATCAATATTGGTGAGAATGTTGCAACAGCCTCATTCTGAAAACATACTCCACTGGACGTTTCTGGAGACCATGAAATACGTCCCTGTAGGTACATATTTTGCAGTTTTTGTTTTAGCGAATCTGCAAGAGGCCGCTGTGTGTGCTTTTTCATGTCTCAAATTTCTCTCGAAAGTGTCGTTCTCGCCCGCTGTTCTCACGTAAACCCGACAGAGGCCGCTGTCGACCAACTGTCTGTCTGACTGACTGAACGACGAGTAACTGGCTGGCCGACCAATCGACTAACACACCCTCCTTCTTCCCTAAACCCAACAAATTTTATCGATTGACCCGCCCACCCACTTACTTCCCTAAACCCAAAGCCGTCCAGAAAAAGAAAAGCCCTCATCTGATTTTTACCATGTTTTCGGATTTTACCACGTTCTCAGCTCGTTGTTCACTTGTTTATTTTAGTTTTTGGATTCTGTTTTTGTTTTACCTGATTTCTGGAACTTCTTTCCCCCAGACTCAAACCCCGTAGTCGTCATGGTCAACTCCTCTCTGCGTCTCAAGTCTACCAACGTACACAACGAGCTAACAGGACAAACGGTTGCAGCGGGAAAGCCCTCCGCACGAAGGTGAGAGGTCAGTTTTTTTCGACCCAGGCTCATTCTCACGTAAATCCACTAGAGGACCCTGTCGACTGACTGGCTTACTGACTGACCAACCGACCAATCCCCTTGCCCTCCTCCTTCTTAAACCCAATCAAAAGCACAGATTGACCTGTCCACCCACTTCCCTAAACCCAACCGACCCAACCTGTTTTAAAAAGCAATCCATAAAAAAAACCCTGATTTTTACCACATTTTCAAATTTTATCACTTTCTCACCCTGTTATGTACTTGTTTATTTTTTTATTTTTAGCTTTTGTTTTTGTCTTACCTGCTTTCTGGAACCGTTCTTCACCAGACTCAAACTCCATTGTCGCTGTTAACTCTCCTTTGCATCTTAAGTCCACAAACGTACATATCGAGCTACCGAACAAACTAGTAACATCGGAAAATCGGTCTATATGGAGGCTAGTGGTCACCTGCTAAGAGAGAAAAGAAACAGCATCTCGAGAAATGTATATAGGGCTTTTTAGTTGACTCAACTTAAATCAAGTCAACTACAGAACTTGGGTTAAAAGTTAACTCATAAAAGCTGTGTGTCTCTAATATTATTTCAGGTCTTGAAATCTCCACTACTGAGCTGATAAGTAGATTCAGGTGAAATGCCAAATCAAACGGGTAGGTTTTCAACCTAGATTTAAAAACAGATAGAGAAGATACATATCTAATACAGAGGGGGAGAGCATAACACAATCTTGGACCAGCTACTGTGAAAGCACGGTCACCCCTGCATTTCAGCCTCCACTTGCGATGCATAATAATCTCTAGTTTGATGACCGAAGAATCCAACCATGCTGATGTTCAGTCAATAGATCTGGCAAGTATGAAGGTACCAAGCCATTTAGTGGTTTAAAAACCAAGAGAAGAATTTTTAAATTGACACAGTAGTGCCAACATAGGCTCAATCTGAAAATGTAGCCTTATATACATTTCTGGAGATTGTGAATATTGTAGCCAGAAGTACACATGACTGCATTTCGTCTCTAAAATGAACGATATGGGGCGGTATGGTGCTGTTCCTTTTCGTGCTTACCAGCTAACTGCTTACCTCTGTGTGGACGGCTTTACCACTTTTACCAGTTTGCCCAGTAGCTCGCCATTTATGTTGGCAGACTTGACACGCAGAAAGGAGTTGACCATGATGACGGAGTTTGTGTCCGGTGAGGAACGGTTCTAAAAGCAGGTAAGACAAAAACAGAAGCCAAAAAATTAAATAAACAAGTAAATAAAAGGAGGAGAGTGTGGTAAAATCTGAAAATATGGTGAAAATTAGACTTTTCTAGGGCTGGATTGCTTTTTAAAACTGTCGGTTAGGTTTAGGGAAGTGGGTGAGCAGGTCAATCACTATCGGTTGGGACATCAATCGACAGAGGCCTCTGGTGGATTTACACGAGAACAGCAGGCACGTATGGCACTTGTGAGAGAAAGTTAAGATCTTAAACTATCTGCAAATGGGATAAGCTGCCTGACTAATCCCAAAATAAAGTGAGTTACAGTCAACACAGGCTCATTGTGAAAACGTACCCCCACAACATTTCTGGAGAGCGTAAGTTATGTAGCCAGAGCTACGTAGGACTGCCTTTTTCTCTTTAAAATGAACGCTATGGGGTGTTATGGCGCCACAGACAGCTTCTGTTTCTTTTCACGCTACTAGCTGACTGTTTACCTCCATGTGGACGGCTTTTCCGCTGTTACCAGTTTGCCCAGTAGCTCACCATGTATGTCGGAGGACTAAAGTTGCTGAGAGGAGTGCGATGACGTGGTTTGAGGCTGGGAAAGAATTATTCCAAAAAGCAGGTAAAACAAAAGGCTAAAAATAAAATAAACAAGTAAATAGCAGGGTGAGAACTTTGTAAGTAAAACATAGTAAAAATCAAACGAGGGATTTTCTTTTTCTTGATTTCTTTTGAAAACACTATTAGGTTAAGGGAAGTGTGTGATCGGGTCCATTGGTGCTTTTAAAAACACCATCGGTTGGTTTTAGGAAAGGGGGTGGGGAGGGATTGGTCAGTGGGTCAGCCAGTCAGTCAGTCGACAGCGGCCTCTGGTGGATTTATGTGAGAACAGTAGGCATGAATGGCACTCGCAGAAAAAAAATTGGGATCTCAAAAACTGTACACAACGGCCTCTGGTGGATTTGCGAAAACAAAATGGGCAAAAAATGTACCTCCTGGGACGTATTTCGCAATCTCCAGAAATGTAAATAGTGGTAAGTTTCAATAATGAGCCTGAATTGGTTACAGTAGTCCAGTACTTGTGCTTTTATAGTGTTGTCAAGTATGACACATCAATAAAGATGGCATTCCCTTTACTTTGGCCTTTTTTCAAATTAGTTTTTGAAGCTTGTCTCAATTGTCTCATTTTTCTTTTCTTGTTTTTTTTTTTTAGCAAGATCTGGCAACACTAGAGACATACCTTGTTCCTGTGATTTATTGCACTGTGCACACAGAAAAAAAGCACTATTCAAAAATATGTTTGATACATCGTTAACATCTATTTGTTCAGTTTGGTATATAATGTGTTGCACTTTTATTAATGCATTTTTCATTAGCTGCATTTTCAGGAATCATTTGTGTTAATACGCTGTTGCTGAACTATGTGTGTAGAAAAGAGGATAAAATAATGATGAGTGAACAGGCTACTAAATTTATCAGTAGCATTTGGTATTTGTGAAAATATAAAACGTGAACTGTATACAGTATGTGGCCAGTGAACTAAATGAATCAGCATTAAACTAAATTGAGCTGAATATGAACTATTTATGTAGCTGTGTGTTGCATTTTAATGCACAAACAAGTTTGATGAATGACTGTGTAATTGGAAACATGTTGAACAAAATGTGATTGTGCTTTAAGTATAATGTTAAACAACTTCCTATATGGAATAGCTTAATTAATAAATCAAGTTTTATGATTAACCTACAAACTGACATAATGACTTAAAGCCCAATATGTGTAATTAATTTCACCATGTTTAATGTGTTCAGCTTTCTTTTTTACTTAGTTTAATGTAGTTAAAGTCTATTTTAATAGTAAAAAATCTTAGACTCCCTGGCTGACATCTCATCTTGTTCATGTTCATATTGTGTTCATTGAAGAAAAAAAAGCTACACGTTTCTAATACTAGCTGGTCGGCTTATGCGTCATCGCCAAATAAACGCTGTCTTAGATTATGGGGTTGAAAGATGGCCTCCTTTCTATCACACAGGGCAGATAAGTCTATCAACGAATCAGCCTCGCAGGAAGGGAGCTGCTTAAAAGCTCATAAATGTCTCCTTTTCTTCACTTCCTTTTTGCCTAATCTTGTCCCTCTGGGCAAACGGATGAAACGCTTGCACTTTTGCAGAACCTTAAGCCAGAGCTAAGTAGTTAAAAATACATACAGTCGAGCGAAAGCCTGAAGTAATTTGAAAATCCATATAGTGCTTTGTAATTTGGTGTAGTTTGCAGATATCAATAATTATCAATTAGAGGGATCGGACAGGAATATTTCTGCCTCGGCTTGCTTTATGTCTTTTTAAGTGTTTGTTCTGGCTGTAGTTCAGTCTTAAATGTTAGTCAGTGATACATTTTAATGCATTTAATTGCAGTGCTTTTCCAAATCATAATTTGATTTATATGCTGGACGGTCGGTCAGCCAGACTGAATGCTTTTGGAAAACTACATGCACAAGCATACAATCTTTTAAAAGAGTATCAAACAATTATTGGGTGATTAAATCACTTTAAATCAATGGAAAATAAATAAATGAAGAAGGCATGCACTGTAAAAAAGTGATATATATATATATATATATATATTTCTGGTGGGGAAAGAATTCAATATGCTATATGATATTTAATGCCTTTATTAAATAATTTAAACTTACCTATATTATACATTATATCTTACCTCAAACTTTTGGCAAATAAACCAAATAAAAAGGTAGACAATTTATGTAATTGTTTTCATCTTTTATAAATACTGTAATTTCGGACAAACATCGCTATTCACGTAAGGTTTTTTGCATATTATAAAGAAGGGTGTAGTGTGTTTCAATAAAATCATCATAAAATGATAAGGTGCGTTCATTAAACAGTGTATATGTCGCCACAGTCAATTCCATGGCACTGTTGCATAGAGCAGTAGTCCCCAACCTTTTTATCGCCACAGCCCAGTCAACGCTTGACAATTTTATCAGGGGGACAGAGGGAGGGGTGTGTGGGGTAATTCATAGGTTGTTTGGCAAACATCAACCGTTTTATCAAAGGATGACAAGTTGAAAAAACATTGCAGTCTCTGGTACAAGTTTTTTTTATGGAGTAAATCAAAAAGCACTGCAGTTTTAGGTGTTCTATGATGGTAATTAGTTTACTGAAATGTGTATATTCCATACAAAGTATAAAGCTAATCGGTCAGTTCTTGTCTGGTGCGCTAGCGGCATTCATTCAACTGGGAGCGTCTGAAAGGCGCAAACAAGTCACACCGCTTGTGCCTTCATTGGAAATAACAAACTTGCACAAACTCTAGAAAAGCAATATGTGAACGGCCCCTAAAAGGCTGCCATCATTTGCAATCTCTGGTTTGCAATCTCCAATCTATGCCTTGGCAGTTCATGGGTCCTTTACTGCGCCTTTTCCCCTAGCAAAGAAACTTTCCAAAGACGTCTGTTTCTTACTCATTTTTCTGCTTGTAGGTTAAATTTGGGTGCTCATGTAACTGAGATGTGAGTGAGACGATACGTCATGTTTCAAACTAAAAGAATTTTCTAAATAAAATATTGTTCAGACTTAGATAACAAATAAAACGGAAAATAATTCATGATTTCTTGTGCGGACCGATACCAATTGATTCACGGACTGGTGGCTCAGGACCAGAGGCAAGAGTATAACACATTGGTGTTATTCATTCATTCATTTTCTTGTCGGCTTAGTCCCTTTATTAATCTGGGGTTGCCACAGCGGAATGAACCTCCAACTTATCCAGCACGATTTTTACGCAGCTGAGGCCCTTCCAGCCACAACCCATCTCTGGGAAACATCCACACACTCATTCACACTCATACACTACGGACAATTTAGTCTACCCAATTCACCTGTACCGCATGTCTTTGGACTGTGGGGGAAACCGAAGCACCCGGAGGACACCCACTCAAACACAGGGAGAACATGCAAACTCCACACAGAAACACCAAGTGACCCAGCCCAGCCGAGGTTCGAACCTGCGCCACATGGGTGTTATGTGGTTGCATATTTAAAAACTTTTTTTTCCCTCTGCTACTTAAATAATGAATAAAGGATACCATTTGCAAGGTCTAACTTAAAATGTTCAAATTAAAAGCTTGAAAATACCAACACAGAATCATTGTGAAAGTGTACCCCGTATACATTTCTAGAGAGCACGAATTATGTAGCCAGAGCTACGTATGGCAGCATTTTGTCTTTAAAACGAATGCAACGGGGCGGTATGATGGCCTCTTTTTTTCTTTTTGCGCTACCATCTGACCGTTTACCTCCATGTGGATGCCTTTACCGCTGTTAACAGTTTGCTCAGTAGCTCGACTTGACACACAGAGGAGTTGACTGCAAGTCAATGGGTGCTTTTGAAAACTCGCGACTGAATTTAAGATCTCAAAAAGCATACACAGCGGCCTCTAGTGGATTCGCAAAAATAAAAACTGCAAAAAACTTACCTCCTGGGACATATTTGGTGCTCTCCAGAAATTTATACAGGGGTACGTTTTCAGAATGAGCCTGGGTTGATATAATTAGTCAGATTTAGGTTGTGTGTCACTGCTGTACCATTACAAGGTGAAATTGTTTAGCAGATTATTCAACACAAGCTCATTGGAAAAATGAGAATCGACAAATATGTGCTTGCGTGTACATATGGCTGCATTTTATGCGTAAAATGAACACATATAGACATTTTTTTTCCAGTGTTTCTAGAAGTTGGTAAGCATTGCAGGTCGAATCTGAACTTGCACGAGTAGCACAGTTCTGACTGATCGCCTCAGTTTAATTACGACAGGCGTTGAAGCAACACTGGAGCTTCGTATGTTTAAACACTACATATTTTCTCACCACTTTCAGATGCATGACGCTTAGAATTTAATCTGGAAAATCTTATGAAATCCCATTTTCCAGTCCAATTTGAAATAATCCACCAATGTCTACAGTCGCTGCAAGTATATACAGGACGGACCCCACAGCAAGAATGTTTGTGATACACAGCAATGCTCAAATTAAGTAGTTTTGAGGGGTTTGTGAGTGTGGTAAACCAGCGGTCTAAACCCTTTCTATAGGCTTCTGTTTGAACAATGTGTAACATAAGCATCAATCTCTCCTCAAAAAGATAAATCACATTTTAAGCATAAACTACTGGCAATTATTACCACAGGCTGGTTTCATTCACAAATGTACCATTTCTTTTGACAAAAGGCATAATTTTATTAGTTTGAGTATTTTTCACTTGCAACTTAAAGTAATCAAACGAAATGCATGACAATGTTATCTTAATTTAATCCTTATGTTTTTATTCATTATCTTCATTTTGATTCTAGTCTATAATTTTGTGAAAATTACAGGTCGTCATAAAATAAAAGAAAAATATTAAGTGTATGTGATAATATTTTTTTCATCAAAAAACTATATAATAATACCAGTCTAATTTTAAGTTGAGCAAAACTGTACCGATGTATTTAGTAAAATAAAATGTACAACATATAATAAAATATTAATAAAATATTTATATTAATTTAACATTAGCATTGCTTTATTTGGTACATTAAAGTGTTATAGTAAAATAATAATAATAATAATAATAAATTAAATTAAACATTAACATTGCTTTCTTTAGCACATTAAATTGTTCTAAAATAATTAAATTTAATTTAATGAAATTGCATTCTATGGTACACTAAAGTGTTAATACAATACAATACAATACAATGCAATACAATACAATTCAATACAATTAAATTAAATATTACCATTGCTTTCTTTGGTACTTTAAAGTGTTAATGAAATGAAATGAAATGAAATGAAATGATATTAGGCATCACAGTAGTGCATTGGGTAGCACAATCGCCTCACAGCAAGACTGGTCCACAGGTTCAAGCCCAAAAGAAAGGTTCAAAGAAAATGAATAAATGAATGGATAAATTAAATTAAATAGAACACAACATTGCTTTCAGTTGGTACATTAAAGTGTTAGCATAATTTGCATTTGTTATTTATTATATAGCTGTTTAAGCAATAATGCAGCTTTTTATTTATTTACAAATTTTATATATATACAATCTGCCAAAAACAATGATATAAATCAAATGTAAAATTACATTAATAAGAAGAGGTGTTGACTGCAAACATTTCCAAACAAGGTGCACACTTTCAGGTAAACCACTGTTTTATGGTAATGCCGTCATCGGTTTAAAACGTGTCTGTCATTGATTAATTGGATTATTATTACAAGACGTTTCCCAGGAATAGAACTTTTTTTAGCCCTGTCTTGTTCTTTGGTATATTTGACATGTAAACAAGCTCTTAAATGAAGCGTCGACTGTTGCTAAAGGTACGACTGCATGAAGTGCCAGTGTGAAAAAAAGGGAAAAAAGCTCACCTTTTCACCTATTGAGAAGAAGACAGAAGAGCGTGTTCAATCCTGAGCCACCAGCACCTCTTACAGCAAACATGGAAAACAGTTAAAACAGTTAATGCCCACTGACAGATTGTCATGTTGAAGATTCCTTGACATGGAGTGTCATCTTTGGAAAAAAAAATTGGGAGAACATTTAATGGAAAATATGAACACTTTATTCCTTAGTTTTTGATCTTTAGGTCTTTATATATAGTTTATATTTGGGTCTTTATAATCTTTATTTTTATATGCTATTCTTTATATATATATATATATATATATATATATATATATATATATAGTAAAACA
>CAIGQZ010032997.1:4116412-4127339 GCA_903798205.1 Danio tinwini
ATAATAATAATAATAATAATAATAATAATAATAATAATAATAATAATCATAAATGTAAGTAAAATAAAAAAAATATTAAATTAAGCATAGCTTTCTTTGGCACATTAAAGTGGTATAATAAAATAAAATAAAAAAATAATAATAATAATAATAATAATAATAATAATCAATTTAATTAAATTAAACATTATAGCATTCCTTTCTTCCTTTGGTACATTTAAGTGTTATAATCATATATCGAGTTGTAGATTCCTCGAAATGGAACGTCATCTTTGGAAAACAAATAAATAAATCGGGAGAACATTTAATGGAAAAATTAATGTTTGATTTCTTTATTTTTGCTCTTTAGGTCTTATTTATGTGTAGTTTCTATTTTTAAAAAAGCACATTCTTTCTGACATGTTAGCATGCATCTGCACATGTAAGTAAGCATAGGCATGTTTGTGTTTGTAGATGAGCAAGTGTTTCACCCGCTAGCTCAAATTTTGATTTACATGTTCCTGTTCACACCTAGAGCTCATCGTATATCATGAATGACAGGCGGAGACCGAGATGCAGCCGGCACACTCAGTCCACAAACAACCCAGCATTAATCCAGCCCTATAATTGTTTCCAATTTATAGTTTAGCGTTGCCTCCGAGCGGATAAGGCAAATGCTTGCACAATCTGCCAGCTGAGGTGTTTGGATACGCAGCGCTCAATGCAGGCATTCTTTAAGCATGATCCCACTATGCTCCTCTTTTCTTTCTTAATCTATTATCAAAACATAGAAACAGAAATGAATAACAACACACTGTACAAGCATGGAACAGATTACGTCATGGTGCACAACTTTCAGTGGTGTAAACTAACAAATTGCAATGGGGTATATGCACAGCTAGTGTTTTTCAGACAACGATAAACTTGAGTATTTTTTTATTTCATAAGGTTCCATTTACAGCACTAATGTTGTACTGTAATTAAAACACAATCAGTTAAGGAGACTTATAGTGTGCAGAATGTAAGTTTGACACCCAGTGGTTGAACTAGGTATTGCACTCCTGGTTTAAAACACATGCAAGCACAGGTTGCCAGATTGACGACACCAACAGCAGTGTGCCTGACTATCGAGCCTAAAGGCAGATTTAAGCAACGGCACAGGATAGAAGGAATATTCTCCATATTAAAAGGAGTTTTTGTTCCAACCAACACCTGAAATTTTAGAAACGGCTTTTATATTTTTTTGCAGCAAAAAAACCCAAGATAAACTGACATGATTTCCTCATGTGCTTTATTAAGTGCTAAATGCTAACATTGTGAGTTTGAATGCCATTTTACATGACATGTATTGCCAAATACTGAAAGCAGCAGCAGATAGTTCACCTCAGATCTTGAAAATAAAATAAACCGATTAACATAATGAATATGTGCAATTTTTAAATGTGCAAATGTTAAATAGTGCAGCGATTATGAGGAGAATAAGGTATGAGGAGAGTGGGGGTGTATCAGGGGGACAAAAGTGTCAGTGAGGGGCAGAGTTGAAAAGGGAGTCAGCTCTGGGGAAGAAGCGGTTCCTTAGTCTACTGGTTTTTGTCCAGGGGAGCCTGAAGCGCCTGCCAGAAGGCAGGAGAGAAAACAGTCTGTGAGCAGGGTGAGAGGAATCCTTAAGAATACTGCATGCTCGGCGCAGACACTGTTTCTTCTGGATGTTCTCTATGGCTGGCAGTGTGATCCCTGTGATGCGTTGGGCAGTTTTCACCACCCGCTGCAGTGCCTTGCGCTCAGCAACAGAGTAGCTTCCATACCAGACTGTGACGCAGTTGGTCAGGATGCTTTCTATTGTACAGCGGTAGAAGTTCACCAAGACGGCTGATGACAGCTGGTTCTTCTTAAGTTGCCTTAAGAAAAATAGGTGCTGGTGAGCCTTCTTGTCCAGGCTGGAGGTGTTGGTGGTCCAGGAAAGGTCCTTTGAGATGTGGGTCCCCAGGAACTTGAAGGATGAGACATCCCATTGTTGTGGATGGGATCATGTGAGCCTTTCTGAAGTCCACAATGAGCTCATTGGTCTTGTCGGTGTTAAGGACCAGATTATTTTCGGTGCACCAAGTGGCCAGATGCTGTATCTCCTCCCTGTAGGCAGTCTCATCATTGTTGCTGATTAGACCAATCACTGTGGTGTCATCTGCAAATTTGATGATGGTGTTGGATCTGTTCACAGGCCTACAGTCGATGGTAAAAAGAGAGTAGAGGAAGGGGCTCAGATCAGGGGTTCCCCAACCTTTCAGCCCACAACCCCCAAAATAACAATCCCAGTGACACAACAACAGGCCTATAAAAACACGAGCATATTGACAACACAAAAAGTGCAACAGTCTAATAACTATAGGCTATAATTTATATAGTCATTTATTAATTTGTTTAATATTCATTCAATTTCGGCTTAGTCCCTTTATTAATCTGGGGTTGCCACAGCGGAATGAACTGCCAACTTAGCCAGCATATGTTTTACACACCGGATGCCCTTCCAGTCGTAACCAATCACTGGGAAACATTCACACTTATTCACACACACACACTCATACACTATGTCAATTAGCATACCCAATTTACCTGTACCACATGTCTTTGGACTTGTGGGGGAAACCCACGCCAACACGGGGAGAACATACAATGGACTTGTGGGGGAAACCCACGCCAACACGGGGAGAACATACAAACTCCACACAGAAATGCCAACTGACCCAACCGAGGCTAGAAGCAGCAACCTTCTTGCTGTGAGGTGAACGTGCTTTATTATTAATATTAATATTAAAATATTATTATTATTATTATTATTATTTTTTAGGACTCATTGACTATACAGATTTTTAACACTTATTTGCAGTTTTTAAATTGTATTGTTTCATATATTGTACTGTCCCTTAAATTGTTTATTATTATTGTCATGTTTGTGAAGCACTTTGGTCAACATCCATGTTGTTTTACGGTGCTATAAAAATAAAGTTGACCTTGACCTTGATCTTAATATAATATTAACCTCACCTAATGAGAACGGTGGGCACAGTGTTTTCAGCACAAGTCTACTCTTGGTTTATTTTTGGAGACCCCCACTCAGAGATCATCCTCAGTGTTCTGTTTTGGCCAGTATTTATTTTTAATGTATTTAATTGCCATAAAGGTGTCTGAAAGTTTCATGCTATCGCTGTCTTGTTAATCTAATGTTAAAAAAAGGCTTTTTATTTGCATGTTGTTGCTTTTTTATTTAACTATAACTAATATGTTTTATCTTCTGTGGGTTATGGTTAAAATATGGTAATTCTAATAGTTTAATAAAATGACTTTTGGAAATCACCAAGCGACCCCCGTCATTGTCCTGCAACCCCCCAGGGGGTCGTGACCCCCACTTTGGGAGCCACTGAATTAGATTAAAAATCTTTCCATTTTGTTGGAGTGTAGTAAGTGCACTATTTTGTGCTTCTGAATGGTTGTATTAAAAATTCTGTTGTGTTTCGTATGGTGCAAACAGCCAAATAGCTTATCACTTCATATCTCGTCATGTAGCATGTTGGTAAAAGATGGGGTTAGAATGTAACCTGCTCACCTAATGTTTACATTCGTAATATTTATATTATTTTGTAATTAATAACCACTAGGTCTACTTGTAATAACCTGTAATATGTGTTTGTATATACAGTTGAAGTCAGAATTATTAGCCCCCCTTTGAATTTTTTTCCTTTTTTTAAATATTTCACAAATTATGTTTAACAGAGCAATCGAATTTTCACTGCATGTCTGATAATGTTTTTTCTTCCGGAGAAAGTCTTATATGTTTTTATTTCGGCTAGAACAAAAGCAGTTCTTAATTTTTTGAAACCCATTTTAAGGTCAATATTATTAGCCCCTTTAAGCTATATATTTTTTTCGATAGTCTACAGAACAAACCATCGTTATACAATAACTTGCCTAATTACCCTAACCTGCCTAGTTAACCTAATTAGCCTAGTTAAGCCTTTAAATGTCACTTTAAGCTGTATAGAAAAGTCTTGAAAAATATCTAGTCAAATATTTACTGTCATCATGGCAAAGATAAAATAAATAATTTATTAGAGATGAGTTCATAAAACTATTATGTTTAGAAATGTGTTGGGAAAAAAAGTCTCTCCGTTAAACATAAATTAGGGAAAATAATAAACAGGGGGGTTAATAATTCAGGGGGGCTAATAATTCTGACCTCATCTGTATATGCTAAATCAATAACTATTAATAACTATTAAATTATTGGCCAATTCATAGCTAATTTGTAATATACATTTGTATATATAAAAAAGTAGAAAAAAAAGCATGAAGGTCTACTTTATAACAAAAAAGTCCACACCGAATCACAACTTGACACTAAACTGTGCCTGACAGACAGCAATAATAGCTGTGTGCTTGTACGTGTGATAAGTTCAGTGCCTATAACCTCACACCATACAATTCTTTCCAAATGAATAGATGGTCTATTCTGCCCATTATACAGACAGCTTGCTTAATCCCACTGTTCTACAGATGCCCTGATGGCACATTTCCAGACTCACCCAGGACAAGCCCTGACACCAGCGCCGGCTCCCATCCAGCTGCTGCCAAAGGGCTGTCAGTAACCGCTCAAAGGGGAACCAACATTACTTATGTCTTGTCCCATTGATAGAAGGATGTATTGCATATCCATAAAGGCCCTGAATCTTGTGCACACGCCACGCCTGATATGTGAAAGAACAAGAATAAGCCCCACCATTCAATTTGACCAAGTTGCAAAAGAACTACATATGTAGAAACAACTGCAACGATGACTGGCCGGTATATAGGATTGACTCATCTTACATTACAGCATGTTTTTGAGGAAATTCAGAGCCAGTGATTCATTTCAGGAGCTTATGTTAGAACAGAACCATCTGGTTTCGCTCAAGGAGTCTGTACCACAGCAGTTGACCGGTATAACCAACTTGTTAGGAAGGTAGAGCATACAGTACAGTATGCTAGAAAAATACTCAAGTCGTTGTATATTTACAGTACATTAACACTGAGTTGGTACTTATAAGATGCTTTGACAGTAATAAAAAGTATTTAAAAGTAATACAAATTGCATTAAATGTACCCATTTTGTCAGTTAGCTTTCTTTGGGAATTAAACCCATAACCTTAGTGCTGTTATGACCATCCCATTTGCGCTTCAGGAAGGTAAACAGAGTTAGGTTTATAGCATTAAGAGAGTTGGACTTGTAATTGAAAAGTTGCAGGTTAGATTCTCGGTCCAGGCAGGAATTGAAGATGGGGGTGTGAATAAACCTTCGATACCCACCCGAGGTGCCACTGAGAACCCTTGTTTATGCTCATTGTGTGTGTGTGTGTGTGTGTGTGTGTGTGTGTGTGTGTGTGTGTGTGCGTGTGCGCGTGCGTGTGTGTGTGTGTATTGTGCACTTGGATGGGTCAAAAGCAGATGACCAGGGGTGCGTTTACCAATCAACGACGTAACTCACGGCTGAACTATCATAGTACGATGCATCTTTTGGGGAAAAAAACGATATAGTGACGAGTGTTTCCCAAAACCCCTAGTTTCTCTGTCGCAGATCCATCGCTTGAACCACGTTAGTTATAGAGTAAAACGCCCATAACAATGCTTTAAACGGGATGGAGTAACTTCTTTAGAGAACAACCCCATCATTTATTTTTGCTAATTATATTGTTTTACAAAACAATGCATTTAAAATAAAATCCAATATTAGTTTTGGTTATAAATTGAAAAATATGTAAATGGCACATAGAGGGCCTATGTTTGCTTTACTAATATTATTAAAAATTTGAACATAACATATACTATTCTAAAACATAAAATCACTTACAAAAGCTAACACTATTCTAATATCATAAAAATCATATAAATAAATAAATAAATAATGAGGCTATTTATTATAAATGTATTTACTTTAATAATAATAATATTAATGATGATGATGATGTTGATGATGATTAAATAGATATTGTTTATTTATTGTTCTACTTTTACAATTTGATATGCAAACCACAGCAGAAAGTTCTAACCAACAGGCCCATGTCATACACAATACAGATACTTAATAAATAACCCACTATAAAATAAACTAATAAACATATGCTATGTTTTTTATTTTCACAAGCTTTGGAGACGTAACAAATTCTGCTTTTAAATAATAGCTTACCTATAGCTTTCACCATGAGGCTGTGTTCAAAATGATATCAATGTTTTCAAATTGCACTGCGAAGGAAGCACAATTGTAAACATGAAGATCGCTAAAACTGAACTGTAAAAATACTTTGAAAGCAAATTACACCTAAGAGAGATGACCTTAATGCTTTTTTATTTTTAATAATTCCAACTTTGAATGTTAGAATGTTCTAAATGAATAGGGCATAGGTGGGATAAGTGAGAATAGAACAAAGCCAGGAACTATGTTTCTAACTACAGCTCCAGAAGTGTAGTTTCAAGTGCTCAAGTTTGCGACGCAGTTTGTGAATGTTCGTTGGAATGATGGGTTTGGGAAATGGCAAATCAATGAACTATGTTTTTAACAACGGAACTTGCGACCTTAGTTGGCTAACGATGGGATTTTGGGAAATGCACCCCAGTTCGATTATGAGTAACCATACTTAACAATACTCACTTCACTTCACTTTAAATCATAAATTTGTGATTTTTACTCTGCCAAAAACACATTTTATTAGTTCTTTCAATGCAGTCTGATGGTAAAACACAGCTTGGCAAATGAATGACTAATATGTATGACTTTGTACAATCTATTTTATACAAAATTATGTTTTTTTTAAGAAAAAAAACAAACCCTAGCCTAGCACCTAGTTGTTGTTTTTTTGTTTTGTTTTTTTCTTGGGAGTCATAGAGCACCATCATATAAATCGAGAATTTATCATTTTACTTATCTAATGTGTCTTTCATTGCATTAAACATGTAAATGTAAATGATTAGTTTCTTCCTAAAGAGTTAAACCTATAACCTTAACATTGTTAGTACTATAATTTCAGTTTTAAGTTAAGATTTAAAACCGAAATTTAAAACTGAAATTAAGATTTAGTTAAAATTTCTTTCTTTGAGAATCAAACACATTACATGATCACAACACACTACTTTTGAGCTTCAGGAAGACAAATGTTAATTTGTATTTTACTGATCCACAGTGACTTTTATCCAACACAGGTTCATTGTGAAAACGTACCCCTGTATACATTTCTAGAGAGAGCGAATTATGTAGCCAGAGCTATGTATGGCTGCATTTCATCTTTAAAACGAATGCTAAAGGCGGTATGTCGGTTGAGTTTAGGAAAGTGACGGGGGTGGAGGGGGGTCAATCAGTGCTTTTGAAAACACTATCGGTTGGGTTTAAGGAAGGGGGTGTGCGGGTTATCGGTTGGTTGGTCAGTCAGTCAGTGAGTCAACAGCAGCCTCTGGTGGATTTACAAGAAATGAGCAGGCACGGATGGCACTCGCAAGAAAAATTTGAGACCTCAAAAAGTGTACACAACGGCCTGGATCCGCGAAAACAAAAACTGCAAAAAAATGTACCTCCTGTGACATATTTCGCACTGTCCAAAAATGTATACAGGGGTACATATTAATAATGCGCCTGGGTTGCTTTTATCCCAGCTGCAACCTTAATTTCAAAATGACTTTGAAAAAAACGTTAAAAAATATATATCAAAAATACAAATTGTTTTAATGTCAATTGACTACATTAATGTCAAAAAATGCCATCAAATTGACATCAAACATTGGCGTCAAAAAAAAAAACAAAAGTCAATTACATGACAGTGTTTTTTCACACCAATATTTGATGTCACTGATGTCATTTTGGCATCAAGGTTGTTTACATGCAGGGATATAACATTTTACATCAATTTGAAATTGAAGCTTTCAGATGAATAAAACTTTTCTTATATTACAATACTTTTTGTGTCACTATGATGGTGGTCAAATGGGCATTAAGGTATGGATGTTAAATGGACGTTAAATGGAGGTTTTGACATCAAATCATTTAGCATTTTTGATAGGTTTTTTTTTTTGACATCATGCTTAAAGTCAAGCTGATGTCTTAAAAAGTTACACATTTTTGCAGTTTTTGCTTTTCTTGCCAATCAAACCCATAACCTTTGTGTTGTTAGTGTTATTCCCTACTATTTGAGCCACAGAAATTCTCATCATAAATCTGTGATTCTTTTGTATCCATTGTTACTTACATTGGATCAAAGGTAGACAATTTTACCAATTCTAACCTTTCATCAGAATGAAACCCACAGCCATGATGTTAGTGCGATGCTCTAATGTTTAAAGGAACATGTTTTCATTTTGAGTTTTTTTTTTTTTTTTTTTGAGCACAAAAGACATTTTAAAACAATGTTAGAAACCTGTAACCACTGGCTTTCATAGTAGGAATAAAAATACTATAAAAGTCAAAGGTTACAGTCAAAACAACTTCTTTTGCATTTAACAACAACAACAACAAAAGAAACTCAAACAGGTTTGTGACAAGTGAAGGGCGAGTAAATGATGACAGAATGTATTTGGGGTTAACTATACCTTTAAGCTAGAGTTAGGCAAATCTCAGTTTTAAGATTTTACTTAGCCAAAATGTCAAAAACATTACATTTTAATAAATGTACTCATTTTATAAAATTTTGTTAGTGTTAACGAGGGTTGGGCGATGCCGACCGATTTGGCACCGTACAATGTCTAATGTGAACCATCGCAACGGACGATGACATCGTCGTCGTATGCGGTGGTGAATACGTTTTTTATGAATAATTAATTAATTCATATCAAATTAATTATTTGTAGCCTACCGTTTCAACTACCTGACCTGCATGGTCTTTGTTTTACCCATAACTAAATCATAAATAAATAAACATAAGTTACACACAAATTACCACCTGTCAATCACTTTTTCCGCAGGACTCTGGCATGAATAGGCAGAGTGATCTGTGTTGTTATAATGGCGTCGACAACTTGGTTGGTAAAAAAGGTGCACAAGCAACAGGAACCAACCAACAGTATCTGAGGTTTTTACTAAAATTACTATGTACAAGCGTGAAAGCGAAAGATTGAAGCAGTGTACTGCACTGTGACACGTTACCTGATAGATTCAAAAGACAGAAGAGTCGTTAGATAGAGACAAGATTAATTGAATATCCCCTTTAACAACTATAGTGAGATGCGATCCATCGGTACATCCTTGATAAACTGTCTAACGTGCACTGCTCTCTGGGGTTTTGTGCTCAAAGCACCTGCTGACTGCCTGGAGCTCAGCCTCAGATCTGCACATATAGAGTGCATGAGTGTGTGTGTGATCATGCGATGTGCGTTTTCAGCGGTATAGTGTGGACGGAGGGCTGTTCAGAAATTCTAGATGAAATATCAGAGTGGATGTGTATTGTTTTCGTTCTAAAATACCATTTTAAAACTAAGACGTATTAGTCTAAACGGAGCCTACGTGTGTATTTTTTGCAAGCGGGTAGCTGCTGTGATGGAGGCAGGGTGGAGGATCGCGATGCTGGCTCAGCATCATGATGTCACAATGTCATCGTGATGGCATAGTCTATCGACCCAACCCTAGTGTTATCCTAATGATACACAATACTGCGGCTCAACACAGGAAGCAGATTTTACAAGAAAACTATAAAATTACGCTTATCATACTCTTGTGTGTGGCGTAAATGCATGTAAAAATCTGATTTCTGTAAAATAAGTCTGTAATGGTTTTGCCAGAAGATGCCAAATGCTCCAAGAAAGCCAATCGCTAATTAGGGATTTTATGAAGTAATAGAGGATTAGTGGTATCTTATTCATGGAAAACACCAGGGAGAATCCAAATACCAGAAAGCATGCAAAAGAAACTGCACCTGCAAAAGACTCACAGCTAACTGAATTTGAGCCAGTTCATGGACACACCTGTGTCATGCACTTGGCCTTGAGCGCACACACGCCATCCTCCAGGGAAGGGAGCTGTACTGAATGGGTTTATTAGTGCCTGTGCAGTCATTTTAGCTTCACTTAAATTGGAGCAGCACTTAACCGTGTGATGAAGCAACACAAGGGCCATTAGCTCACATCGACATTCGCTGGGTGCCGAGTGACATCGCCGGCAGCTGCGATTACCAATGCCTGCCAACACTTCTAGCGCATGGGGATACGTGACTCCGCATGAGCGTGCACCAGTACGGGCCTTCAGGAGACTGTGTAGACATTACAAGTTCAATTTTACCATTTATCTTCTTTCAGATGGTGCGCATACATGCTGCTTTGAAACTGTAGTCATAATTGAACCACAGCCAGGGTTTTGGGGTAATATAGATAGCAATTTTACAGACTTGGATAACTGCAGTTGATATAATTAAGAGGGCATTGTTAATACGGTTATAATTCAATTCAGTTCAAGTTTAATTACATAGTGCTTTTCTTAATACTTATCGTTCCGAAAAAAATATATATATACATACACTACCGGTCAAAAGTTTTACAAAAGTTTAGTTTTTTTAATTATAAATTTTATTTAATAATTTAAATAAAATCATTCAGCTCATCAAGACGGCAGTTATTAAATGTAAAACAATGATAAATAGTTTAATATTTATTAAATGTTCATTTGTTACTTATTTTATGTAGTTCCAAATGAAATTATTACTTCAGTCATCATTAAAATCACTGGAATAATTATGAAATGAAATTATAAACTACCTTTGAACAGTTATTTTTATGGTACAATAACATGTCACAATTTTACAATTTGTACTGTATTCTTGATGAAATAAACAGCCTTGGTGAGCAGAAGAAGCTATATATGTGTGTGTGTGTGTGTGTGTGTGTGTGTGTGTGTGTGTGTGTGTGTCTGTGTATCTGGGAATGGGAGTGTATGCAGGTATGCACACAT